>JAJKFI010000044.1:7580529-7630052 GCA_029204185.1 Lerista edwardsae
GTGTGTGTGTGTGTGTGTGTGTGTGTGTGTGTGTGTGTGTGTGTGTGAGAGAGAGAGAGAGAGAGAGAGAGAGAGAGAGAGAGAGAGTATAACCCAGCTGTTCTGACTTCTGAGTGCAGGTTTCTTGAGCCCAATCCTATCCTTCCCTGCCCCACTGATGCAGGTGTGCGCTATCCAGCAATGGGGGAAGGTCGATCAGGAGGCTTGGGAGAGGAAAGGGGAATTATTTCCCCTTATCTAGCCATAAGCCTCCTGCTAGCCAATAGTCCTCAGTCCTGTACCTGCTCTTTAGCTAGTGCAAATCCAATATGGGGTGGGGAGCCTTGGAATAGAGGGGATAATTTACAATGTCCACAATTCACAGTTATGTTTTAATGAGAGATGAATATTTCCTTTCCCAAATTTCCTTACAATTTTTACCTACCAACATATTTAGCTGAGAGTAAGTACCATTGAAAGACTTCCTTCTGAACAGATATGCTTAGGATTACACTGCTAGAAAATCATGTCAGAATGACTGATTTGGAGAAATTCTGCTTTATACCTTGCCCGTATTGCATTATAAAGATCTTCAGTTAGATGAGTCAGAAGATGTCTCTCATTTCCTTCTGTTCTTTTACATCTTCCTGTTATTTGTTGGGCCATGCAAGTCCACTTCATCACCCATTGTTGCAAAAACATGCCATAAGGCATTTTAGTGCCAGTGCCAGTGGTCCTGGGCCAATGTAGGCAGCAACGTTGACCTAGGTACGTTGTGTCCAGTGAAAGGCAAGCTGCCCCTGCATCGGCCAAGTTTGGCCAGCATGAGGACTTTTCTGGGCAGGGGAAGGGATGAGGATGGAGAGGTAGGGTGGTCCTGTGGGCAGGGCGGACTGGGGGTGGAGCCAGGAGCCAGCAGTTAAGCTGGATCCTAACCCCCATCCCTGAGCATCGCAGGCTCAGGGCCGGCTCTAGGAGCAGCAGGGCCCAATGCAGGGCATTCCTGCTGGGCTCTCCACCCCCCTGGAGGGACCCCCATTCACCAAGAAAAGTGCTTATGGTGCTGCACACGGTACCTGGAAACAGTTGGTGGTGACATGATGATGTCACTACCAACTGCTGAAAGCAGTGAGGCCCATTTTGGGCAGTTCAGAGGCAGGGGCCAAGATAAAGATGCTCTGCTATCCCCACTGGCCTATTGTACATAGAGATCTTGGCTGCAGCGGCAGGCAATATGCTTGCTGTGCTGGTGCGGGGGGCCCCCAAAGCATGAGGCCCAATGTGATGACATTGGTCACATTGGCTCAAGGCCATCTGATTGCAGCCCTGATCTGGGCTGCTGCTAGCTTCTTTGACTTGCGCCTGCTAAACAGCAGGCGCAGATCCGAGGTACCCCATCGGCCTGGCCTTGCCCTTGTCCATGCTGAACTCCAGCCCAGTCCTAACCCGCACTTGGATTGCACCCTAAGAGACTTCTATTGTTTTTAAAAATTTAATCAAAGTTTTTGGTGGGCATAGGATGTCTTCCAACATATCAAAGAGATGTGTATCTCAACTTGTGCAGAGATGAGGGGATACTTGCAGGTGTAATGTGTCATGCAAAGTTGGAAAAAGTACACCTGCAGAATCTCTCTTGTCTCTGCAATTTTAAAAGATGCAGGAGCCTTTTCCACCTGAGAACGTCTCCCACCCTCCCAGTTCACGGACCCTTCCTGGCTTATGATTAGCCTTCCTCCCAAGAGCATCTGGAATGTATGTGTGTGAGACAGACGGGCAGAAGATTCAGGACTGAGTGAAAAATGTCCCTAGAGTAATTTTTATGTAATAAACTGAAATGCAAACCTGATGGAGAACTATGGAAATGAGCAGCCCTGCCTGATACACAGTCTCCATATTCCTATGCTGGCGATAATGAAAAGTGCCTTCAGGGATAGGTTGGGCTTATCATTCATCAGTGACACAGCCTTAAGTGGGTAATAACTATGGGCTCTCATATCTAGCATGTATATAAATTCTAGGTTCTCGATATATTTGCTGCTGACTCTCTTTAATTTATGCAATTCCTTCCGCTTTAAACCTGTCAATTGATAGCATTCAATCTATGAGGCTGGCTGATAATAAGGGTGGGAAGGGCTCTCTAGTGGTTAGAGCAGGTGTTTGAGAGAGTTGCTGCTGCAGCTGGAAGAGCAATATTCAGTCACCCACCCACCCCAATTTCAACATGGCAAAGTTTTTGAATGGAAAGCTTTTGTATGCAGTCGCTAGGTAGTGATCACATGTGTGTATTTTGCTATGTATAGACACAGGCCCTGTTTTGACAAGATCTATGACTAATGGTGGGTTGCGTGCACATATCTGATAACACTTGTCTGCTGCATGCAGCAGATGAGATGGTAGAGACCTGAGGTGGTTGGATGAACTATACTATTTCAAACTACAAGCAGGGAACGTCAGTTTTTAATGCCCCCCATGAAGGGAAAAAATGACCTGCACACAGAAAGTTAGTATATCAAGCCCAAACCCAGGTACTCCCTGCTGTACTAGTTTTCCATTTGCAGAGATTTCTTTTTTTTATATATATAGGAAAGCGTTATACGTGTGAACTTTCACCTTGAAAATGGGGCAGTTCATTCAACCATTATGTGTGACTTGAATGCAGAGATAAGAAAATCTCAAGTCATCACATGATTCAAGGTTTTCAAGGTAGGCTCTTATGCTGCTGTGATTCCTGCATCAGCCATGAGTAGATGGGCAAGGCTCTGATGCTTTTGTATCAGCAGTGCACTACCAGCAAAATGCAAAAAATTACAATAGCATCATACAACAATAAACACTCAAGAGCAGTAAAAGAATTAAAACCACATTCGGCAAATGGCAGAACAGAAACAAACCCATCAGGGGGAATAAATTATCCAGTATTAAAGACTGCCTAAACCAAATGGGTTTCATTGCTATTTGCATCAGATAACAGCTGCAGTGGCCAATTTTCATTAGTTAATTGCTGTGGGAGAAAGGATTAAACACCTTCCCCCTGTGCCCCCTCCCTGCACTGTGCCGTTGTCCAAATCCACATCAGAACCCCATGGCTGCATCTGATTGAAAAGAGAACACAGGATTCAGAGATGCATTCAATGTTGCCTCTAGTTTGACCCCAAACAAGGTGCTAACAGGGAGAGGGCAAGACAAGCCTCCTTGGCTTGTGATGTCTGTAACCCAAAGGACATAATTGGGAGAGACCCATCCCATGTACTCACCAGCAGCACTTCTAGTAGTGGTGGAGCTATGACTTCACCCCCAGGCTTGGATGGATAGAACCATATGAGAGGAGACAAGCCTTTAGATGTGTATGCAAGGAGGGGGGATCAGGACATGACTGTAACAATGAGCAAATGCCAGGGCCAAACCAGCCCAAGAGATTTACCTCTGACACCTTGCTTAGTCTTAAGAAAGATATCAGTAACTGGAGGCTAGCAGGGCTGAGCTCCCTGTATCTTGGTGGTCACTGTAGGTATTTCTCTCTCTCTCAAAGAGTTTATATTCACAGGCTGCCCCTTGCCATGTTTTCTCCCTCATCTCTCATAGTGTTGCAAATTTTCAGATCTTTTGTGACACTTAATGGAGCATTGGGAAGAAAATACACACGATAGGCAAGAAGATAAGAAATGATGCCTGCCACTAATACTTTGCTAAGGGGAACATTCAGAGGGGTCCGCTGTTTTGGAGATGTAGGAGCCCACCAGAGGGCACTGTAGTGAGGACCCCCCAAATCTGGAGCCACTCCAGAATGTATGACTGTCTGGATTGCAGCTTGTATGTCCCAGAAAATTATTCTGTAGAGCAGTGCTTCCCAATCTGTGGGTTGTGACTCACCATTGGGAAGCAAAACTGGGCCATACCTCTTTAAGGGAAAATTTCATGTGCAAACTGGAAGTGTGAGTTTGCACTCAAAACAGGGCTCTTTTTCCCTTCATGGAGACCCTCAAGGGGTCTGCAGGCCTCCACAACTCTCCAGACAGTCCCCCTGACCACCAGGTAGGTTAAAAGAGCACTGGGTGCCCACGGTGTTCCGATGGCACCGAAGCTATTGTGGCACCATGATAGCTGCGGTGCCATCGGGACACCCTTCTGAGCCCCAATCCCCACCCCTGCAAAGATTTACAGTGGTCCCAACATCCGAGGAGGACTTTGGGAACCGTTGCTATAGAGTGTAGAAGATCGGGAATTTCTGTACTTTCCCAGACCAGCCAGACTGTGTGGGGTTTTGCCCCTAGTCTATGTTCTTGGTTAATTTATGAATGAGCTTTGCCACTATCAGTGAACATATATTTCTTGCATGAACCAACAGAGAGGCTGTATGGCATCAATATCTCCTGCACGTTTTCCTACTAAACTTTTATTGTTTCCTGTGCTTCTGGCCCATCTCTTAAAAATAAAATCTCATTTCAATCAGTTGAGAGCACCTTATTTGAGCAAAATAGCTCCTCCAGAAAGGCCCTGGTTTGATCAATAAACAAGCATTGAGCAAAGATAAATAAACTTGAAACAGACATCATAATTAACCTGCTCCAGCAAGAACAAAATGAATTAGCGATGATTGAATGTTTGGCAAGGAAAAAAAAGCCTCTGGCTCCAGCTCTGTGCAGTCTATTTCAATAGCTCAAGAATCTTTTGAAAAGGCGTTTGAAATGGCCAAGAGCTTGCGATGAACAGTGATAGGAAGCAGAAAACAGAGCCTCTTTGCCAGACAAGGATGGTGATGGGTTGGGTTGTTTTTTTTTTTAAAGAACTTCAGTGGAAAGAAAGCTGTTGAAAACTGTAAAAGACGCATACCACTGAAATACAAAAGAAGGAAGGAAGATGACCTCCTTCGCTATCCCTGAACTTGCCTGAAAAATGCTATCCCCTTCTAAGAATAAGTTTCCCAGTCTTGACTTCAGGAAACTGGGCTGCTTCAGCTTGGAGGTCCAGCAAAAACAAAGCGATTGTTTATTGGTATGTCTGCTGAACAGGTGCTGTTCCCATTTTCACAAGGACCGAGTGCCATTGTTCTCTGGAAATGTAGAGAAAGGATCCCTCTTCTATGTCCTGCCTTGCGTTTCTCTGTCTATCAACAGTGGCCTATATCCAAAGCAGGGGTGTAGCTAACAAAGTGCAGGGGGGTGCAATTGCATCGGGTAGCAAGCTTCAGGGGGGCAACAAGCTGAGCTTGACACTAGAGGCCAAAATTGTGAAAATTTTGGTATGTATGAATAATCAATGTGGAATTTAATGCAGAATGCAATGAACATTCTGCATTAAACCTGGGTGCAATATCTTTGTTAAACAGTATGGCCAAAACCCCAGAAAACTAAACTACAACAGTCATGTAAAAATAGTGGTTTGTTAAAATCACCGTTTTTAGGAATCAATCAATTCCTAAAGTCAGTCAGTCAGTCAATAATATTTATATACATCTTTTCAACACAAAGTTCACAAAGTGGTTTACAGGCTAATAATAATAATAATAATAATAAATAATAAATAATAAATAATAAATAATAATTAATAAATAAAAGTTAAATGAGTCCCTGTCCCAAAAGGGCTCACAACCTATGAAAATGCAGAATACCACCAGCAACAGCCACTAGAAATGACACTGCGCAGGGGTGAAGAGGGACAATTACTCTCCCCCTGCTAAATATAATAATAATACTGCCATATATCATTTCATGTGGAATTTCATGCAGAATGCGATGAAACAAATAGGAGTGTAATATCTTCATTCTGTCAAAAGTTATAAAACAGCAAGAAACTGAAAATACAACTGTGATGTCACTTCCTGTTGTGACGTCACTTCTGGGGCATCATTTGGCCCTCCGCACCAGGCTACACTTTCATTAGCTACGCCAGCGATCCAAAGAACTGTGAAGCCACTTCTATCTGCATTTTATTTTTACGAAGGGCGGCTCGTACTGCTGCGTGGCAAATTGCTTTTGAAAGAGAGGGGACTTTCCAAAGGAGTTTGTGATGTGGCATGTGTGGCAGCTGTTTAAAGGGAAAGCCCCAAATTTTGCTGGGGTGGCATGTGGCTGAGTAGCTCCATGGACCTAGCCTGGGCAGTCAAATTTTTCTCATGAAACAGATGGCAAACCTGTCAAAATTCACAAATCAATCCATGAGGGGTGTGTGTGTGTGTGAGACACTTTCCTGTCTGCCAACCTTATCTATCATGATTGCAAATAAGGATGCTTATGTCCCCTTGATCTGCTTTTCAGCTCTGCATTTTCACAGGGATATGCACATCCAAATTTAAGCCGTATGAATATGGTTTAAATTAGACCATGCAATGTAGTGGTTTAGATGCTCCACCATCCATGACTGTGTGTCTTGCCAGGGTGAATTGTCACATTAATGACTGCTTAGAGCGAGTTCACACATCCATCTTCATCACTTGATGGCATCAATATCAAGAGAAGATCAAGACAACGCCTACCCTGATTAAGCTTTCCTACCAACTTAGGTGTAGTACTTTTCAGTGCTGTTTGCACATTAATCTGTCAGTTATCAAGAGATGAGATGCTGTGGCACATGTATACAGGTGTGAATCAGCTCTTGCTTGTGAATATAGATGGAGAATTGTAGCCATTGTGAATAATCTTACCTTGCAATAGTTCCATTTATCAGGCAGGGGGCAACATGTCACAAATGCAACAGATTGAAAAAGGCAGAATTACTGGGTGCTGGCCTAAAGAACTGTTGGTGCTCAGTCCACCACCACCACCACCACCTGTAAAATGGGTGTAATTAACATCTTAAATAGGTGATATAGGACAGTGATGACCATCACAATAGAATATCACAATAGAATAGAACATCCCACCATTTTCCACCACCAAGAGATTATTCATCTGGGCAGGTTTATGTGGTATAGTCTGTGGATTGATAAAGGTGATAGGCACAGCACCTGTGGCATAGAGTGGCAATGGTTCCACGGGTGCTGTGCACAGAGGCATTCAGTTGAGGGGTAGGGGCTCAGTCTAGTTGGGTCATCTACCCAGTAGCTGGGAGATACATACAACATTAAGAGAATCATGCTCAAAGTAGAGTCAACTATAATTCCATGATTTTTCAATCATACATATGTTTAATATAGTTTCATGATTCTTTCCCTTGACTTTTTTAAAAAAAAAAACTGAAAAGCAACCTTGGAGACTGCAAATGAACATGAGGGTGGTAAGGGAGCTATTGGTTAACCCTTTCCTTCCTGCTGTTTGTCCAAATCACACCTTCAAGCAACTTTCCACTTGTTGGAAAAAGTTACCTATTTGGGATCTCTGTCCCTGTTGCTCTTTTATTCTCATTTTCAGCTCAGAAGCATTTCAGTTTAACCCCCCTCTTCAAAAGTGGGGGAAAAGACATGCACTACTGTGCATAACATGTCATTTGGCCCATATTATGGGGAAAAGCGCCCTGCGGTGGCAAAGTGTACATGGCAGCCTTTTAGCACAAACATCCCCACTATTTATCCTGACAATGCAGCAATAAGTTGGGTTATTTCTCAGCCATTTTCCAATAGTGAAGTGAATCAGAAGGAAAAAAAAGCCTATTTATATCCATGACACAAGCAAAATAACCACACAGCCCTCTCCCTTTCTAGTGTCCCATCTTCCCAAATTTTCCAGACCTACCAGAAATTGTTATGATCCACCTGCTTCATGACCCACCTGAAATGGGCTTTCATTTTGAGAAACACTGAGAAACAATTTGAGAAACTGTGGGTTGGGACCCACCAGTGGGTCGTGAGCCAATTTCAGGTGGGTCCTGAAGCACCTAGAGCAGCCATATTGAAAATATGGGAAGATGGGATGCTGAAAAGGGGGAAAGCTGTGTGGTTGTTTTGCTTGTGTCAAGGTTGTAAATAGACTTTTTTTTTACTGATTCACTTCACTATTGGAAAATGGCTGAGAAATAACCCAACTTATTGCTCCTTTCTCAGGAAAGCAGCAGGCTCTGGCATCACAATGATGGCACTTTTGGCTATGACATCACTTCCGGTGAGTCCTGGACAGATTGTCATTCCAAAAAGTGGAACCCGATGCTCAAAAGTTTGGGAATCACTGTAACAGAGGGATTCAGAGTAGAACCTCATTTGCTGAACCTGGGGAAGAGTAAACAGCCGAGTTGGAATTTTTCTGGTTTTGCATTTTTAAATTCTGTCAGCAAGCTAATAAATGGCAACCATGGGACTCTATAAAGAATAGAGCAGAGGAATTTGGTGAGGATTGCTGTTGAAAGTGATCTATATTTCAAGTATTTCAAATATTTATATATAAGGGTGAAATGCAATTGCTGGGGGAAATCAAGATGGGAGAAGGAGCAAAGGAGGAAATGTGTCACTGTTTCCCACCATTTCTTCACTCCAAATTCACCTCAGCAGATTCCCTCCCCTCCTCCATACTGATCTGAAGTTCTGTGCACCCTTAGAAACTCCAGGGGAAGGAATATTATGGGGAGGAGGGCGGAGATGGAAGTGGAGTAGGGAAACAGGTGCAGAAATGTCTAAGCAGACTCTCCCCTTAATTGCTTCCAATTTTGATTGCCCATCCAGAAATGGCCTTTCCAGTTTAAAAGTGGCCTCTGAGGTAACATCACATGCTTCTGCATGTAGCTTCTTTAGGGCCATGAGTTTTGCTGGTCTTTCAAAATGGAAACCTTGATATAAGCCACTCCCTGGAGGTCTGGCCCTGATAAATGCACATACTCTCCCATATTTCCCCATAAAAATGGTTATAACTTTTTAGATTTCACTTTGGACACATGGAGCCTTGCATAAACATCAAATATCTTTATTATTTTTGCCCTCAAAGCTCTCTTTTCATTTAATGCACCAGCTGAAGGTAGCACCTCTCCAAGTGATTGTACTTTGACATATTTACAGTCGCTGGGCCTACAACTTTCCAGGCAATTGTTTTCAGACAGACAGTACATTTCTGCATGTCAGAGTCACAAAAGCTGGAGTTTGTTCTGAGGGAAACAGTTGAGTGTGCCACAGCTGAACTGCTGACTGAGTGACAGAAAATGCTTGCTGGTTTCTGTGTGTGAACTTTTTATTTATTTATTCAAGGGTTGGCAGTCTGTGCTATTTTCAAGGAGTTGGAAAAGAGCCATAAACAGGAATAATTGAACAATTGCTCTGTGAAACTTAAGATAACAGTTTGTTCCACTGTGGTGGAATTGCTTTGTGGTCGAAGGAAATTATCTTTTTAGCTCTTGATTAACATTATGTGGGAAAAATAAAATTCAATTTTGATTTTATCTGCCTTAGAGAGGAACCTTTGAATTTTAGAAATAAAAAGCTAGGAAACGGATGGTAAATAATGATATTTTTTGCAACAAATATGAACAATCTGAATACAACTTTTAGAAAAAATATTTGGAAGGATTTTAAAATCTGGAGACATCTAGCTAATAAATAATAAATAAATTGATTATTCAGAGATTAATGTAATTATAACAAATAGCATACAATTAATAAGAAATTTCAAGAATTTAAATGTGAGATAATGCCTTTTACTGGATTAACTAAAGATTAAAACAAAAGTTAAGATTTCTGTTGTTGCTTGTACAGGAGGAACCTTTTTATCTGGGAGAGTTCCATTCGAATTAAATTCTTTCGGATGCAAAAAAACGCATTAAATGAAATCATGCTGTTAATTAGCATTCAGCCTTTAAAAAAGCTTCTCTTAGGATGGCAATGGGCTACAGCCATTCTCCAGGGGCTTAGAGCAATTAGTATCCATTAGCTAAGACAAGACCTTTGCCCTGGAGCAAGGTGAAAAATGCAAGACGGAAGTGATTAATCACACTTCCCAGGATGAGGAGGAAGTCTTATCTCAGAGCTAATGAGATTTGCTGCGGATCTCATGGATACAAATGAATGGTAAGAAAAGCTTTTAAAAAATGCTTTTTAAAACGCTTAATTAACAGCATGTGTTTAACAAAGAGCCTTTCTCTTCTGCTGAATCAGATCAGTGATGGGAAAACCTCGAATGAGAGGGCTCCACCTGTAATTTCCTTTCACGATAGAACATGATTTAAATAAACCTATTTGACATCGCTACATGCTGTTATATGCTTAGGGTACTGTATACCTAGATAGGATCATAACCATCAGAACTTAAGCAGAGCTGGAACGGACTCTGACGGTGCCTGGGATGGGGTGACGTGATGTCGCCCCCTGCATCACTGCATCCCCTGCACCACCCACCACACCCCCAGCATCCACTAAAGCTCCATTTTGGAGCCAAACAGATGCAGGGGAGGGCAGGTGTGCAGCACTCTGCTCCCGCTTTTTCTCCCTCGCCACTGCAACTGGTGCCCAGACCACCTGCTCCTCCAACAGCACATCATACCCCACAGAGGCTCTGCCTTTGCACTTAATATGTGCTAAGCATAACTTAACAATTAGAGGTATTCTTAAATATTTTTATTTTTTCACGGATTTCACTTTTTTCAGAAAGCACAGAAAGCAGTGTTGTGTTTTTATTCCAATGGTGCATTTTTATAAATTATTTTTATAAATTATAATCATTTTTAAAGTGTATCAGGTAGGTGATGTGGGTGGTATAGTGTCAACAGAAGCAGCCACATTAGTTCCCCTCACACACTATCCAACTTTCCAACACCTATGGTGGGGAGACAGCATGAGAGGGTGAGTGTTAGAGGAAAGAGGGATTGGAGAAGTTCCTTTGCATGAATTCCCTTCTGCTTCTTTTGAGAATCCAGGCCTATAGTAATATGTTGTACCATACTTATTGTGTGGTAGTGGGAGGGGCAGGCACAAATTTTGCTAATTTTTGATGTTGCTAAATCAAAATCAAATCAAAAGTACCAGTTTTTTAATTTTAATTTTGCATTGAGAGAAATGTCATGCTCTGGAGAGGACCGGTTTATAGGCCCTTACCTCTACATCCTCATCTTTAAGTGACCTCTTGATAACCAAGAAGTATAGAATCCTATAGCAGTCCATGGTTGTCTAGATCAGCGGTCTCCAAACCAGGTGCGAACGGTTCTTACCGTTTACCAGGGACACTTGCAAAGACCTGACTACAGCCCCCAGGGGTCTTTGCACCCAACCACAATCAAGGTCTGTTACCCCAACATACCTCATGCCTGGAGTTTTGTGCAGAAGCGCCTGGCCACAAAGACCATGGGGGTTGTAGTTGGGGTCTTTGAAACTGTCCCTGGTGGAATGGTAAGAGCTGTTCACACAGGGAACGGAGAAGGTGGATGCCAGATCCGGCCTGTGGGCCAGTCTGTCGACCCCTGGTCTAGTCAGTCAGGATCTGCTCTGTTGAGGAATTTCCAACTCTAACAGGCAAGGGAGGAGAAGGAGCATGTTTATTCTCACAGCACACCTGTGAAATGCTGCTCTTGTCATAGAAGGGCCCAGTCATTGGGATTGTGAGATTTGCAAAGGGACATCAAGTGAGTCCACAGAAGTGCTGCCAAGATACCAGTGTTTTCCCAGGCCCAAGCCTGATGCCTTTTTCTCCTGGAACTTACAAACTGGCTCTAACCTAGGTGCATACCCGGAGATAAATCTCACATCATTGGACCATTTCTTTCTGCAATCAAAAGTCTCAGTTTATAAATGGGAAATCAGGACGTGTTTGTTACAAGGCAAAAGGAAAGTCACTAGATGCCTTTCTTGTGATGCTTGATGCACATTCCTTCATGTAATCAGAGTCCTAATTAGGGAAAATTACCTATTGGAAAAATAGAGTTTAAAAGGGGCCCCAACGCTTCTTCCAGCAAACTCGAAGACAAAAGGAAGTTCTTAACAATGGGTCACTGGAGATGCATTTCCTCCGCATGTTTTAAAAACAAGCTACTGTCCAGTTGATGAATGGTGGAGGCAAACACGCCATCTTTGATGAGCCATCTCCTGCTTCCTGATATTGTGACCCCCCTCAACAACTATCACAAGTTAAAATCAGCAGGCCTTCAAATTGCCACATAACATGGGACGGCTATCTAAGAGATGCCTCGCTCTCAGGATATGGTTGAAATCCTGTTTTGAGTAAGGTTTACATCCTTGTCTCTGAAATAATATTTTCATACTGCAAAAGCCAATAGTAAGAAATACATGGGCAGGTCTCTGAAACGTGTAAACAACTTTGCTTTTGATGCAGTCGCTTCAGATGACTGTCTTAAGGGAAAACTGACAGTGCTTGTTTTTTCCCCAGTTGGTTTTTTTTTTTAAACACTCCAATTTTTTTTAATTGTGTGGATGTAAATGTATGCACACACATGCACATGCAAACACATGCACTTTGGGGACGCAGTGTGGCTTGGTTTTAGTTACTTCCTAACTGGGATCCAGTCACTGACTATTAGATGCAATCCTGTAGGCGATGCTCATAGCTAGGGATGGTTTTTTTCGGTGATCAGCACAGAATGCTAAATAATGAGAATTTCTATTGAAAATGTGACATATATTTAGGTCAACATGCAAAAAAACACCGCTTTTGCTTATTTTGACGGTTTGACACAAATGTAGATCAATTTCACAAAAATAACACCACTTTTGTTTATTTTGGACACAGTTTTGAGGAATCCACAAATAGTTTTCAATAAGGGATCAGGAGGAGCAGTGGCAGAAACAGGAGGAAGCTTGCTTAAACTTGCATGAACACGCATATTCATAGTTCACAGTGTGAGCTGGGGCGACTGTGATGGAATGTGGAAGTAGTAAGTAGCAGGTTCCTGACACTCCAAGCAGCAATCAGAGTGCAGCTTGGGAATTTTTGAGCAGGTTATTTCAGGGTGGTGTGTGTGTGCCAGTGATTGCTTGCCTTTGTAGGGCCATTCACCCTTTTTTACTGAGCTGCTTGTACAATTTGCAGTAAAAATTTGGATAAAAACACATAACATCGCAATTTGCTATTTTTAATCAATAAATTTTGGAAACAAATATAACTAACCCCCCACCCCTACTTATAGCTACTGATTGGGTTTCCTTATCAGTACTGATACTCCTAACTTACCTCTAATACTATCTTGCTACCAGTTTTGCACAGTTGCTAATCAGTGTTAACATGCCTGTCTCACCTCCGTCCTCATGGCTGAGTGGACTATGGCTTAAACAGTGGCTGGCAGTGGTACCACAAACAACAGGAATAGTAAAAGGAAATGTGTTGCAACCCCCTTGGGCCCAGGGTCTTCCCACAGGGGGAAGCTCATCATCATAAGGGTGTGCTGTGCTCATAGGGTGCTGTTGGGGCTGGCCAGACAGTTGGAAAGGATTACACTTGCCTGGATTCTCTAATGCAAACTGTGGGTCGCAACCAGTGGTGTCATCCTCAAATTAAGTTCTGGAACGCTAGGCGGGACTTACCGCCTGATTGGCTGCCCGTCCGTGACGTGTCGCTGCCTGCCCACCCGCTGCGCGGGCACCCCTGGCTTTGGAGGGGGTGCCCGCTTGCCTGGGGGGTGCGCCGGGTGCCTGGGCAAGCAGCGGAGGGGTGCGCCAACCGGAGGGAGCCCACGCAGCGGGTGGGCAGGCAGTGACACGTCACGGACAGCCTGTCAATCAAGCGGTAAGTCCCGCCTAGCATTCCGGAACTTAATTTGAGGATGACGCCGCTGGTCGCAACCTGATGTCAGGTGGCTCGCTGAAAGCTGGGAGCAGCCATCTTGGAAATTGCAGACCTTATTCTTGTTATATTCCTTTTGTGAGTGTTAACAGTTTGAATTTTCAAGTGAAGGGTTTTTTTTAATTTTGTTTTTAGTTCAGTGCTTTTACATTATATTTTGTCCTCATCTTGCTTTCTGTCAGGGATGTTTCATGGTTCTACAATTGCTGCAGCCCAAGAATGCCAATTTGTATTTCAGGAGTGTCATTTTATTATGCTACAATGACGGCACTTCCTGCTTGATGATGTCACTTCCTGCCATAACATCACTTCCAGTCAGACAGGCCAGCACACAGACGTGTACCATCCTCCCTGACTCCAAAAGTGGTCCAAACATACTTTACGGTGTCCCTTGTGCCGGCCAAACTTTGCTGACCTAACTGTGCCGGCCTAACTCCAGGTTAGGATTGGGCCCTCAAATTCCACTCTGCAAGACATCAGCTGCCAGTCTATGGTGAACTTCCAAGAAAGAAATAATAGTAATAATATAGAATACATATGAAATAAGTTCCTGGCTCATTAAAAAAAAAATTGTCAGCTCCTGCCACATCAGATAGTTTTAAAAGCACTGCTGTAAAGCACAATAGGATCCTCTAAAACAGTCCTTCTCAAACTATAACTGCTGGACCACATGACATTTTGACTGGCCTACAGAGCCCAGTGGCATTATAACGACATTACCCCCACTTCCATATTTTTCTCTGCCCACTTATGCCTGCTACCCTAGACTTTCCTCTACCTCCTAGTAGTTCTCAACGTTTTTAGCACCTGGACCCACTTTTAAGGTATGACATACTGTCAGGAAGTGATGTAATGAAGCAGGAAGTGGCATCATTGTGCCTGTAAAAAACATGTAAGCCGACTACCATAGGTTACCAAACGCAACAGTTGTTTTCAGGTCCATGGAAATACCTTTCAAAATTTTCAGAAACATATTTGGAGGTTTCCTGAAAATGTTGCAAAAATGCAACTTTTAAAGGTTGTGGAAATGCAGCTATGATAGTAAATAGGGTTTTTTGGAACCCCATGAAAATCAGCTTGTGACCCCTCCCCCAAGGAGTCCCAGGTTAGGAACCTCTGCCCTAGATGAAGTAACCGCTGAGCTCAGCCACAGAGAGAGAGAGAGAGAGAGAGAGAGCGCACACACACTTCTACAGCTGCAAAATTTTTTTCTTGTGTTCTGAAACATCTTCGTGTTATGTACAAAATGAATATATTACTTTCTATAATTGAAAGTATAATTCCACTCCAGCCCACCATAAAAGCGTGGCTGAATTTTGTGACCCCCATGGCTCTACTTCCTGCCCATCTATTGGCTCTCCAAAGTTATAAATGCTTCCAGGCCAGGCCTGGGTCTGTTGCCTTGGCAACTGGCTAGTTTTAGGCCTTTCCTGCCTGCCTTGCTACTTCTTCCATTTCCCTGACTGCTGTCTTGCCCTTCTGCATCTGCTTCCTTCGGGGTAGCACCTCTGTGGCTAGAAAATGACTTTCTGAGCAACACATTAAATCCTGAGTTAATGGTTGCTGAACCTTCCTGACAACACCAGCCCTCATCCTGCAGGTACTTAAGTGAAGCTCTCTGCCTTATCTGATGAAGAACAGCATTGACTACCATACATGTTATTTATTATTTGATGTAAAATATTTTGCCCTACTTTTTCATCTCAAATAAGTAAGGTGGCTTATGACAGGGGAAAAAAAGGGTAATAAAATCAATAAGACAATGAAAATGTGAAACAGTAAAAAGCAATGGTAAATTAATGAAGAGGTTCACATACTAATTGTGCAAATCAAACTGTTTTATCCTGTTCCCTAAAAGAGAGAAAATATTCTAGCAAGCAAGCATTTGTTGGGAGGGTTTTTTCAGAAATAGGATAGTATCACAGAAAGCACCCTATACTCAGTTGCCATCCTGCTAACTCTGAAGGTGTGGAGGCATCTGGAGTAATGACTTCTATGAGAATATCATTGAACTACAGATTCTAATTTTTTTAACATTAGTGGAATATGTCCCATAATGTGGATCCTGATTTATTATGCCACCACATTCTCAGGGGTGATTTAAAAAACAAAACATTAGTTTGGAAAGGCATGACAAAGGCTATTATTAGGGGAGAGTTGCTGTATAATAGCCCAATCCTAAAAAGTTCTAGTGCCCAGAGGAGCAGTGACACCAAAGTGGCGACCACTGCATCCTGAGCCTGCCCAGGCTACCTCTGGGGTCTCTCTGAGGGAAGGAAGCATTTGCTTCCTTCCCCTGGGGAGACCGCATCCGGCGACAGTGGGTCTCCTTGGTTCTGCTCCTGTGTTTGAATGGGCACAGAATTGAGGAGGCCTCTGTCAGGCTGCCTGGCTCTGGAGGGGGTTCATGATGTACAGTAGCAGTAGAAGTTGTACCTGTCCCCGCCCCCTTGCAGGCCTGATCCTCCCCTCCCTGCCCAGTTCTGCCCCTCTCCTCCCTGCCTTTCCCCCACCCTGAATCCTCTTACCGATTGCCAGCCCTGCTGGAGCGCCAGTGGCCCTTCCATTCGGCAATGCGGCTGGGCGCTAACTAGTGCCAGCCGAGCGTCAGTGCTTCCTTCTCCTGCGATGTTGCAAACGTGGTTTACGGGACGTTTGTTTAGCCTAAGATACTAACATATCGCCAGTGTTATTGCCAGGGCTCAGGATTGGGCCCTAATATACTGTGACTGAAAGCTGGGGGAATGAATGAAATAGCGGGAGATATTTTAGGGGGAATGTCTGGAGTTGTCCTGGTGCATTCCAAAGCAGTTGATTATTCCAACTGATCTTCAAAGGCAACTCCATGTATAATCCATTACGTTAATCAAATCAGGTTGATACCAGAGCATGAATAATTGTGGCTAGGGCCAAAATTGTTTGGAAGCCTTGCAAAACTATTCCATAAACTTGATAGGAGTACCTGGAACTGATGTATGGTTTTTTATTTTTAATTTGTTGATTCATTCTAACATGCATGACCGTGATTTCAAGGGTGCTTTCCAAAATTCTTCATAAGAATTCAAGTCCAAGAACACGCAAATGTTTATTATGCACATTTAGCTGCACTTTAGAAAATAGCCTGGGAATTGGGTTGCTTTGCACTGGCCTAAATTGAAAAGGGAGAGTGAGGGGTAGAGCCCACGTGAGAGAAAGAAGTGTTGATTAACTGAAATGCAACTGCACATTACTCGCTTATAATTATGTTTGCAATACATCATAAGGATATTGGGGGAGGTTTATGCCTTACGATTCGCAGCATATGTACCTGGTAGCATATGGTTCTAAGGAAACTGTTTTGATTCAGCGCCTGCAATAGCATATGGCATAAAAACCGCCCCTAAAGTCAAATTGAAAGTATAGGCCAGGCTTGGTCCCCCTAGGACCTTCCATCTACTGCCAGCCAGCCGGGCTAGAATCTGAATTGGTGTCACCTTTTCACTCATCATGAAGAGTTTACATTTGGTTTGGGACTCTGGTGCATGAGGTTATGGATGTAAAAGTCAGAAGAGATATGGCTTCTGTAATGTCTGCGGAGATTCTTGTGTCGATAAGGTCAGCAGCAAGTTAATAGATTTTTATCTTCTCATCACATGAACTTAATATAGTGCAACTGTGAGAGGGGAGAGGATGCCCCCCCCTCATCCTCCTGCCATTGTTTCCCAATACAGTTAGGATATATTTTTGAAAGATTTCATTTATTTATAATGCTTTTGTGATTAAAATCAAAACAAAAAAGAAAATAACTAATAAACATCCAGAAATTTCCACTTTCTGGATGTGTGTAACTAAGTAGTGCTGAGTTCACATGCATGGTCTGGATTAGCCAGGTGTGTCTGCTAGCCTTCATCCACAGTGCTCACAATCATTACAACAATCATTACACATTTAACCGTACACTATCCCATGTCACACACAGAAAATGGCAGAATTCCACTTTCTCTGTTATTCATTTTTTCGAACACATGAGATTTCAGCCAGGTGGAGCCAATGAGGCTTTAGTGTTTGGGGATGAGATTCAGCAAGGTCTGCTCTTCAACATTAAATTGCAAAGCAAAAAGAAATCTAAGTGTATTTTAACAGCATTGTCTGTAGTTATTTAAATACCTGATGATGATGATGATGATGATGATGATGATGATGATGATGATGATGATGATAATTATAATTATAATTATAATTAATAAGAGCAACATTATCAATACACATGAGCCACCTGTTTTTCTTTTATGCAAAGTACTTTATTTTATTTTATACACTTTTTCCTTGCCCTTTCTCCAAGGAGCTCAGGACAGAAGACATGCTTTTATAGCTCAATCCTAATAAACACTAGTGCAAACGGAACGTGCGTTCCACTGGTGAGGGCTGCTGCAAAGCAGCCATAAAATCCTTTGCGGAAGCATAAGCTGCTGCCTCACCAGTGGAAAGACCAGAGCCTTTCCACATGCGCCAATGAATGCTGGGATGCCAGGGCCTCAGAAGACTTCCTGGACGTGACTGGAAGACACTTCCTAGTACGAACAGGAAGTAATCAGAGCCGGCTCCAAGAGAGGCAGGGTGCAGTGCAGCCCTTACCTCACCAAGAAGAGCGCTTGTAGTGCCACATGCAAAGAGTGGCCACTGAAAGTAGTTGGTCACCACTATTTGACCAGCTATGGTCACATGTTTGACTAAAAATGTGACCACATTATGTCACCACTAATTGCTTCCAGGATGCCCATTTGGGGCTGCTCAAAGGCAGGGGCAGGTGGGAGGGCCCAAAGTAAAGCTGCTCTGCTAGCCCCACTGACTTATAGCCCATAGACTTATGGCTGCAGCAGCAGGCAATATGCTTGATGTGCTGATGTGGGGCCCCCCAATGTGTGGGGCCCACATTGGCTTAAGGCCAGCCATGATGATGATGATGATGATGATAACAACAGCAACAACAGCAACAGCATTTGTATATTGCCTTTCTCACTCACCCTCACAATACATAATGAGAATCTTACAGACTCAAGGCGGTTTACATAGGCAGGCTACACTAAACTCATCTTTATTTCAAATGAGTTTTTTCAATAATTGCTCTACAAACACTCGTAGAGCCCTTCACGTCCCATTTTGGAGGCTTCTGAGGAGGCCATGTTTGACCTTCAGAGGGCCGGGCATGCTCCCAGGTAAGTTATTGTGGTGCTGCACACACACACCCCTGCAAATTTCATTATCCACGATATTTGTGGAATTTAAATTGCTGGGAGCAATGGGGTATTTATATTTGTATAAGTGATTGTTGTATGGTTGATTGTGCATATTTTAGTTTTGGTGTTGTCCAGTTTTACCTTGGGGAAGAGCACCTCATTTCGTTGCACCCAGTTGTGAGTGTAATGACAAATAAATTTCTTATGTCTTATTTGGTATCTGCGGGAATTCTGGAATGGAGCATCCACAGATGCCAAGGGCCCACTATACTGTGTTTCAAATAACGTTTCCCAAGGCAGGTTAAAAATAAAACAATAGCATAGTAATCATCAACCAGTTAAACAGCAAGAAATTTGCAGATATTAGGTATTTCAACAGATGCTTTTAAGAACATCTGTTCAACCATAAGGGCCAGAAAAATTGTTATTTTTCCCCTAAACTAAGGAAAAACTTAGGAATTTAATTCTTCAGTTTCTCTGTGATTCCATGTCATTGTGGCAGACATACAGTCCTGCATAAATGTATTCTTTGGATTTAAGTAGTAAGCCTTGTATACAACAGATTCTGACCTTTAGGGTGCAATCCTAACCTGGAATTAGGCCGGCTCAAATCCCTTGTGCCTGCTTAGGGGTGTCACAAATGTACCGTAAAGTGCATTTGCAATCCTCTCAGAGTCAGGGAGGACAGCACACAATGTAGATAAAATTACATTGCGAAAAAATTTGGTCTTTTTTCTGTGGCTATGACAAAACAAAGAGAAACTTCCTACTTAGAGCTTTCTGCAAAAGTAAGTTAATTCACTTAAACTGTGCCAGAGAAACGTTGAACTTGGTGTTGCTGCTATTATATGCTACCCAGTGTAAAACAGAAGCAGAACTAGAGACCTGAAGCTTATAAAAATGTTACTATCGATGTTTGATCCTTTTTGCACTAGCATGCATGGAAAAACAGGCCCCAGGTGAGAGTTGGCACATTTCACACAAAAAAGTTGACACAAGGGATGACAGTTCTGATGAATGGGAAAGCAACTAGCTAGAAGGAGAGAGGAGGGTGGGGTGGAAAAGAAAGGAACAGGGAAGAAAGCTTTTGAAAGTGCAAAGGAAACTTGGCTGCAACAATGGTTTATTCTTAATTAGTGTTTTGTTGTAGTTGTGTTTTAATCTCAGGTCTGCTCACGGACGAAATATTTTTGGTTGATTAATCGTTCTGTGTTTCAGCAATGAACTGATTAACTGTAAATAGCTTTGGCTGTTACCAAAACCTCAATATTATTGCTATTTTAGGGATGGCTTGCAATCTGATAAAAAAAAGCTACCACATTGTTAAGAGAGTCCATTTTAAATATTTTTTTTACATTCCTTATTACTCACCAAAGCCAAAATGACTTTCACATAAGCAAGTATGCCCCATAGTCATTCATTAATCATTTACAGCCCAATTGTATGCATGTCTACACAGCAGGAAGTCCATTTTAGTTCAGTGAGACTTCCGGGTAAGCATGTACAGTACAGGATTGCAGCCCTAGTTGATTAGGCTCCTATCTGGCAGCTCTGTTTAATATGAAATTTATTTATTTTATTGATATAGCTCTCACGATAGAACTCAAGGCACTGTTTAGCTTTGACGTAGTTATTTTGTCATGTGCCTTCAAACCGGGCCTATCAATCAAGTTCTTGAGCTTGACCTACTTATATTATATGGTTAAGACATTTCCCTCTTTGAGGGCCATTTTACACAATGGGTAAAAACCTGGGTTCAGTGGTGTTCCTACAAATGCAAAGTTTTGAAGAAACCTGTGCCCCTGTGTAACATGACCCCTCTCCTTCACATTCAGAGCCATTTGTGGCTCAAAGAGCAAAGCTTCCAAGCTGCGAATGGTTCTGGTGGCGGGGGAGGGCCGCGTTACACAGGGGCTCAGGCTCCTGCAAAACTTAGTATCCCCCCCCCGTAGGAACTCCACAGCCTGGGTATGCAATGAAATGTATTCACATTACATTACGCGTTAGAACTAATTGTATTTCCTTGACAATGCTATTAGCTTGATACATTTGTTTGCATACAGGTTTTTCACATTCATATACAGTATTATATTTTTGGTGCACAGGTAGGCCCCTGTATCCACGGATCCCAAGTCCATGGTTTCAGTTATCCACGGATTGGAGCCCCCTTATCTTTATTCTTATTCTGGGTGATTAAAAAACTTCCTTGCTCAAGGGGGGCCAGGTGAAAACCCTATACTTAACATAGGGTTCCCTCTTATTCACGGTTTCAGGTATTCTCCGGGCAGGCAGGAGCCTACCCCCCGCCCCTGCGGATACTGAGGTACACCTGTACACTTAGAACAGCTTAAGCATACATCTGAAAAAAGCAATGTGGCACTGAGATTAATCCCTCTTCTTTCTTATCTTTAAATGGTCACTCTTTCTGAGATCTGTGCTTTCACCTCTTTTTATTCTAGAGCTGTTGCTGTCAGCAGTAGCTGTAAGTTGGGCAATTTTGCTGGGCTGGGGTGATAGAGAGTGTTTCATTCAAGTTTTGTTTCTTCCACTTTAGTTGTTTATCAAGCCTCCCCAATGAGTTGGGACAAATGTCCCATGGATAGGCTTGAGAAGATCATAAAACTGTGGCCCCCCTCTTGTGCTACCAGCCTGCGGCCGATGAGATACATTCCAAGCTTGTGGCAGTCAGTACCTGGTGCTTTGCAGATCCAGCCCTGAAATCCACCACCTTTTGTCATCAGTAAAATCCATGAAAGGGACACTGTTGGGTCAGACTGACTGGTAGGCCTCAGTGATCAAACGTGTCACACCTGTCTTGGCCACTAGTGCAGGTGTTCTAGGTCAGCTCTCGCTGTGGTTATCAATCGCTGACAGTTGACAGTTTAATTTTACACCACAAGTACCTCATTACTTGTGTAGGCACTTGAAGAACATGTGGGCACTGGATTGGATCAGTGATCAATGACAAAGGTTGCAGAGGGTGCAAGTGGTAGCTGTAAAAGTGAAGGTCTCCGTGCATGAGTTGGCAGTGGTGGGGATACATGACAAGGGGAGTTTAACTGACAAACAGTCTGTCAGGTCGAAAGGAATGGAGATTTGCCCGAGAGCTGGCTGTACATTATAAAATACAACTTGTGTTTTCAAAGGAAGAAGAAAGAAAAGGGCTCTGCTTCGGAGAAAAAAAGAAGAGAAAAATGGGACGGTGGCTTTAAACAAATGTAATATATGTTGAGATCTGAATGCCTTTTTTTTGTTTAATTCAATTACAGGCATTCAGGTGTTTTAAGAGTTCTGCTTTCATGAAAGATGGAATGCCACTTTGTAAGGAGATACAGGTGTTCTGAGATGAAATAGGATTCATGCTGTTCTAGGTGGAACTAGATATTTTGAAAGATGGAGGGCCTCTCACTCTCTGAAATGTTTACTTCTACTGTTTAGCCCTATCTCACGATGTCCCTATTCTCATCCTGTGTAGCTTTTGAGTATTTCTAAATATTACATCTATGCTTTTCTTTGGCCCTGCCAGGAGCTAACAAAGTAGAGAAACACAAATACTTTTCTTCATACTCTAAGAGCGCAATCCTAACCTGGAGTTAGGCCGGCACAGTTAGACCTACCAAGTTTGGCCGGCATAAGGGACACCATAAAGTATGTTTGGACCACTCTTGGAGTGAGAAAGGCCAGCATATAGATGTGCGCCATCCTCCCTGACCCTAAGTGTGGTCCAACCATGCTTTATGGTGGCCCTTGTACCAGCCAAACTGTGCTGGCCTAACTTCAGGAAAGGGTTGGGCCCTAAGTTCCTGGCTATGGTCTGTATTCTTTTGCTTAGTGTTGCAGATAGGACTGTTGTTTAAATATTCCCACCTTGAAGTAGAACTTTGCACGACAGCCTTTTGGCTTCTTTCAGCCCTGTTATTCTCTGTGAATAGGGTTGTGGCGGAATCTTCTCTGAGTATTTGCCGAGAGACTGGATATATCATGAGGGCTGTGTGCATGGTGCAATTCTCCAAGAGCACAGCAAAAGTACAGAATGTGATATAGGGATCAGCTTCTAGAGAATCTCCACTTTCTTTTTTTGGTCATAAAGCCACAAAGAAAGTATGCTTGAAAATATTGGGAATATCTGGTGGTGACATTATGATCTCACCGCCAACTGCTTCCAGAAAGCCTATTTTGGCCTGTTTGGACACAGGGGTAGGTGAGAGGGCCCAAAGAAAAGCTGCTGACCTACAGCCCATAGAGATCCTGGCTGCAGCAGCAGGAGATATGCTTGCTGTTCTGGTCGCCCGCCATAGTGCAGGGCCCAATGTGATGGCATTGGTCACATTGGCTTAAGACCGGCCCTAAAACTAAACCTGTGGACACTGGGGATGCCTTTTTTTAAGAAAGGGAACATCAGTGCAACAAGGTAAAAAAAGAGATTTGTTCCCCTAGCTTTTTAATAGGCGTCCCATTATCCATGGTATCTGTGGATGACTGAGATCGCGGATACTGAATCAGTGGTTATTGGAGCACACCTGTACTATTTTCCAAGCACCAATCTGAGGTTTTGCATCCACTTTTTGTCCTTTCTGGTGCTTCCCCTCCCTATTCTTTTCAATCTGTAATTTCTTAGTCTTGCTTGTTCATGTAAATGTATGCTTGCATATCTGAGATAAATGGGACACGTTGAAGAAAAAAGGCTGGGTTCATACAGGACTTTAAGTTATTTTGCCACCACATGAGATGTTTGGCCTTTATCACAATTCTTTGAATATCACAATTCTCAAAACTGATTGTTTTGACTTAAGGTGCAGTTTGACTTAGAAGCTGGTATAGAAGCAGCGTGGTCATTTTTCCAACTGAAATATTTCTGCTGTTTCTCTGAATAAATGGAATTTTATGCTCATTATTCAAAGAGAAAAAGTGACTTTTTTTTCTAGCTGTAGCTTTTTTTTTCTCCTATTCACCAAAGTTGGCCATTTCTGTTCTGCAGATATATGTATCTCACCTGGAATCTTGAGAACTTTATGGGTTTTGCAGAAAGCAGCCAAACTGATTAAAGGCAGTTGGAGGGGGTGGGGTGCGGAAAGGCCTTTTGCATTTCCAGTCTAAGAACCTGTGAGCTCCATTTGAACCCAATGGGATTTAAACACATCCAAGCAGTAAACCCTTGAAAAATGTGGTTTATGACGGAAATGCTGCAGGACTCTTAGTTGCAGTGGGCCTGTGGAGCACCAGTATATTACCTACTCCTGAGCACTTCCCCCTTTATAAGGAGATGACATGTTAATCATTAAGTTGGGGCAATTTATGCTTGCTAATGTTTGAAATTGGAGATGGCCTTCGGGGCATTGAAAGAATGTGCTTGTGTGAGTGTGTACCAGTGATATGCCAGCAAGGAGTGTGAAATATTTTCCTTAAATATAAGCTTTCTGGTTTTCTTGGGGCTGGCTCTGTAACTAACACAAAGCTTTGTAGCACACCCAAAAAGGCTTTGAAAGATTTTTTTTTTAATGGGACTTTTATTTACAAGGGGAAAGGGGAATAATGAAAAAGTTGATAACACATGATAGGTTGTTGGGATGGGGCTGTAATTCAGTGAAAGAGTGCGTGTTTTGCATGCAGAATTTTCCAGTTTCAATCCCTGGTATTTCCAGGTACAGTTGGGAAAATACTCCTGTCTGATACCCTGGAGAGCTATTGCCAGGGTAGGCACTACTGAGTTAGAAAGACCAGTGGTCTAACAACACAGTATAAGGCAGTGGCTCTCAAACTGTGGGTCATGAGCCAATTTCAGGTGGGTTGCAAAGAACCTAGGGCAGGCATATTGAAAATATGGGAAGATGGGACACTGGAATGAGTGAGGGTTGTTTTGCTTGTGTCAAGGTTGTCAATAGGCTTTTTTCTTGATTCACCTTGATATTAGAAAATGGAAAAATGGCTGAGAAATAACCCAATTTGTTGCTGCATTCTCAGAAAAACATCGTGTCACGATGACGGTTCTTCTGGCTATGACATCATTGCTGGTGGGTCCCAGACAGATTGTCATTCTAAAAAGTGGGTCCCAGTGCTAAAACGTTTGAGAACGTTTGGTATAACTATATATGTTCATGGTGGACCGCAGTGACAATTGTGCATGTTAGATCCTGCCCTTCTTTCCTAGCCTGGATGTGTCCCCTGTCTCTTCTTGGACCAGTGAAATTATTCATGTGGGTCAGGGGAGATCCACTGGTGATCAGATGGACTATTGGCAGTTAAGTAAAAGATACTTTCTTACCTCCTTTGATGACTGATCGCCCCCCTCCCACCATAGCATACAGCATGCAATCCATTGGCATGGCTGCATGCTGCTTTGGACTGGCCTGGGATAGGATTGGCCATTAATTGGCAGGTCAGGGGATAGGATGTCTATTTCTGCATAGCAGAAATGGCCAACTTTTGTGAATAGGAGAAAAAAAGCTACAGCTAGAAAACAATAAATTACTTGTTTATTGTCGTCCGCCCCCCCCCTCATGGGGGGGGGTAAGGGAGATATTAATCAAAAGGTTTGCTCCTCCAGCAGTGATCAACAGGAAGCAATGAAAGGGGCTGGGCTTGCAAAAAAGAAACTTTTAATTAACACTGGAAAGGACCTTTGCTGAATGGAAATTATGTGTGAGTAAATAGGACACTGCTGGATAATATAACACAATATATTAACTGCTTTATGGATCCCCAGTTTTAATTACGTTCCTGCTCTATTGTGTAAAGGAGCCTTGACTGTAATGCAGGAAAATTCAGGAGAGGTAATGCAGGAGAGGAGACTGAAGATAGTTGTTAGAAAATAGCCTCTTCATATATACACTCCTGGCTACTCACGCAGAAACGTATTCCTTCTCCCAGTGATCCTGAAAAAGAAACGGCAACCTTGAAACCTCAGGTCAAACCTTGAGAATTAGTGTCCCTAAATTTGGGCATGGCAGGGCCAGACTGTCATAGAGGTTAATTAGGCAACTGCCTAAATTCCAGGAGCATCTCTCTCAAGGCCAGACTAGGTGTGGGAGTTATATGTTTGGAGTCCCCAAGGCTGTTTTTTGAAAAAGAAAAAATAACTGGGAATTCCAATCTCGGAAGTCTCATGTGGTGACTACTTTGTCTCTCCGCTCTGTTGTAGAAAGCGTCTTGGCTTGGAGTAGGTGCGCAGAGGCTGCATATGCAGGTATTCTCTGCATTCATCAAGATGTTTCACTGGCATTGGTTGCTTAGGGCAGAGGCACAGTTATAAAAGGGCGGAGGAAACAAGAGGAAGGATAAACAAGAGGAAAGATGAAAATGAGAAGAGGTCCAGTGAATTGTCTGGGAACAATGGGTAGTGATGCATGATGCAAAGATAAAGTGTTCAGATCAAGACTGCAATCATATGAGCCTAAAACCCTTTGAACAAAAAGGGACAACATTTTAATTTGCATAGGGCAGAAACAAACCTGGGACAGAGAGAAATGTACATACTCAGTGATGAATCCACTGGAGAGCATCAGAAGCACCCCAGGGCCTAATGGCATCTGGGGCCAGGTGATGTGGTGACATCATCCCCCTGCATCATTGTGTCACCCCCTACTCCTGACACCCTCCCCCATTGCTGGAATGGCTCCATTTCGGAGCTATTAAAAAATGAGGGTAGGCGGGTGGGTCCAGTTCACGGCTCTCACCTCTTCCAGTGACAAGCGACCTGCCCCACGATGAGCCCAGGAAAACTTGGAGTGCTATAGAGGAGGGGCACATGGCTTCCCTGAACGCCACCAGTCTCCTGCGGCCTGGCACCCAGGGCCCAGCCCCCTCACTTGCCACCCACATCATAAGCCACTGTCGAGCGTCCTTGTTTGACAATTCTGTCATTCAGACAGTTCTAACTCGTGGTTTTCATAAGTGTCCACCATTCCAATGTTACTCATTGTAATAGACTGAGATCTTTTAAAAACATGATCTACTGAAATTTGTAATATTTTGAACAAACAGTGTTAATCAGGAATTTAGAACAATAACTCAAGTTTTAGACACACTCACCTGTGCTTACTTGTAAACAATTATGCACAAGGTTATGCTTGCTAGATGTTTTTTTAAACTTACTATCTAAATGCAGAAAAATCAACATAGTCCTTTTTAAAAAATTCTGATCAACCCAGTGTATGGGATTGCATGCACATCATTATTGCAACATTATTCGAGCATTATTATAGTTACATCAGATTGATCAGATCTCTAGCAAACTTTCAAAGACTTTTAATGTTCAGAAAGGAACAAAAGGGAAGACAATTTAAAGAACTACAGTTTGAAAACAGAGAGAGAGAGAGAGAGAGAGAGAGAGATCCTCAAACTGTGAAGTCGGTAATGCTATGGAATGAAGGCCCCTTGGCTGTTGCTCCCCCCTCCCACTCTCCCCCCTACTACTGCCTGCCCCCAGCATTTTATAAGCTCAAGTTGTAGACAAGAAAGGTGATCTGAATTGCAACACAAAGTGCTCTCCTAAATGTGGCAAGTACATCTGACCCGCCATTGCTCTGATGCTGCCCATATTTGGTGGTCTTTAATTTGGCATTACATACACTGCGCTTGTCTGCAGCTCCTATGCTTCAAAATTCTCCATGGGGTCTAATGTACAAGGCTTGGCCTGTTTTCATTGGGTTTCCTGAGCTCTCCTTCATTCTCCCTGGTGTTGCAATACAAAGACACTTTTGTCAGCCGAGGTTGGACTCTCCTCAAAATCCAAGCGCTTTCAGGAAAGGACTTGGAAGTCTATCTTCTCAGTTTCCATATCCCTTTGCCCTCTGCTCTGGCATTTCAGTTGATTGGTTATAGAGACCTTTTTTCTTTTTTCTTAAACCTTCTAGTTAAGTTGATCAGTCTGTTCAAGTCTATCTTTTTTTTTTTTAAGTATTGAAAATCGCTCAACATCTTTCACTGTATTGGTGAATGTTTGGAAAGTCTTTTTCCCCTTAGTTCTTTACACTGCTAGTTTAAAGTTTAGGACAAAAAGCCATGAAAGGAATGTCAACCAATTATTATTATATTTTATGTTCATTGCCACAAGTTTAGTAAGAAATTTAATCCCTCCTGGGGGGAAAGAAAAAAGAAGCTGGCAGAAAACCTTCCATTTGTCTTGGCAACTTTTACACTCCTGCAATCTGATACACTGTACTTGAATGTGTAATGTGCTAATGTTTTAGAAGAGGGTGGCTTTATATTAATAAAGCGTGCTGTACAAAAAAAGATCATGCATCGCTATTAAATGGTCAGTTTTCTGTGAACTTGTAGCTTGTTCAGGACTATAATGATAGAGTGGAATGCAGAGGTTTAATATTGGAAAGTATGTTTGGTTTGATGTGTGTAAGATGCCAGGAAATACTCCTGTTTATGTAGCTGTACAGCTGTTCAAAAATTAAAATGTGAAAAAACCTACCCATAATCAAACCAGGAAATCCAGATGCTACATTAGGACCTGAATCTATTCTTATAATATAGAATAGTAATTTTGATTGGGAGAACCAATGTTAATTAAATAATTAACACATTCTGCCAGGTTCTGGGCAAGTCTCCTTAAACAGCAGGTAATTCTTCTGTTTCAGTTCTGAATTGGGAGCGATTCATCTAAATCCATAACTTCCCACAATTGCTGTTTACAAAAGACAGTTGTTATTTTCTCATGGCTTGTTTTTATTTACTTATTTGATTGAATCCTGCTCTATCCCATCGGCCCAAAGAAGCTCTTACACTGTTTTTTCTAAATTCCCCCAAGGGGGTTCACAATCTGAAAAATGAACAGTTCGGGAGAATAAAAAGGATGCGTTCAAATCAAAATGACATTGTAAACATAAACTTTGTTATGAAAGGAAAAAAAGGAGCTCAGTCTCAAGTGTGGTTGTGATTGGGTCTCTAGAGCTCTGCCCAGGAGGTAAGTATATGTTACTTCACAGATCCTAACTGTGGTAAATCATTCGCCTCATTTTTGTCATTTTTTTGCCTTTGGGGAATGTTGTTTGAGTTGCTAGAGTATTTTTCTTCAAGATTCAGAGCCCAATCCTGAACAGACCAGCTCTCACAAGATCAGCAGTACCAAAATGTCAGAGGTTCATGGGGGCATTATCCCCTTCTTGCAGGGAAAGCCTCGATGCCCACAATGGGGCTCCTCTGCTCACTACCGGCTATTTTGCAAGTGGTGAATCGAGCAGTTCCGTGTCGGGCTCCCCAAGCCACTGCCGGAGATAAGACCCAGCAGTGGAAGCCACCGCTGGGTCCCAACCCTTCAAGGTCAGCTCCTCCCCTCCCCTCCCCCTGCCCTGTTCCTCTCCCCGCCCCACCTCTCCCCCACCCCCAACTGGCTTACCGGCGGTCAGCACTGCTGGAGCAAGCATTGCTGCTCGCGTTGGGGCCTGGTGCTGAATGAGCGCTGCCCCAGCATGAGTGTAGAAGTGTCGAAGATGTGCTTTACGGCATGTTCATGACATTTTTGCTGGTGATACACATGTACTACCGGTGATGAGGTCCTTCTGGATTGGGCTCTCAGTTCCATTTCCAACATCACTAGAACCTCTGACCAGGTAGTAGATGTGTCTTGTCTCTAATGCTTCATGAACATTAAGATGTAATGCCCATCTTGCCATTTCACATCGAAGCAGAGATGTGCTCCGGTCATTGAGCCCAAGGCAGAAGTCGAGTCACAAGTCACAAGTGAATCATGGCGCACACCCATCGTGACTCTACATGAACCACCTATAGAGTTGTTTTGTTTCGAGTCGTAAGTAATCATGAGAAACGAGTCATGGTGCAAGTCAATCATGACTCCACCGGAAAAAGGGAGGTGCTGGTGTCAGAGTCCCCTGATGTTCCCATCCCATCTGCAGTCAGTATGTGTTGAAGTTTTTCATTTCAACCAACATTTTATTTATGTAAACAAAAGCTGTGCTGTTATTTGAGTGACTATAGCAGTGCAGAAAAATGTTGGTTCTCTATGAACCGCACTGACCCCCCTGTTCACATCATGATTCTGCCTTCAGGAGCTTCAGATACACACCATAGATGCCCCCTCTCTGAGCTTGTATCTAGCTATTTGTTCCTATCCCCCATCCATTGGGCTCTTACTTCTTTCCAGAGGAAAAAAATCAGTCTGTCCATTTATCCAGTCAATTGTCTGTTCCTTCCTAGATGGCCAAGAGAGCCCCTCCCCTCCTGGCTGCCCTTGCCTTCTTCTGGTTCCTTCCCCCAGCCCTGATAAGCCTTCTTCCTCCCCTCCATCCCCTTCCTCCTGGAACCAACCCCAACTTCCTCCCACCACACTGATACTGATGTGTATGCCAACTTTCAGATTGGCCACAAGGTCTTCTGCGCAATGTGAAAGTGGTGAAAAACAAGGATCCTGCGCACACACATGCAAGTCACAAGCATACCCAAAAAGCAAGACTTGACATGAGTACAAGTCATGACACTCTTCTGAGTCATTGGACACGAGTTGCAAGTTGTGCCCAAGTCAGTGACATTCATGATTTGAGTTAACATGAGTTGTCAAAAAGCAGCATCCTCATAACTCGAGTCGCATCTTCAGGACTCAAGTTCCCATCCCTGTATGGAAGTGAGGATTATTAAGCTGTTAAAAATATAATGTAGGAGAAGCATATTCTTGGATAATCCAACTAAAATGTCTGGGCTCGAAGGCAATGGTCCAACAGAGTACCTTTTGCCTTGAGAAAGTTACTCTATAGGACCATGGCCTTCGAGCCTGGACATTTTAAATCGGAGTATTGGACATTCCAGCCATGAAAGCCTCAGAATGTACGTACATCTTCTTGGAATTTAAAACAGTGCAGGATGTTTTAACGAAACATAAATAAATACATCATACAGATTAGAGTTTCCAATAATGTGTAAGGGAAAAACCTTTTTGGCAGTGATCCTCACGGCGAGAATAGGGTTGTGACAAGTGTTTCATTTGTGAAATTTTGAGAAATATGGTAACATTGGTGTAGGGACACATTTACCTAGTGTGTTCATTTTATTTTTTCCATTTTGCATGTACTTGTTACAATGGCCTGGTTTAGATATACTGTAATGCTAAACCATGGTTTAGCGCTCTGAAAACAAGCCTTTGCAACATAAAACTGAAGTTTGCTCTGAAGTGAAAGTTGATGCTTTAAACCTCTTCTCATGTGTAGAGGGGTGACGAGCAGTAGAGGAACAAGCAGTTCCTTGTTTTTGTAGCGTCAAACTATAGTTTGAATCAGGCCAGTTATGTCCAGCCTGTCCAGAATTCTGATAATTCAGATGAATTTTGAGACTGCCCCAAACAGTTTCTCCCCCTTTTGGACATACATAAATGAATGCTCATGATCATATTTAGGTGCTGTCAACTTTCACTGGAGTAACAGTACAAAGTTTTAACATATTCACATAAGCTTCCTGAATTTGTCAAGATTTATATCACCACTCATCAAATTTTAGAATAAGTACATAAAGTAATTATCTACTATAATAAGTACATAAAGTAACAGAATGAAAATTGTGCTAAATAAATTCGTTTTATTTAATTGTTTTACACCAACTTGTCAATGACTTTCAGCAAGTGAAAAAAAAAGCCTTTTAACTATGGGAAAAAGTAGATTAGTTTGATTACCACTATAGCATAAATGCCAGTTTCATTCATGAACTGCTCGCAGGCATAATAGTAACTATTTTGTCTGTGAGCAGTTTATTAGTTTACTAGTATATGCACAATAGTAAATTGTACTGGACTGTGAATTTTAAGCTTCAATCTAGCTTCTGTTTTCTTTACTTTTTAAAAACTGCTCTTTTTAATGTCCTCTTTGTACAGTTGTTGAGAGATCAGCATTCAGTGAAAACAATGGGTTTTTGCATTGATTATGTTGATTTTGAAGGCACCTGCCTGCTTTCCCCCCAATTTTACTTGTGACATTTCACACCTACTTTTGCCTACTTCTTTCTTGTTAACATATTAGAGCAATAAATGCAGAACAAAAAGAGATGCAAAGGCTGGGTTTCATTTTTCTCACTCCTCGCCCGTTGCTAGAACATCTAAAGAATTTAATACGTTGAAATAAATATATTGTGTATTGTATTGGTTTAATAATCCCTTTGCATGTACAAAAGGCTTGGCGAAGTATAAAGCATAACATCAGTGGAATGAGAGAGAAGGGAGCATTTGGCATGTATTAGATCATATACATATAAAATGATATATCCAATATAGACTCCAGTAGAAAACATTCTTGGAAACCAAATCAGTTTTATAAGAAATACAACTTGCTTTTTAAAGCAGCTTCTCTTTGGCCTCAGCATTTTGTCCTCCTTGTTCAAAATAGGGTTTTCCCACCAGCATACACAGTCTGTACCAAAGTAAGTGAATTTATATATTGTTGTAAATGTTTGAGAATTAGATTCTTGAGTTTTGAAATGAAATGACTACAGTTAACTGCATTAAGTGTAAGCTTGAATTTGACAAAAAATAACAAAAACACTCATGACAACCTCTGCAAATGCTTAAATACTTTAGTTGTGATTGTAAGCAATAAATTGTATTATAAGAAGGTAGCCTTGAGCAGATACATTCCTAGGGGACTGCTTGGACTTTTGGGACAATAAAAAAATCTTGCGGTAATGAAATTCTGTACGATTTTGATTTAATAGATAGTTCTTTAAAGAACATGCAAACTAATTCTAAACTGCTCTGTATGTACTTTTACACGTTCTCTTATATAATGTATAAAATTGCTTGTAGAAACTATTTAACTTTAATGGGGCATTTCTGCAGCGCATAATAGGTAAGGTAACAGCTTTAATTATGATTTATACAGCAGAGAGCTAATATATTCTGCTAAATTAGGTAACTGTTGGTGGGTAGTGTACTTTTAAAAAAAGTAATTAAGGACCTGATCCTGAAACCATTTAATCTGAGAAGCAGCCTATATTAATGCAGTGAGTGCCACTGATTTTTAGCAGGGCTACTCACGTGTGTAAGAGCTGCAAGAACTGTGTGCAGTTTTAAATGACTCATTTAAACATTATTCTATTGGCTATCATGTTTCTAAAGCAGAAATGCAATTCTCTTCCCCCCACCCGCTACCGCTACCCCAAAAACCTCTTGGAGTACCAAATTATTCAGCCATGCATCCTGATCTATGGAGTTGATGATGGTTATCAGTGTCTCAGTTTATGAGTTTGGAATTCTTGTCCCAGAGTTTTGCTCATAATGTTTGTAAGGAAGGGGTGTGTGTGACTCCAGGCTTAGTTCCCTCCCACATTTCCTACTTCCTTCACTCTTTTTCTCATAGCATCATCATAAATGACTTCAATTCACCACTTCACCTGCGCTGGCTATTTCACCGGTACAGAAGCGAGGGCCTCCAAGTAAGGCCGGGGGGCCTTACTTGGAGGTAGGAAACTGGGGGCAAGAGTTGCTGCTAGTCCTGCCCCTGCTCCACACCTCTCCAACCCTGGATTGCACTCCCATCTCGAAAGGCTGCATCACCACCGAGCGGCGAACTCACTGCTAACCTGCGACTGCTTCTCCCTCCGGGGTGTGCATGGCTGGTGTTGCCATGGCGCCACTCCAGCGCAGGCGGAAATGACTCACCGCTGGTGTTGGAGGTACTTTACGACACCGTGTGCGACAGTTGCTCGGGTGGTACGAGTGTACCGCCGCAGTGAGAACCTTAGGATTGGGCTCTCAGGTTGGTGTTACCTGTGACGTAACATATGGTGTCACTCCCAGTAACTTTATTTATTTATTTAACTATTTGAACTGTATAAGTCACCCAGAAAATCAGTAAACCACACAAAAAACAAAACAAAACAAAACAAAAAAACCCAATGGCCAACTTGATGATACTCACACAACTGAATAAGTATTCTAGTTTTTGCTCTGATACATGGAAAAGGGAGCTGATATAATACCTTATTGGTTCCATGTAGCTTTATCCTTTATCTTTTATCTATTTTTATATGTGTGACGGCAACTGTTATTTTATTGTAGTTTTATCTTTTATCTATATTTATATTTTATATGCCATTAAAGGTCTTTGATTTGATTTCATTTGGTTCTATGCTGTATCAAAACAGCGCAGTGTTAGTTCCAAGAACACAGTTTCATTGGTCAGTTTTGAGTTAAGGAAATCCACTTTTTGTTATATGTCAGGTGTTTTTTTTTCTATTTGGCTATAACCTTTGATAGTACACAGATAATTCAATAAGGTTTATTTTGTTACATTCTGCCGTAAATTACACACTGAATGATATATAGCATGATATTTTAATTCCTGAAAAACTACAATTGCCACAATTTTGGTCACTAGTGGTGTCACACCCACATTTATACACGCACAAACAGACACATGAGTGGAACTAACATCCTATTCTGAGTTATTAAGGTAATCTATCTTTTGTTACATAGGAGCAGGGGTGTCAAACTAATTTCATTTCATATGGGTCAGTTAGCATTAATCGTGGCTGCTGAGGGCTGGAAGTGATGTCATCAAGCAGAAAATAGCATCATTAATAAGGAAGTGATGAGAAATAAGCACTTTGTTCTCACCTAGGAACTCATTTGCTACAGTTGACAAGATAAAATATTCAAATCTTGATCAAGAAATGGAAAGTCCAATTATCACACAAACTGCCCTTTCAGCAGCACCACTTCTGCCAAGCACTGTTCCCTCTAATATTTTCCCTGCCACGTGGAGCAGTTAATGATCTGAGCAGTACATAACCACTGTCATCATTAAAAAATAGCATAACTTACCCACTGAAAAGAGAAGCAATTCTTATTTATAAGCCCTATTAAATTCCTTGAAATATATAAGCAGTCTTGGATCACAATCTCTAACCAACAAGCATTTTTAATACAAACCAAATCCATCTTTCAAACAACAAACAGAATAACCCCAGCTGCCGCTGCCGCTGCAATTTTATTGATAGTGGGGAACGATCAGGGGAGATCAGGGTGGGATGGGGCAGATTGAGGGTAGGATGGGTGGTGGTGCTGGCTACCCCCAAATCCTATACCCCTGTCCTGTTCTGGGCTTGCCCCCTTCTGTGTAACAGATCTATTTCAGTAAAAGAGCTGGAACATATCTAAATATGCCCCTAGGGCAGTGGTATTCAAACTGTTTAGACCGGGACCCACTTTTTAGAATGCCACTCATGTCGAGACCCACCGGAAGTGATGCCATTAACCTGGAAGTGATGTTGTGGCAGGAAGTGACATCATCAAGTGCTGTCATTATCACATAATAAAATGACACTCCTGAAATGCAAATTGGCATTCTTGGACTGCAGCAATTGCATGACCATGAAACATCCCTGACGGAAAACAAGATTAGGACAAAATATTATGTAAAAGCACTGAACTAAAAACCAAATTTTGAAAAAAAACCCACTTGAAAATTCAAACTCACAAAAGGAATATAACAAGAGTAAGGTCTGCAGTTTCCAAGATGGCTGCTCCCATCTTTCTGCGACCCACCTGACATCAGGTTGCGACCCACCAAATGGGCCCCGACTCACTGTTTGAATACGACAGTTTGAATATTTGCCAGAGAAACAAAATTCTTCTTTACTGACTTTCCTAGCCGGCCTGGTCCCCAGACAGCCAGCAGGATGCAACAGATGCTGCATCACCCTGTCTTGCACCCTGGCCTTGCACCCTGTCTGCCGGCACTGGATAAACTGGTTTGTAAAAGAATTCCAAAATATTGAAAAAGATGGCCATAGCAAACACGTTACATTAAATAAAAATATAACTTAAAAATCTAGATAGTCTTTTAAAAAAAAAAGAAAAATCTTGTTGACACAGCAAAAAAGATATGGAAAGCTCACAGAGGTACAGCATACATAAAATACTGTTTGCCTTAGGATGTGGTAAATAATTCACTCTTTAAACTCAAAAATCTATCTATATTTTTTTTTCAAGTGACCATATTTTATGCATAATTGCAAAGAATGCCCTCTTTGACTCTATCCTCGTTTGCAATCATGCCCTTTTCTTGAGAAGGGTCCATTTGTCATGTGGGAAAAGAAGGTTTAATTAACTATGGAAAATGTACTTAAAGTGGAAACTGTGAGCTTTGCCTAACTTTCCATATAAAGTGCATGAAAAACAAGGATGGATGAGCTAAGACTTGCCTTACAAATAAAATAATGTGTGTATGTGTGTGCACACGTGCATGCTTTTGGTTTTCTCCCCCATCATTCTTCAAAAGTCAACAATAAAAGTAAAAATCCTATTTATTTATTTATTTATTTATTTATCTGACCAAGACATTACTATGAGGTGCTTTCTTGAATGTAAAATATGCCTAATTGAACTTCATCTCTTTATTCAAAGTAAAATTAAATATGTAGATCAGTGGTTCCCGAACTGTGAGGGGGGCCAGGGGAGCCGCAGAATCCTTGGGAAAAACACACCAACCTATACAATGTACAGGTGGGGTATTTTTATCTCTGTTCCTGGAACCCTTGTGGATACAAAAAAAATCAGGTAATTAAGGGCGCAATCCTAACCTGGAGTTAGGCCGGCACAGTTAGACCAGCAAAGTTTGGCTGGCACAAGGGACACCTTAAAGTATGTTTGGACCACTCTCGGAGCCAGAGAGGCCAGCACACAGACGTGCGCCATCCTCCCTGACTGGGCTGGCCTTACTCCAGGTTAGATTCAGTCAGTCAGTCAACAGGTACTTATATACCGCTTTTCAACACGAAGTTCACAAAGTGGTTTACAGGCAAATAGTAATAATAAAGTTAAATGGTTCCCTGTCCCAAAAGGACTCACAATCTAAAAAAAAAAAAAAAGGCAGCCTGCCAGCAACAGCCACCAAAAAGACTGTGCAGGGGTGATAAGGGACAATTACTCTCCCCCTGCTAAATATAAGAGGAACACCACTGGAAAAAGTGCCTCTTGCCCAGTTAGCAGGGGTTAGATTGTGCCCTAACCCCACAGATTTTGCCCACCCCACCCCTCTGAACCCAACTTGGGCTATGTTGTGCTCCAGTCGGGTCTGGGAGGGCTTTCTGAGGCCTACCAAGACCATGCACAGCCTGGGCCTTGTAATGCCTTAAAAGGCATTAAAAATGTGTGTGGGCGCACGCGGCCTCAGCAGACCTTAGAAGAGCCTCTGAAGGCGACTGGAGCAGAGCTTTGAGCCTAATCTAGCTCAACATGGATCCGGGGGACCCGCATTGAGCCAAATCTGCAGATAATTAGGCTCAACCTGTATAGCAGTGTTATTCAAACTGTGGGTCAGGACCCACTTGTTGGGTCGCAACCTGATGTCAGGTGGGTCATGGAAAGCTGGGAGCAGAAAACTGCAGACCTTACTCTTGCTATACGATTTTTGTGAGTGTGAACCATTTGAATTTTCAAGTGAGGGTTTTTTTTAAATTTTATTTTTAGTTCACCACTTTTACATAATGTTTTGTCCTCATCTGGCTTTCTGTTGGGAATGTTTCATGGTTGTACAATTGCTGCAGTCCAGGGATGCCAATTTGCATTTCAGGTGTGTCATTTTATTATGTTACAATGACAGCACTTCCTGCTTGATGATGTCACTTCCTGCCAGAACATCACTTCCAGGTTAATGACATCACTCCCGGTGGGTCCTGACATGAGTGCCTTTCTAAAAAGTGGGTCCCGGTCTAAAAAGTTTGAATACCACTGCTGTATAGGATTGTAGCCCTAATGGGAAGCCTTGACCAATGGCCCAATTGGTCAAGGGCGCCGCCAGTCAAAAAAGTTTGGTAATCACTGATATAGATGTCTTTAACAGCACAATCCTAGTGTGCCCCTTGCGCCGATGCGATGTCATTGCGTCGACGCAAGGGGCAGAGCGCTAGCGCGTGTGCGCTGAGCAGCATCCCCGCGTCAGCGCTGCATCTCTGAAGCCGATGCTGCTCGCAGCGTCAGCTTCAGAGTGCCAACGGAGAGTCTCCCTTGTGCCTACCGAAGGGATTCTCCATCCTGTATCGGGGTGGGACCTGGGCGGGCTTGGGAGGTGGCCATATGACTTCCTAAGCCCGTCAGTGAGGCCACTTGCCCCTAATTTGGGCCACACAGTCTCCTCGGAGCTGCGCCTGCTAAACTCGGTGGATCTATGCCAAGGAGCACATAGGGGAGGCTGGAGCCTCCCCTACGGTAAGGGAGTGCACGCTCCCTTGCCGCGGGAAGGCTCCAGCCCATCCTGAACAGCGCTGGATATGGCGCTGGCCCGTTGGCCTCGCCAGTCCGGCGCTGCTTAGGATTGCACCCTAAGATACTTCTGGACTGGTTTACATGTGTCCTTGGTTGAGGGTCCTCTTCCTATGTCAAAGAAGCGGGTACATAATGCGAGGTAAATGTGAGCTTTTTATTTGTGGTGAAAAGGCTGTAGGATTCTTTTTCCCCATGTTCATATCTTGCCACATATACCTGCTTCTAACACTTTCATGAACTCCTCAATAGCATGGTAAATCTGGGTTGTACTGCACATTGTGAAGAAGTGCCAGAACATCAGCATCAATAAAAGCAGAACTCAACCTCTATTTTCTTAGCCCACATTTCCTAAATGTGGCAATATAATTATGTGAATAGGCACTAGGAGGCAGGATTTCCAGGTCAGTCCTAATACTACTTGGTTCAGAAATTAATAACTGTTTCATAATAGTGGGCAGACCAATTCTAACTAAATTCCCCTGTGCTGATGCAATGGTGCCAGCGTGACTTGAGCTGCATTCTGCAGGGGAACCTTGCATGCTGGAGGTCTCTGTGGGATAAAGTGACATTTGTCCCCTTGCCTCTGGAGAAAGCCCAGCAGCTACAATGGGGCAATTCCAACCTGCACCTGCTAAGTCACTTGTGCAAGTCTTCATTGCCCTGTGCTGGCTTATTGGGCCCAGGAAGGGGGATAGGATGTGTGCTGCTCCTGCTCCCTCCTGGGCCCAATCTGTGCACACTCTGCCCTTGGCGCATCCAAGCCTCCATCCCCAGGCCGTGTGGCCCTTATTCGGGCCACACAGCTTCCTCGGCTCTGCACTGATCCAAGGAACTAATAGGAGCAGTGGCACAGTGTCCCAGGTGCCATCTTCGGGGGGGGGGTGTCACACTGAACCCCAAATTTCTAAAATCGCAAGTTTACAGAATAATATGGCCATGCTGTATATTGTTGGATGTGGAATTCCACCCAGAATTCAATGAATAAACTGGAGTATAATATCTCTATTCTAGCAAAAGCTATGGCCAAAAAAGGAAAAACCGAAAATAAAACTTCTTTTGAATAAATTCCGATTTTGAAGATTGTGGTTTTAAGGATGATAATAATAATAATAATAATAATAATAATAATAATAATAATAATACATGTATTTATATACCGCCTTTCTTAAGATCACTAGATTTCTCTAATGACTGTAACTCAAGGCGGTTTACATAGGCAGACTTTTATTCACAAACCCGAAGGTTTTTACAATTTACAGAAATGTTCTATCTTTCAAGAACTACACACATACAGATCTTTCTTTCTGGATTTAGCCTTCTTTCTTAGCCACCCGTCTGTCCTCCGCTGGCTGATAAGAGGCTTCCCTGCTCCCACCAGAGACGCAGCTGACTTCAGCACACTCCTCCTCCCACGAGGCAGCTGGAACTCAGCTTTTAATCAGCCGCAGTTTGCAAATACCACTGCATTTATTTTCTGGCCATTATTATTATTCATCTCCTGTCATGACTATTACTATCTCAGCCTCACCTCCTGTGCAGGGTTGTTGTGATGACCAAAGAAGTGCACACCGGCATTAGCTCCTTGGAGGTATAAAATGTGAATGAATTAATAAATAAATAATTTTGCCGTGGGGGGGGGATAAAAAAATTAAGTAGCCCTGGGTGCAAAATGGCCTAGCTATGCCACTGCATAGGAGAGGCTGGAGCCTTCCTTGGGGCAAGGGCGCAAACCCTTGCCCTGGGGAGGCTCCCCAGTACTCCAAAGCTGCTCTGGGTTCAGCACAGGCTCGCCGGCCTCGCTGTTCCAGCGCAATGTAGGATTGCATTCTAAATTACCTTTCCAGTGATGCAATGATGATGGTATTCTTCATACATGTCAAGGCTTTCACAATTTTGGCCAGTAGAGTCTTCCTTCTTCATGAAAACCCTCTAGGAATAGAGGCATTCCACTTCCTCCTGAGGTAGAATGTTGCTATTCCTTGAAGGCCTTTATGAAGAAGGGCGGAATAACCACAGAGGGAGCCCTGTCATATAGGTGAGGGAGGGGGCTGGGGATGTGTGTAACTGACACCTCAATAAGCAGCACACATTTAACTGGCATTTCTGCTTACCCGGGGTGGCAGGTGAAAATTCCAGGTAACCACGTGTGCTCTTTAACCAAGTGCTGCTCTTACCATCGTGGCCTCTGTATTTCTTCATACAGTGCATAATTAATCTGTGGAATTCCTTGTCACAGGCTGTGGTGATGTCTGCTAACTGGTAGCGTTGGCCCAAGAGCTCTGGTGCTGACACAGGGGTGCCTGTCGGCACAACGTGGAGCATAGGATTGCACCCTTAGTTGTACAGGATGGTTTGCCACTGCGTTCCCCAGTCATCTTACTTTACCCCCAGCAAGCTGGGTGCTTATTTGGCCGACCTTGGAATAATGGAAGGCTGAGTCAACCTTGAGCCACCTGCCAGAGAACCTGACTTCTCCCAGGAAATAGTAAGTAAGAGACTTAAAGGCACTCTTTTGCATTATATATTACTAGTAATAATATATATTCCGTGCTGTAGTAGCACCTCTGATGTTCCCATCACCCTTAACATCTAATACACCTTACCTGTGTCTTAGCTTTGCAGTGTTGTTGTGCCATTGGCTGCTGCTGACATAGATGGAGAAATGCATTATTTATGTCGTGACATCAGGCCACTGAATAAATTATAATTGATCATACATAGGGGAAGCTGGAACTAGGTGCATGCTTGTGGAAGACGACCTCATTCCAACCTTTGTATATAATGTGAAAAATAACCTTATGTTTCCAGGGATGTGTTAAAGGCTAAAGGGTATTTTGTAACAATGCAAGATTAGCCACAAGATTCTAGGCCAGTGATGGCAAACCTTTTGGGTTTGCCATGTCAAAAATGCCTAACTTGACTCTGTTGGCGTGTCACTTCCCACCTCCAACAAAAGAGAAACAATTACTTCCATATTTATTTATTTTAAAAAATACAGTCCAATCATGTGTGGGGCTATTCATTATATTAAAAAAATCAAATCATTTAAAAATCATTACAAATCATTACAAAAAATCAAATTATTACAAAGAAATCCTCAGTTGTTGTTGGGTGTTGGTGAATGCTGGTGTGTCGTGGAGTGTCGTCTTTGACGCATGTGTCATAGGTCGCCATCACTGTTCTAGGTGTTCATTGCATACTCTGATTCCTAATGGACAAAAGCAGATGCTGCATACAGTATATCACAGGATAAAAAATAATCAAGTAAAAGAACTGGTGGACATCTCATGTTTGTAGGAGAGGCACTTTCTAAAATTGTCCATCCAAGATATTTTCCGAGTTCCAATTTTCCTGCCTTTTAAAAATCTTGGATAAATTTATAACTATCAAGGAGAATGATTCCATCTTGTAATAGTGGAAGGATGAGCTGACTCTATACTAGTTTATGTGTTCGCCTCGTGTGGCTCATTCTGTGGTGGGCCTCCGACTCTTACTCAAATGACTGACTCTATTTTCCTCAAGACTTCCAGAGGGAGCTATGCAGATGTGAAAGGCTTAACCCAGCAAATGGAGATTGGGGCAACCTCCCCCAGAGGAAACAGAAGAAGTTGGTGAATAGTCTGTGCCACCTTTTTGATCTATAATTTGCAGGAGAAATCAAATACGCGATATTTTTTTCTCACCATCACTTTGCATATAATTGTCTTGCATTCTGAGTAGTAGCAAAATGGGCCTCTTGACCTCACAAGAAGAGCTGTTCCTCTGCATTTAGCGAAAAACTGAGGCATTATGTATTAGCCTACATGTTTTGCAATAGCTTCAGCCATTTAGTAGCTGCAGACCAATTTCAGGCATGCCTGGAGGCAACCAAAATTGCACGAAATGGCAGCTAATTTATAGAAAGGAGACTGAGAGAGGAAATATTTGGAGGTCTAGTCCTTGGAGCCATCTGATTCGTATTATTGACTCGTTTAGAAAACAGAAAGTGAGCAGAGACAACTTTTTAAGGAGTTTGGTTTCACGCAAATGACTTACAATTGCAGCCCATTATTTTTATACCAAGACTTCATTAGTCATATCCCCCGTCAAAGCTTCAACCCATGTCAAATGTTTTCTGAAAACACACCAGGACAGGTATGGAACTCATCAGCCTCGGTCAAAGGTCGGCCTCATTAAGGAGTCAAAATGAAAACTTTCAGTATCTCCAACACATTGCCCAGACTTTTTCTGCCCCCACTTTTGAAATCCAGGGCCCGCTAAGCACCTTCTTCTCCCCAGACATTCAAATGTGATCAAGATGACAGGGCAAGCAAATGAATAGGATTCTTAACTGGCTGGACTTTATAATAAGGGAATGATTGAAACAACCAGAGACCGGCCTGCCGTATCTGTAGCACCATTTCCTGAGGTTAGATATAACGTCTCAAGACAATACAGTGAGGGCTTCTGTGTTAATAATAAGAAAAAGCAGACCAGCATAAGGGACTGTGGCTGCAGCGGCAACCAAAATACCATGAATAGCAAACAAGAGAGAATCTGATACACAGATTTCCTTGGCCTAACTTGCCTCTTCCTGGGAGGTCAGTGTCTTTCAGTGAGATAGGGAAGTGCTGCACAGGAGTTGTTAGCGGCTGGTTATCATGCTGTGCTGTGACAGATGTGTTTGGAGGAATGTGGAGGCCCAGAGATAAGAATAACAAAAAAGCCATTCATGGAAGAAGTGCAGCTACATGGGTTTGGCATGCAGTAGAAAGGCAGAGAGTAGCTTCTGCGTTTCTACCACGTGGCTCCCGTAGCTCTAAAATAAAATAAAAAAATCTATGGGTCGTTGCTTATATAGATACAAGGGCATGGTCTGTCTGCTAGGTTGCTATTTTGCATTTCTAAGGCTGGGAAGAGATTTCAAGTGCACAGGTTCACTTTAGGATTTATCGATGTCTAAATTGCCAAACAGTAGTGTTGTTTAAGAGCGTTTGTTGTGATTTATGGTTTTTGTAAGACCTCATGATGGTAATGATGAGTGGCCCTTTTTTAGGGCGCAATCCTAAACTGAGTTAGACCGGCATAAGTGAAGCCAGCAAAGTTTGGCTGGCACAAGGGACACCGTAAAGTGTGTTTGGACCACTCTTGGAGTCAGAGAGGCCAGCACACAGACATGAGCAATCCTCCCTGACTCCGAGAGTAGTCCAGAAATGCTTTCTGGTGACCCTGGTGCAGGCCAAACTTTGCTGGCTTACCTTATGCCGGCCTAACTCTAGGTTTACGATTGCACTCTTAGTGTTGCCCTTTTAGGTGCTCTAGGTGCTTTGCAACTAACCTGAAATTGGCTCACGACCCACTGGTGGGTCCGGACCCACAATTTGGGGACCACAGTACAGCTGTCACTGACAGACAACATCTTTCTAAGAAGCTATGCAGCGGTCTTACTGAGTCCTGCTGCCTGAGATCCAATTTTAGCTGAAGTTGCTAGGGGTGAACCTGGGACCTTTGTATGCAAATCATATACTACATCTCTGAGCAATGGTTTCCCCCCAGTATATCCTAATATAAATGATTCCTTTCATGGAAAGCTGGTCTCAATAGTCCAATAGTCTCTCTAATCTTAGAGAAGCCCAGGAAGGGAGAGAGTATTATAAAGGTATAAACTGGTAGACCCTAGGTCAAATCCAGCCCCATGACTTGCACCATCTGACACTCTCATTACCAAGTCCAGCAGTAAAAGAAGAGTGTGGATAAGTGACATTTGTGGCAATGAGACATGACTGCAAACCATTTGAAGGCTTCACCTGCCTCCCTTTCCTTTCTGAAAAGCTCCCTCTGACAGCCAGGGGTTGGCCCAGGGGAGTATTGTAACAGGCCGCTCTCCAAAAATGTTATAATCTGTTCTATAAGTGACTCGTTCTCAGCATGGTGTCACATGAGATGCTCTTAAGGGATGGCCACATGCGTATCCATCTAGTGTAAACTTAAAACACAGATGCTGTAGTCAACAGCATCTGTTGGTTAATTTTAGAGATTGTGATGGAGTATAAGGAAAGAGACAGTCTCTAAGGTATACAAGAATTATTCTTTGAAAAGTTGCCAGTTCTGTCCTGACCTAAGTTCATGCCCTGGATTGATCTCCTTTTCCTCTTTTCACTGGGACTTATAATTAATTAGAGCCCATGATAATAATAAGTAATAATAGTCATGGTAATGAAATATTTTCATTATGTCTGTGACCTTATCTGCAAAGATAAACATAAAATTTATTTTGCTGGGGGTCATGCCCTTTGTACCCCCACCTTTGCCAGGATTCTAAGTTGCATCTGATAAACCAGAAACATCCTGATTGTGAATCTGTGATTGATGTACTTGGCCTAGAACTTCCCTCCTCCCCATTCAGGAAACAGGAGGGCTGGAGAGATAGTGCTCAGTTTTCTTTCACAGTCCCTGTTTCCTAACTCTAATCACCTTCTGCTGTGGGAAAAGAGATGAGATGCGGCCTTAAAAACAGATCATTGTCCGCCTCCTAGATTAATGCAGAGAAAGCAGTATTGTCTGTTGAATGGATAAACCTTCCTGCCGTCACTCAAAACCTATATTCAACGCTACTTCATTTCTAAGAGGCTTATCTTCTTTGAATAGACCCTTGCAGCTCAAGTAAGAGGCGATGTAATGAAGCGTGTTTTTTTTCTTAAGTGAGAAACCTGCTGCAAAGAAGGGGTGAAGACTGTGCAGCTGTTCGAAAAGGCCTTTGCAGACTCTCGAAATACTTGTCATTTATCTGGTCTTGCATGACATCAAATGAGAGAAGATCAAGTTCAAAATCTGCCAGTGCAGCTTTTGAAGGGGCTTCTTCATCAGTTAATTAAATAATGCTTATTAACACACACTTTAATGTGGTCTGGCCTCTCCTTGTAAGGTGGGCTCAGAGACGAAAAATAACCTTGTGTTTGCTTGGCTCAGTTTTGAGTTATTAATAATTAGCTTTCATGGATTTCAGAAGTTTAGTCCTGAATTGTAGGCTGGCTGTTGAGGCTTTCATATAGGGTGAGATGAATGAATAAGCAGGACAGGTGTTGGTGTAACAAGCCATATAATATGGGTTGGCATGCTGAAATCATCCTCGAATACATTTTATAATATACACCCTAGTGATTCATTCAGTGCTTTTGAAAAATTGGCTCTTATGAAATATGTATAAGCGCATGTCAGTCCTGTCCCCTCCCCCATTAATAACTTCCTTTGATTTTTTGAAGATATGTTCCAAGAAGGTGCCTGCATTCGTCACTTGTAGCAAAAACAGCAAAACATCTTGTGACCAAGTACAGAGTTTATTGTACTTGTTTAACACGTTTCTTGTAACACAAGCTTTTTGGGGATAGAGTCCACTTTGTAATCGTTTTGGCACAAGCCTATCCCTGTCTGCTTAGAAGTAAGTCCTATTGTGTTCAGTGGGGCTTACTCTCAGGAAACTGTGAATAGGCTTGCAGCCTTAATTGGCATACTTTTATTTCAGAGGCCATGGAAGCTTCTGCCACAATATGCTGGTCTTCTTGTTTCTGCAAAAATATGAATTTGGCTTCAGTCACAATTCTCCGTGTCCACATGAATGTTAGTGGAAATACTGTAATGAAATTGAGTTTGGAGGTCTAAGAAGGGATTGAAGATTGCACTGCCTTGGCCAAAACAAGGTATATTGTGAGAACTTCAGTTATATATGGGTGTGATATTTAAAACATGGGTACTCACCTTTGCTATTTGGAATTTGCTTGGTATTTGTGAGCCTTCTTGGTGAACATTTAGAAAAAGCATGTCTGTTTTCTAAGGGTGCAATCCTAAACCGAATTAGGCCAGCATAAGCTAAGTCGGCAAAGTTTGACCAGCACAAGGCCCACCGTAAAGTATGTTTGGACTGCTCTCAGTAAGAGAGGCCAGCACACAGACATGAGCCATCCTCCCTGACTCCGAGAGTAGTCTAAACACTTTATGGTGGCCCTTGTGCTGGCCAAACTTTTCGGGTTTAGCTTATGTTGGCCCAACTCCAGTTTAGGATTGCTCTCTAAGAGTTCTTGCTTGGCGTATAATATTGGCACATATATGTAAATGCCAAAAATCTGTCTGAAAACAATGTTTTAGATCTGGGTGGGGGACAACAACCACACAAGTACAAGAAACAACTGAGAGAATTAAGCAAATAGAGAAGATTCTTACCCCACCCCCAAATACTATTTGAGTGAGTTGTGTCCTCATGTAGTTTGCAATGACCAACAAGTAGAAGGCGCTAACATTCATGGGTGTGCAAAGCAACCTGGACATGCTGGCTGCATGTGTGAATAATCTTATTTTACATTCTTAGCTGGAGAGGAACTTCCCAGAAGTTCTTCTCTAGGAACTTTCCTCTGCTGGCCATCGCAACATGCATTTCAACTCGTTTGCAATGGCTGTTGATGGGACAGCTGCCCGGCAATAGGCTTGAGCGCTTAATCTGAATCAAGAATTAACAGGACCTACTCTGATTCTTTCACCTGCTTTCATGCCACAGCTCATCACTGAAAAATAATAGACAAGAGGATCTGAAGCCATCTTTTCCTTAAGTAACCACAGCCAAATGCACGTCTCTGAAATGTGGAAGGGGACAAGTAAAGAATTACCCAGTTGGAGGCCGATAAGCTTCAGAAATGTTTCAGAAACATAACCCGAGCCAGGTCAAGACCATGGGTGGTATGGCCAGTGGTGGGATTCAAATAAATTAACAACTGGTTCTATGACATCATAGCCGGTGCAAAAAAACAACAACCCAAAGCCAGCCGAGGTAAGCAAGTGGGCGGGGCCCAGCCATTTAACAACCGGTTCTATAGAACCTGGGCGAACCCCCTGAATCCCACCACTGGGTATCGCTATACCTAGGAGGTATTATTTAGTTTCTGCTCCTCGGGAAACTGGATTTTAAGTGCAACAAGCAGAAAATAGCTGCTTTGTTGACCAGGCAGAGGCAAGAGGCTAGGCTCAGCTCCCAATATTTCTGCTATCCCTGGCCAGTCCAGAAGTGTCATACTACCTGCCAATCGCAGGGGCTAGTGTTGTACCTCCCTATTCTTCTCTGTGCCTGAAAAATGCACTGGCCAGGTAGCTCAGTAGACCATGTCCAAGCCACAATCACAGTGTTCCTGGCTAAAATCCTAAAGTCCCTAAAAGAAGTATAGCTTGGTTTGGACTGAATAGAAATGGGAATAGAAATGGGTTTTTAAATGGGAGTCCATTAAAAAATGTCTGGGGCCATTTCTTTTCCAAGAAAAAAGCATAGTTGACATAGAAGCAGACAGTACAAGGCAATGCTGAGAAAAATATCTGAGTTTCCTGAACAGCAATGTTGGATGAACAAGTCACTTAGAAGTCTTTACATTTGCAAGAATTCTACAAGGTGAGTCAGGCTAAAAGGTGGTGACTTGCCCAAGGTTACTAGCTTCTAGTTTGAACAGGATCCCACCTTGAAAGAAAACTAATCATGGATCTGGTGATGGGTAATTGTCAGCTTACACGTAACATCCAGCTCCCAAGAGAATATTGGCCAATCCCTATCCACCAAGCTAATAAAACATTGATCAAGTTATGACAGAACATTTGCCATGGTTTAGCTCACTTGTAAAATGTAAATGTACATATTTGTATCTAATCCGACATCTCGGCATATGTTCACTCCATAAACTACAAGCCTTAAATGCTAAAGGGTGTCCAGTTTCAGGTGTAACACTCAACCATGGTTTAGTGCCATGTGAATGAGACTGTGTGAGCTGCTAGCTTGTGTGTTTCCCTCTCATCCCACCAGCAAGAGAAGGGAATTTAAAGCATTCACTTATAGTTAGTTAACAAGCCAGGATATCAGACCACAGTTTGATCCCAGTTTATTTTCACTTAGAACAAACCACAATTGGTTTGTGTGCTGGTGATTCACAAACTATGGGTCGGGGCCAATGATCTCCAAATTATGGCCTCAAATCATCCGTCCAGGCATGGCAGTGGCAAAGGCTTTCCATTCCATGCTGAAGCCTCACTTTTTAGCTGCTCACTGCCTCAGTAACTCGTGCCAAGCAGCTGCTTCCACCCAGAAATTGGGGCACAGAGCCTTCTGGAGCAATTGGCAGCGGACGTGGCTGGCGCAAGTTGACCATCACTGAGATGATCAGCAGCAAAAACTGGAGGCTGCGGCACAGAACGGAAAGCCTCTGCCACTGCCATGCCATGCCCGGTTGGGTAATTTGGGGACACTGGATCTGGCCCATGGGCTGCGGTTTGGCAGCCCCCCGTCTAGATCATGTGTTGTGTGAAACTATTCCAATGTGAATGCAAAAGCTTTAGATTTCTTCTTGTATATGAGAAAGGAGGGAAGGGAGGAGTGGATACGTGTATGGTGCACAGTTACACACACACACACACACACACACAAACACAAACACAAACACAAACAAACACACACAGGGGGCGCAATCCTAAACTCAGTTAGGCCGGCATAAGATAAGCCAGCAAAGTTTGGCCAGCACAAGCACCACCGTAAAGTATGTTTGGACCACTCTCGGAGTCACAGAAGCCAGCACACCGACAAGAGCCATCCTCCCTCACTCTGAGAGTGGTCCATATGCGCTTTATGGTGGCTCGAGTGCCGGCCAAACTTTGCTGGCCTAACTGTGCTGGCCTAACTCCAGGTTTGGATTGCACCCACAGTCTTGTTCACCCAGCCCTAAACCACAGTACATATTGTACTAGGTATGACAGTCTGATCTAATGCAGGACTGGGCTGCTGGGTGATGGGGTTTACGACAGTGGAAGAGCCTTCCACTATGGTAAAGTGGCATCCGGAAGCATATGTAGTGTGCTCTTGGTGACCATTATAGAATGGCACCAGTTCCAAACAGTGATAGTTCTGAAGGCTTGTTGACAGCCTCCGCTGTGTCTGCCTACAAAGGTAAGCTGGTGGCAGGGGGACGGGTGGGCAGGATGGGGCAGTGGTTGGGTGGAACCAACAGGGATAGAGGGTTCTGGGTGTGTATGTTGAGGGTGGGTGGGTATCAGCAGTGGTTCCACTCAGTGGCACATCCTATACAGATTTGCAATGCTTCCTCATGTCCCTTGGACTTGTACTAACCAAAGGGCTGGTCTTCCTTTATTCATGTCAGAAGCACCTACGTTATTATAATTTTATACATACATCAACATATGTTTTCAGAATAAAATACGAAGTTAAAACTAGATATCATCTGCCCAATACTGGGCCACTTCAACAGCGTTCTCCCTTATCAACATAAGATCTTCCATTGTGCATGTAGAGGGGCACTGTGTGCACTGTAGCATATGTGAGATGGTTCTTAAAAGTCAGATTTTCCAAAGGGCTGGTGCAAACAGACCAATAGAAGACCATGGCATGGAGGAGAAGGATAAGTAAAACTTTACCTGAAGCTGCAATCCTATACACACTTCCCTTGAATGCAATGGGAATTATTT
>JAJKFI010000044.1:7630062-7663308 GCA_029204185.1 Lerista edwardsae
GACCCTGGCTATAACCAACCCCTGGCATGGAGATTCGTTTGTATGGAAGAATATACTTCCAGTCCCCAGTCTGGAAAATAGAAGATCTGCCTTAGCAGCTGGCTGTTTTTTGTTCTGCACTATTGTATTTTACATTTTTATACTACATACAATACAGCTTCTCTCTTTTAGAGCGCAATCCTAAACTAGCGTTAGGCCGGCATAAGCTAAGCCAGCAAAATTTGGCCAGCACAAGGGCCACCACAAAATGTGTTTGGACTACTCTAGGAGGCAGGGAAGATGGCGCATGTCTGTGTGCTGGCCTCTCTGATTCTGAGAGTGGTCCAAACATACTTTACGGTGGCCCTTGTGCCGGCCAGACTTTGCTGGCTTAGCTTATGCCGGCCTAACTCAGTTTAGGATTGTGCCCTTAGTTACACAACAGCCTTGTGAAGTAGGTTAGGCTGAGAGACTGGCCAACATTACCCAGAGCACAATCCTAACCTGGAATTAGGCCGGCACAGTTAGGCCAGCCAAGTTTGTCGGTGCCCGACACACCTTCCCCCCTTTCAGGAAGACCTCAAGAGGCCTCTCTCTTGGGCGGTTTGGCCATCAGTCTCTGAGGGCGCAATCCTAACCTGGAGTTAAGCCGGCATAGCTAGGCCAGCCAAGTTTGGCCGGCATAAGGGCCACTATACATAACATTTGGACCACTCTCGGAGTCAGAGAGGCCAGCACACTGGCGTGCGTCATCCCCTCTGATTCTGAGAGTGGTCCAGATGTTCTGTATAGTGGCCCTTGTGCCGGCCAAACTTTGCTGGCCTAACTGTGCAGGCCTAACTCCCAGTTAAGATTGCGCCCACACTGAGCTTCAGGGCTGAAGCTCAAAATTCCAACCAGTATGCCACATTTCTTCATGGATTAATATAATGATGAATGAATCGTCTTTCTTTCCCATTGCCAAGATCACATCACTGTTTCCGTTTTTGCGTAGGGACTCATCAATTTCTAGCTTGGAGTTCTTACATTGGAGGCTTTGAACTCCTGACAATATGAGTGTCTTCACACAAATAATTTTGTAGTCATTCAAGACTGTTTAGGTGAAAACCACTGTGATGTTCCTTTCTTTTTTTTCTTGATGACTGGTCATATGAATGATAGATAACAGGCACATTTTGATAACAGGGTGCTCCAATCCAGATTTCACAGGATGTGGTGAGCTGTGATCTCAACATGCGTCTATGACCTCTCTGAGCCATTAATCATTGCACCAAAGAATATACTTATAGTAGCTTCATAGTTAGGGCTGCCATCCAGCCTGAATTTTACTGGCCTGGCTAGCATTTAATCCCTCTACTCAGCTGCTCAAAAGCTGCCAAACCAGAAGAAAATATTATGTGCTTTTTTACTATAATTTCCTTTTTAGGGATAAAACCCAAACATGATCTTCACAATCACCCAGTCCATAAACTGATTTCTTTAAAAGGTGCTTGACAGTATTGTGAAAAGCACTCTGCTCATGTTTAGAGGCATTGTGTCTTTCATATATTTTTGTTTAAAAAAACCAAAACCAGAACGGGTTCCCTTCACAAAGGAAAGGCACTTTACACATGCTTGGACCATTATTTCCTCTCCCACCCTTACCTCTTTGCCTTCTGTCATGCTGTTTCCTATGTTTGGGACAATATAATATCCTTTTCACCTAGCAGTGTTTCTTTCCTCCTTCAAAATCTTCATTTTTTCAGCAAAGCCTTGCTGTGTCACAGTTGCTTTAAAGCAGTGGTTCTCAAACATTTTAGCACCAGGACCCACTTTTTAGAATGCCAATCTGTCCTAGGAGTGATGTCATTAACCTGGAAGTGATGACCAGAAGTGACATCATCAAGCAGGAAGTGCTTTCCTGAGAATGCAGCAAGCACTGAAATTGCCCATGGCAAACACTGAAATTGCGCGATTTTCCCTAGACAGGCAGGCTATAAATAAAGAAATTGAAATAAATAATTATAAATAAAAGTGAAACAAAAATAAGGGGAGATAAGATGGGGAAGCCAGCCCTGTTCCACTAAGTGAATTCTCTCTGTAATCTGTCTGCAATAACCTCAACCCCATCTCCATGAGCCCTACCCGGTGCCCTGTTCAATTTCTTATATTTAAACCAGTTCAACCAGTTCCAGAGGAGTCTGGAAAAGACAACAACCATTTCCAACAAATCAGTGGTTCCCAAACCTTTTAGTACTGGAACCCACTTTTAAAATGACACCATCAAGACCACCTTGCATTCCTCTTTGCCTGACTTTCAACACGAGCCAAGGCATATTTGCTTACTCATAAATAAACGTGAATGTGTAGCTTCGTTTCACTATCTGTAGGGCTCGATATATTTGTCAGCTTTGAGGGAGGGACTCCTTCTTGAGTGTCTTTGGGGGGCTGCATTCATTGGATAGGGACAATTCTAGTGGTGCGGCCAGTGGTGGAATCTACCTGCGCTAACAACTGGAACGCAGGAAGTAGCTCCCGGGACGCATGGTTGATTGGCAGTTCCTCCGCGCGTCCTCGCTTCACCCGTGGTCCGCTGCCTGCCTGCCTGGCTGAAACCTCCGGCTGCGGGCGTGCAGGGCACAGGCGTGGCCAGCCCCATTCGCGTATTTCAGGGGCGCGTGGCAGCGACGACTGCAGTGGGTGGAGCCAGCCCTACATGGAACAACCAGAACGGCGTTCTGGAGCATCCTGGTTACATGACATCACTGGGTGTGGCGTTCCTCTCGGCCTGTTCTTGGCAATGCAACAAGGCAGATTTGCCTACTCATGAGTACACACAATGTGGCACAATTTCACTTTCCCTAGGCCTCCTTCTCTGCTATCAGCTTGTCAGTTTCATCTTTGCAACCCACAAAAAATGAGGTTGCAACCCCCTGATCTTTGTTGTCATTGTCATCTTTGTCTTCGTTTTCATCATCGCCTTTAAAAATATGTATATATTGCTTATCAAAAAACATGTACACAGTGGTTTATGTAGCTAAATAATTCAACATACATGGCAAACATTCTAGAAAGCAGATATGGTGTTCTGTACAGTTCCTTATTCATTCATTCATTCATTCATTCATTCATTCATTCATTCATTCATTCATTCATTCATTCATTTAAAAGATTTGTATCTTGCCTTCCCTTTGCAGAAGCAAACGCTCAAGGCAGCTAACGATGGAATATTAAAAATGAACAATATATAAAACAATTTTCAAAAGAGAAAAGAAAAAAGGGTGCAATAACATTTTGGAGGAGGGCAACTACTAAAGCCAAATACCGCTATAGAGACACAGAGGACAGACGACGACAGACAACGACATATCACACACACGCAAGATGGAATGAAAACGTTGGAGGATTTGAGGATCACAAGAATAGTGTATATTTGTAAAAAAAACCCATTGAAAATATGGTGGTTTAGACTAGCCTGCTCACGTGAGCTGCCTTGGGCATTTGCTTCGGCATGGGAAAGGCAGGGTATTCTTAAAAATAAAAAAATAAAAAATGTTTGAGCTCTTCCTGAAAGACCATGAGGGAAGAGGTGGCTCTCAATTCCCATGGAAAGGAATTCCGTAGTTGTGGGGCCACTACAGGGAAAGCTTGCCCCATGCCACCATCCCTCTAACTTGAGATAAAGGTGGCACTTGATGGGGAGCCCCTCAGATGACTGAAGAGCACAAGCCAGAACGTTGGGAGAAGACAGTCCTTTAGATAACCTGGACCCAAACTGTGAATGGCTTTAAAGGCCAATACCAGCACCTTTGTCCTACTGTACCGAAGGTTTGTTTGGCAGTAAGGTTGCAATCCTATAAACATTTTCCTGGGAGTAATCCCGACTAAACACAATGGGTCCTAGTTCAATCAATCGTGTATATACTGCTTTTCAACATAAAGTTCACAAAGCGGTTTACAGTCAAATAATAACAATAAGTTTTGGGTAATCTGCATAGGACTGGGATTTAAATGAATGACAATCTGTAGCAATAGCTCTTGTAATGGTAGTAACACCAGCCAAAATTAAGCTGGTGTAGCTAGAAAGTGTTATAATTCAAATCTCAGATCAGCCACAAACACCCCACAAGCCTTAGGCCATGTACCATTCTCTGTGTCTTGTTAAGTTAGAGTGTTAGACAGAACCAAGGAAATCTAGGTTCAAATCTCTATTCAGGCCAAATCCTAACCAACTTTCCGGCACTAACATAGCTGTGCCAGTGGGACGTGCTTCGTAGCTGTGCCAGTTGGGGAGCAGTCGCAGAGGCCTCCTCAAGGTAAGGGAATGTTTGTTCCCTCGGAGCTGCATTACCCTTTCCCTGGTGCTGGAAAGTTGGTTAGGATTGTGCCCTTAATGCTCACCTTGAGCCAATTGTTCTCATCCTAACCCATTTGGTGTGTTGATAAAAGGGGAGAATCTTGTACGCTGTTCTGAGCATCTTGGTGGAAGTGCAGGGTAAAAATGAAATAAATCATGATATAGTGCTTACCTATTGGATTGTTAGGATTGAGCTCAGCCCTATACCTGTGTGGCACCAGTGCAATGCTCTTGCACTGGTCCAGCGCTATCACAAATGTGCTGTCAAGTGCATCTGAGAGGCGTGCGGGGGGTGTAATGGGGCGGAGATGGGGGTAGCAATGCATGATGGCTGTAGTGCCAAATCCTAAACCCTGTCCCCACCCTTGGTGGCCCCGATTCGGGCCGCTGCTATGCATGTGCACCTGCGCCTGCAAAACAGCAGGTGCAGGTGCAAGCAGCCCCATAGGGCTGGCTGGGGCTTACCCAGGTGCAAGGGGAAAACCTCCCCTTGCCCTGTGCTGTACTGCTGCTGCTTCCTAATGGCCTTCCTAATGGACTCGTGGGGAAAATGTGTCTTTGTGACTCAGGTTTTTCCAATTCATGACTCATTTACTAGTCAATAGACTCGAGTCTCGAGTCATGCCCGAGTCATTGACACACATGACTAGAGTGTACATGAGTCAGTGAAAAATGTGTGATTTTGCGACTTGGACTTGAGCCATGTGGCTCGAGATCCCATTCCTGGAAAATACTGGCAAACACTGTAATTCTTGAGTATAGGTTTCGTTAGTAGGCTTGATGCCATTAATTATCCAGAACTGTTTCAGGATAGAGCAAAGAAGTTCCAGTGGTGTTGGCAGCATTGACAAAAGTTGAGAAGGGAACCATTCTTCTCTGAACATGCCAGGCAGACCTAGCTCACTGTAGTTTTTTGGTGGGCATTCCGAAGTGTTTAGGATAGGTGTCGCATCTCCCATTCACACTCCCATGGGTGTATCACAGCCAACAGCAGTAGAACCTGGCTGTTTCCCAAACTGTGAAGTGATTCTCAGAAGACTCAGAGCTTGACTGCCATGTAAATTATGAAGTGGCTCACAGAGAGCATTTTGTATGTAGAAACTGACCTTTCCCAGATTTTTTTTTTTTAAAAATCTGTCTTAGCTGATATCTCCATCAGTAAAGGAGACACCTGCATCCGTGCCATTAAACCCAAACTGAGTGACACAACACTTTGGTACTTCCTCTTTGTGCACAGCTGGATAGGACCCATGACACACAATCTCTGTGATGTGCCAGAAATGCCTGATGTTCAGTGTGAGAAGTGTTTGTGTAAGATAACAAAGGGACAATCTTGTACCTATGTAAAACTCATCTGTTTACACATGTCACTTGCGTTGCCAGCTCTGATTAGCTTGCAAGCAAGGAGGCAGGAAGATGGGCAATCAGGTTTTTATTATTCCTCATTTCTGCTCCCTCTTAAGAAGACAATGTTAGAACTTCTGCCAATGCTGGAAAAGGATTTTTCAATACCTTAGGGACCTTTAAAAAAGAAGAAGTGTATTTAGAATGTCAGTTTGCTAACTACCAGAAAAAGCAATGTGTTTCATCCTACTTTCAGACAATATGTTACATCCTTTTAAAAGTAGAGCTTCTACGCTGCGGTTTGAAAAAAAATTGTTTTCATATCATTGTAAAATGTTAAGCTGGGGCCCGATAAATATTTTATTACACAGAAGCCAAATGTACATTTTCATGTTAAAAAAAGTTACATTCTCTGTGAGTGACCTTGATTTTTGTTTTGTTTAGCTATTTTCTCTCCTACCCATGCTTTAGTAGTATTATTCCTCACCCACCCAATTACCATTTCTATCAGCTTTTCTGAAAGATTATGCTTTTTGGGTGTTCTTCTGTAGATGTCTTTCCAGTGGCTTCACTTGATGAATGTGACAAGTTTTGTGCTTTCTCCCTCCCCCTCATTGAATTGAAAAGTTTTTTTTTATAAGTACAGGCCCAATAAGTGCCCAGAGGCAGTGTTTCAATGGCTGCTAAATCTTTCAAGGTTAGGACTTAACCTCCGTTCTCCCTAATTCAACTGCAACCTTCAGTCTGAAGCCAATCAAGAATATCAGATGATACTTAAACAATGAAGGATTTCTGATATTCAGGTACAGCCTCTCTTCAATAGGATTGCAAATTCTTTGTGTGAAGAAAGTCGGTTTTGCTCTAAAGTACTGTCACAAAAAGTGAAATTACCATTTGCTTGGACTGATGCCATTCATCATTGTCAGAATACTAAGCATTGTAAGAGGCTAGGCCTCTCCAAATTAATGCCTTGTTTTGCATCAGCTAAATTTTCCCAAATCCTCGAGGATGGGTCATACGAAAACTCATCTTGCCGTTTTAATTTATCAATCCCGTACGAATGCAGGGAAAGGGAGCTTCATTCCATCTTCACGCTTTTTTTATTTACAGTCTAATTCGAAAAGAAAAGGAAATAAGATATGAAAATAAGTTGGGAAAATAAGATAAATCTCTCTATGAAAATCACAAGATCGACTCAGTCCCGTAGCCAAACCTCCATAATTCATTCACAGGTCAGCTCCAGGGATTAGCCATGACGTATTTGGAAATTCATTTATTTTTATTTTATTTTGCTGTTTCTTATGCATAAGTGTAATGCTGTCCCCAAGGCTTTTCAGGTAGCCCTCAAATCTTGACAACGTTTGCCGTCTCCGAGCCTCAAGCCAAAATTAATTTTCAAATAAACAGCATAAAAATGTATGGACTTGTATAAATTTTAATACAAAACACATTTGTTCTCCTTGCTTACATACATGCATACATACATATTGGTTCTTCAGCCAAAAATAATAAAATGACAGTGAAATTAACAGCCACAAGTACATCATGAAAGTCCAAGAAGTTTTTTTTAAAAAAATATAAAGCATATCATACTGTGATTCTTTTACACATTGATATGCTTTATGACATATATGTAGAGGAAGGAAACATGCATTAATTACAGTGGGTATGATTCTGTCAAAGTCAAATCTCATTAATTTTGTCAAGAGTGACTTCTGCATATGATTAAGAGCCCAATCCTATCCTCCACCAGACCGTAGCATGCCATGCTCAGAGGCGGATCTACAGGGAGGGCAAAGCTCTAAGTGTTGCAAGAAGCCTTACCCTGACATGTAAATCCCTCCTCTCCCTTGCTGTTGTAGCCAGTAAGCAACACCAAGATGTTGCTTTTCCCTGTGAGGATTGGCTAAAACGGTGCAGGACAGGAGTGATTTCCACTGCAAGGTAAAGCTTCTTGCAAAACTTACAGCTTTGCCCTCCCTTAGATCTGCCTCTGGCCATGCTGCTAATGGATGCTGCTGATGGGGTGGGGTTGACCGGCAATGTTTCCTTAAAATGTTCCACTGTTCAATTCCGAGCCGAGCTCCGCACAGCGCAGAGCTTGGCAACCAGGATTTTGGCAGTTATGCATTATGTCATTGCTGAGCATCTGGGGACAATGTTGGGACATAGTTGCAACAGTGCACACAAGAAGAAGGAATCCGCGCACTGGTACAGACCTGTTAAAGGGAATGTAGTTGACCAGATGGCCCAGAAAAGGTAAGTTAAGCTTCCCGTAGGCAGCCTGGCTCTCAATGAGTGTCCTTAGGCTATTTAGCTGGCGTAAGTCCCAGGAGACTCAGTGCCCAATCCTGAAGCCCTTAATGCTGGAGGTACGTGCACACCACTGGCTAAGAGTGTTGCGAATGTGCCGTAAAGCACATTCATGGCACTGTGGGAGGGAAGAAGTGCTGGCACTAGGCCAGTGCCAATCACTGCCGGGCGTCAACACTGGGTGAGAGGCTGGCAGGCACATCAGTATCACTGGCCACTGGTAAGTGTATTCAGGGCAGGGGGGATGTGGGGAGGGGGCTGAACTGAGCTGGGAGAGGGAGGATTGGGCCCAGGTGGAGGGTGGGACTGGCAGAGGCCAACACTTCCTGATCCAGTGCCCTGCTTTGGGCTGGGGGGCTTGGTATGGGGCTTCTCAAGTCTGTACCAGCCAGCCAGCACAGACTCAAGTAGACCCATTGTGGGGGCCGGGGCTTTACTCAGGGTAAGAGGGCAACTTTCCCCTTCCCCTGAGGAGACTTTGGTGGCGGCCACTGCACCCATAAGAAGCAGCGGTAGCCATTTTGGTGCTCCTCCTCCTCTGGGCACTGAGCAGTTTAGGATTGGGCTGCTAGTGGGTTGTTTGGGGGAGAGAAAAGGGGCTAGGTTTTTTGCAAGATCCTACCCCAGTGCAAATGACAACATCACAGCTTTTCCATTGTTGGTCTGGGATCTAAGGTGGTGGATTGTGAGATCTGGCCACCGGAAGCTCCAGATAAGATTGCGCTACTAGTCTCCCAGTGGGACCAAAAGGACCTGTTTGTGTTTAACCACAAAAACAATGCCAACTGTTCCACAGTTGTAGAAGGCCCAGTGGTGGCACAAAGATTATACCACTGTTAGGCCAGTGTAGACCCACATTGCTTCAAATCCTGGGCTGCATTGTTCCTAGTAAGTCTGTGGCAGATCATGTTGCCGGCAGAGTGGTTTCCTCTGACTTATTCCAGCTATATAATTTGTTCGCACACATCCAGCTCCCAACTGCCCCCAGACAACAATCTAGGATCTTTGGAATCAGGTAAAAAGGAAAGAGCTTGGTGTCACCAGCATATTGATGGGTTTGTACCCTAAATCTCCAAGTGACTTCTCCCAGTGGCTTCATATGGATGTTAAACAGCATGGGGGATAGGATCGAACTGTGCATCATCCTACGCCTCAAAGGCCAGGATGTCAAGCAAGCATTTCCCCAGCATCACCTTCTGGGATCTGGCAGCCAGAAAGGAGTGGAGCCACCTCCAAGCTCCAATCCAGCCAACTGACCCAGAAGGACAACATGATCATGGGGCAGGGACAGGGAGGAACTGGGGGTGCGTCGAGGGCAGCACTGGGTGAATCTGGCAGTGGTAACTTTGGCCTGATCCTTTCCCCCATGTTGCAACCCATTTTGCAACCTGACACGACTTGATCCACTCAGCAAAATGGCTGGTACAGGTCTGAGGAGACCAATGGATGATCAGCCAGCCTACCACGAGGTATGTAAAACTATCTCTTGCAGGCTGATTTATCTCCCCGTCACAGCATGCAGCATGAGCTCTCCTGATGCAGCTGCATGCTATAATATGGCAGGAGATAGTTTGGGGCTGCTGGTTTGATGATCTGATGCATGGATCTTCTAAAGTTTTTGACGTACAAAACGCTTTATGAGACCGGCTAGCAAAGGATGTTGGTGAGCTCAGACTTGGTCGGAACAGCTGTGGGCTCCTTTATGGTCTTATTTGTGCCCTGTAGGCCTTCATGCTTTGTTTCTCTTTTCTCAATGAAATACAGGGCGCAATTCTAAGCTGCTCTGCAACAGGCATGCTGCCTGGCCTGTGCTGTATCCAGAGCAAGTTGGGAGGCTGCTGGAGCCTCCATGGGGCAAACCCCAGCCAGGCCTATGTTTAGCAGGCGGAATCCCAATGAGCCTGCAGTGGCCTGATTCGAGGCCGTGTGGCTGGGGACAGGAGTTTGGATGTGGCCTAATGGCTGCATCCAAGTTCCTCCCTCGTCCCCAGGCCATCCCACCCACAGGAACACCCCTCTTTCCACATTCCCCTGCCCCAAATGGCCCAGCGCTGGTCGAACTCAGCCAGCACAGGACCAACTTACCTATTGGTTGTGGTGTTGTTGCAGGGCTGATGTGACTGCCTTCATTGGCCCTGCTTCTATTGTGCTGGCATTCACATGCTTTATGGCTTTGTTCCACTGCAGGGCCAACACAAGTGCCATGTGTTGGCCTGGGGGGGGGGGCGTTAGGATTGCTGTGACAGTCATTTTTCTACTGACCTTTTCCAGTCTCCTCTGTACTTTTAGAGTTCACCTCTCCCCTCCTCTTCCTCCCCTTCTTCACATGCATTTTTCCACCGCTTCCTTTTCAAGAGTGCCCCTTTCTGCCATCCACAACTTCCAGGTTCTTTTGCCTCTTTTTCTGCTGGCATATCCTTGCCATCCTTTCCTCCTCTTTTGGGCCAACTCTGTTCACATTTGGAACATTGGCATGGTTCATGTGTGCATATGCAGTTGCTTTTTTTTTTTTAGTCAGACCATTGGTCCTTCTGCATTGGTCCCTCTGCTAAAATAGCTTTAGTTATTGCTAAATAGGCTACTGTGACTCTGCAGGTAGCAGCTCTCCAGGTTTTCAGACAAGGTTCCTTTCCAAACTAACAAGAGATGCTGGCAGCGATCAAACTGGGGACCTTCTGCAGGCAAAGCAAAGCAAAGCAAGCAGTTGTAGTGCAGTATGCAGACCAAGGTGTGTTGCCTATCAGTGTATTTTCATCCAACTTCACCTTGAGGTATGCCAACTGTAGTTAATAAGATGCTGAAACTGTATTTCAAATTTTCCAAAAATGGGGGGTGATAGTTGTACGCAAAAGAGGAAGATGGAGAGAGATGAAGGGTACAATGCTTTATTACACTGTTTCTCAAACTGTGGGTCATATAGCACCTAGAGCAGCCACATTGAAAATACTGGAAAGTGAGAGGGCTGTGTGGTTATTTTTCTTGTGAGCACAATCCTAACCAGCACACAGATGTGCGCCATGCTCCCTGACTCCAAGAGTGGTCCAAATATGCTTTACGATGTCCCTTTTGCCAGCCAAACTTTGCTGGCCTAACTGCCGGCCTAACTCCAGGTTAGGATTGTGCCCTGTGTCAAGGTTGTAAATAGGGTTTTTTCCCCTTTCTGATTCACTTTGCTATTGGAAAATGGCTTAGAAATAACCCAACTTACTGATGCATTCTCAGGCTCTGGCGTCACAATGACAACACTTCAGACCATGACATTACTTCTGATGGGTCCCAGAGAGATTGTCATTTTAAAAAGTGGGTCCCGGTGCTAAAACATTTGAGAACCACTGGTTTATTATAAAAATATATATGCTTGAGAATTGGGTATCACCACCCTTTGTTTGCCTTTACCTCTGCACTTGAAGATTTTTTTAAAAAGTATTTCACCAAAACTCCCATCAAAGAAGGTTTTCTTTTAGTAAACGTAAGTTCTGGAGATTTCATAAAATGGAGAGAGGCTTGATACTTCCCCTCTAACATCCCACCAGTTTTTCAAAAAAATTTCTCTGTAAAAGCCGGAAGGTAGATTATGTGACTTTTGAATGCTGATAGACCTAAAGCATGTATAGGGGCATTACGATACTTACTGTTTTATATTTCCGTTCCCTTCATTTTAATTGTGTTTGCCTCTTTTTTCACTGCTGCCTCAGCCTGTCTATTACAGAATGTTCCACAACTCAGTTAACCTTAAGTAATTGGATTTAGGATGATTTTGTCCCATTAAATCAATGGCACAATATCAGCTTAATTCCAAGTCTTTGGGTTTAACTGAGCTGTGGAGGTGCTTGCTCGACAGTGAATTTCAAAACTCTGGAGTTTTTAAATTCACCGATGAAGATTCTAAAATCTTGCACTAAAATGCTAGACGTGATAATAGCGACAACAACTGCTAGAGTCCCAGTGATGGCGAACCTATGGCACACGTGTCAAATCTGACACTCCACAACGTTTGGGGTGAAACACCAGCGTTCACCAATGCCTGACAAAAACTGAGTTTGTTTTACTCATTTTTCGTTTTTGTAATGAAAATAATTTTTCATCATTATTTGATGCTTCTCTATATAATACCCAGCACTATACATGATTAGACTGCATTTTTTGTTTAAATAAATGAATATAAAGAACCGTTCTCTTTTGTTTGGGAGGGAAGTTGACACTCCAGCAGAGTCAAGTTAAGCATTTTCCTAAGTTTTGACACACTGAGCCCAAAAGGTTCGCCATCACTGTTAACTAGACTGTAGTTTCACAAAATATCCCTTCAAAATAATTTCATTCCACAAGGGGGCTTCAAGATCATATACTGTTCTGTACAGTGTTTTGATAGTTTATGCCTTCATTCATAAATGCTAAGCTGTGCATGTGATCAGATGTTCTACTGAGGACACATGTCTGTTGTTTCATGAGTAAAACAGCTGTTTTGAAATGTAAAGTACTAAGGTAAAGACATTTATGTTCCAAGAGTGGATCAATTTAAGATCAAAATGCCAGATACCCAAGCAGGCACTTGATTCTTCCCTAGAATCGCACACCAATAAAACAAACATCAGGAAGCAGGAATCAATGGCAGCTCTTAACAGCATGATTCCATAGCGTGCATCTCTTCTCATGCTTTGTCCAGGGAACTAGGAATCCACAGGGCAACCCTCATAATTACCATCTTCTTCTCTGGTACCCGTAAAATGCCAGAAGAGAGTTAATGGCCATAGATCATGTTCTGAAAGCTCAGGCCCAGATTTGTATGAAATATTTGGTACCATAAAATGCTTAAAAGCTCTGAATGGGAAATCTCAGCATAATCTAGTGGTAGTTTTAAAAGAGAAATCCCATGGAACTTCAAATTCCCTGGATTTAATGCCTATCCTTGGTTCATGCCTGATTAATCTTCAGTTATCTCTACTTTCTTCATAATTTGACTTTTAAGGATTGCAGTAGCAATCAAATTATTTTTATTTTATTTTATATATTTCTATACCACATTTTAAAATACAATTTTCACAAGGTAAAAGAAGGCAACAACAAGAAATTACAAAGTTTAAAAGAAAAGGATATGATCCACTTCCTCATTTTGTGAAAGAGCTGCTACTATTCCATTTCTTTTATTCTTTAAAAAAAATCATACATTGTCTTATTCAAAATAAAAACATAATTGGATACTTAACAGTACTTAACTTTCTATACACAGAGGATATGAAATTTGTCCATAAGAATGCTGTCTCTAGACCAAAGAGGGGCAAATAGCACATAAATATGTAGCACTGGCAGATAAATGAGTACTCCATTAGTTCAATTAGTTTAATTAATTAGTGTAATTGCATTGCTTTTTGTAAATGCAAACTTCCATGTAAATGCTGTTGTTATAATGTTTAATTGTTCCAAGTGTTGGCATTAATTAAACAGACTTCAAAGGAATTTGTGGGATTCACAATCAGTATGATGCAAAGTGAATGGCATCTAATGGTTGCGGAGTTGCTATCTCAAATGTTTTACGGGACATCACATAATATGGGCAGTGCTCTGTTTACTGTAGGCAAACAAATGCTGTGTGCCCCATGCTGAGAAAAATCAACAATAAAAATGCTGCCGCCATTGCAGTGACTAATTCAATATTCAAAATGCTTGCTCTGCTTTAAATAATGGGTACCAAACTCCTACCGAGTAGATGCTTAGAGATCATATCCATAATTTCTCACTCACTCACTCACTCACTCTCTCTCTCTCTCTCTCTCTCTCTCTCTCTCTCTCTCTCTCTCTCACACACACACACACACACCCACACCCACACCCACACACCCACACATACACACAGCTCTGGTTTTGATAGAGATACACAGATAAGAAGACTTCACCATTCAGTCAGCGTATTGCACCTTGCCTTCCAAAATCCCTTCATCAGTACTACAGCTACCTCCAAACCCCAGCTTTTCCCCCATCAGATCTGAGACCTCATGACTGAAGCCTCCTTCCCACATGTCACTGTTTGCCCTCCAAAATCTTTCGACATCTCATAACAGCTTCCCCACTGTTTTGTATTCTGGCATTTTAATTAACTGTGTACTGTACCCATAAGTAAAGATTTTCAAACTTACTCCTCTCTCTCTCCCCTTGGCCTAGATCAGAGGTTATTAATTTTTTATTATTATTATGGACCCTCCCCAAAAGGATTGTCCAATATGTCCCGTTACCTTTTTGGCCAGACTGTCGAAATAATCAAAATCACCAGTCCTGCTCAGGTTCTTAGCAGTTGGGCTAAAATAGCATTCACTAGCACCAAGTTGTGTGGTAACTTTTTCTGCTCTCTAATAAGATTCTTTGGTTTCAGTGTACAGTGCTAAGAGGGCTTTACGGGGCGGGGAATGGATGATGATGAGGGCAGGATGGGCAAATAGGGTCCCAAGAGGGGCAGGATTGACAGTGGGTCCCCAGTCTCATTTTTTACATATTTGTTTATTTATTGGGGCCATGGCCTGAATATGTTGAAGACTACTGCCATAATCCATCTGCCCACATTGGATCTCTTCCATTACATGATAAAATACTGTTTGAATCTCTTTTGGAAGTACAGGGAGGCTGATCAGCTTACAAAGAACATGGAATAAGGGCCATGGATGCCTGACAGTTGCTTTAAGGCCTTGCTATAATCTGGCCCGCAGGATTGAGTGCGTGTCCGCATCTGTCCCCCAGGTGAATGGGGCTTACCGCTCTGTCTGGGAGCCACCATTCTGCACCACCAAATTGCACTTCTGTTGCTGCAGCAGGCTTTGGACTCAGATTTCTGAGCAGATGTTGCTGCAGCACAGTTTGGGGACGATCGGCATTGCAGAATGGTGGCTCCCTGGCAGAATGGTCCCATTTGTACCAGGGAAGCCATTCCCAGTGTGGAGACTGCTGGCCTAAGGAAACAAAAACACACATATCTTGATAAATCCCTTGAGAAATGGGTCAATTAGAAATGGGTCAATTCAGGGGCATAGGTTAAGTGCAGAAGGGTGCAATTGCACTGGGCAACAAGCTTAAGGGGGGCAACATGCTGAGCTTGACACTAGTGGCCAAAATTGTAGAAATGTTGGCATGTATGTATAATGCCATTGTGTTATAAACCATTTGATGCAGAATTTAATGCAGAATGCAATGAAGTTTTAAAATAGAAATCAACCATGAAAATGTAGTATATCAAATATTACGGTCGAAAAACCAGAAAATGAAAATACATCGCAGTTTTTAGGAATAATATCATCATGTTATATATCATTTGATGTGGAATTTCATGCAGAATGCAATGAAACAAGTCAGAGTGTGATATCTTCATTCTATTGATATTTATGGCAAAAAAACACCAAGAAAATGAAAAACAGCTGTGATGTCACTTCCTGTTGTGATGTCACTTCTGGGGCATTATTTTTCCTTCTGCAGTGGGCTACACTTTCATTAGCTACACCAGTGCTCCAAGATTAGTCTTGGGCACAATAACTCAGGGGCAACCAACCAATCTCATTTTACTGATTGGGGGTGTTCAGTCAATACTCCCCTTCTGTACTCAATAACGACACAAATTAGGGATCAAAGGGGTCGGAGAGGAGCTTGCCTGTTCTCTAATAGTGCCAGGCTTGCCTCCTACTTTCAGATCTATAGGCCTAGCTTTACTGCTTCCACAGAAAGTCTCTTGATTTGTACAAAGGAAAGACGGGTTCTCTTATATTGTTGGAAACCCCTTGAAATAAACTAGAGCCCTTCACCGATAGCAAAATTATTCTTGTTGTTTTCTGTTAGAATTGTAGGAAAATAGGAGAAAGAGACATTATCTTTGAAATATTTCAGAAGCTTGGATGCTAAAAATGATTTCAGTAACGCCAAGTTGCTCCTGTTAATCTTAACAAGAAGATAGTTTTAAGAACGAATCAACTCTCCTTTTCTTTCCCTTAAAAAACCCCAATACAAAACACCTGCAACACACAGCCGAACAATCTCGGAATCCTTGTGTCTGCCGTCTGCTTATTGTCCTGTCTAGTGCACTCCACGGTGGAACTAATCAACTGGCTTGAATGAAGCGAGGTTCGTCAACCAAATTCCTGAAAGCTCCTGAAGTATTCAGTGATGAGAAGAAATCTTTGAGTATGATTTGCTCCACATTCAAAAATTCCATTGTCAAAGTAGAATAGGTGATTAACAGCAGGCCAAGAGACGCAGAATTAGACATTATTTTCTCTGACCTCCCCTTCACTGCCTGTGTCTTCTCCCCCCCCCCCCCGCACTCCACATGCCTTCACTGCCTCCAACCAATGCACCATAATAAGAAGACTTCAAGGAGTGGGACAGCAAGGGACTGTTTAATTCCACCTGGATCATTTGATTTATTAGCATTAATGAGGAAATCTGCTACTTTAATCATAGGGGAAAAGAAAAGGTCTCACACCACTCTGACAAATCACTGATGCATTTACATGGAAGCATGGGAAGGTTGTGGTCACAAGTAGCGCCATTTACCATCTCCTTTTGCTCCCCGCAGTATGAAATGCCAGTGCAGTTCCGTGGCCCTTCCTGTTGTGACCATTACCTGTGGAGACTGGGCTTTCTTCCAGGGAGTACCCTGTCTGGAACACAGGGGGAAAAATCACTTCCAGTTGGCGTGCTTTGCTGCTGTGACCTTGTTCCTTTTAAAGTTGCAGAAACAAAGTTCTCTGAAAAGACAGACATCTATCTGACTGCAAGAGGAACCTATATAAAGGCATAATTGGACAGCTCAGCCCTAATGGGTAGAGACTCCAAGCATTTTTAATCCAGAGCTAAAAACTAAAAGTATATTGCCAATAGCAGGCGCTAAATTCACATATGTATGATTAGTCGCACTAACATTGTTCAGTCAGTAGAGAACAGCAAATCTCTGGGCTGCCATTTAGAGTGCAACCCTAACCTGGAGTTAGGCCGGTGCCGTTAGGCCAGCAAAATTTGGCCCACACAAGGGACACTGTAAAGTTTGTTTGGACCATTGTTGGAGTCAGAGAGGCCAGCGCACAGACGTGCACCATCCTCCCGGACTCGGAGAGTGGTCCAAACGCACCTTATGGTGGCCCTGGTGCCAAACTTTGCTGGCCTAACTGTGCCAGCCTAACTCCAGATTAGGATTACGCTGTCGTTTCCCTGCCTCTTCAGGCTTTCAAACTTGACGTTACTGCATTGTCAGTTTCGTGACCCAACCAAACTTGACCTTAGATACATTTTTAAAAATATATGTTAGCCTGTGGTCCTGAGGTAAGGAAACAAATGTTTCTATACCTAGGGGAGGCCTCTATAACTGCTCCCCACCACAGGATGTAGCACACACCTCATTGGAATGACTACCCTGACACTGGAAAATTGGAAAGGATTGAGCCCTTAGGCAGCTTCATATGTCCATACTGTACTGGGATCCCCTTTGCTACTAATCTTAGCATGTAGGGTCATGTAGTGTTGCATGTTGTGTAGTGTACTAATCTTAGTGATTAATTTAGCCTCTTAGCACATGGAAAAGCAAGATGCTGGAGTGATGATGGATAGTGTTGGCCCTGCGACATAGCAAGTTTGGATGGAGTTAATTCATGGGCATCGTGTCAACGAGTGTCTTATTTTTGGATCCCACGTCTAATCTGGAAACCTCCTGCTCTGAAGAGTGATCTCCCTTTACCTCATTTACCTTGTTTGTTGTTCCTGAGCCATAGGCTGTCATGGCTCGTGCATGAGGCAATCGTCCTGTGAAGCGGAGGCCTTGCCAGAATGTTTTTCTTGCCATTTGAACTGCAGCAATGGCTGGCACTTGCATGCGCAAAAATCGGTGTTCTTAGTAATGTTGAAATCATGGACCAGACTCGTACTAGGCAGGAAATTCAATCTGGGCATGGATATGCTGTCCTTGGGTTGCCCCAGAATACTTTTTTGTGGACTATCAGCACATATAGACCATTGGATATGTCAGAACTCTGGGATGACAGAAGGTGAGCAATAATAGGTGGTGCTTAATTTCTAAAAGGTGTGGTGCTAGAATTAAGTCGGTCTGGGAGTATTGTCCTTTGTCTTAGAAATGTTCTCAATGCCTATTTTTAGAACTGGAAAATGGTTGTTGAAAGGCCTGAGAAGAGGCCTTCACAGGTTCAAAAGGACCCTTTTGACTTCAAGGCTCATTCCTGATAGGCTCTGGCCAAATAAAGGAGGATTTGAGGACATAAAAATTGTCTCTGTCTGCCTGTCTGTCTGTCTGCCTGTCGCTCTCTCTCTCTCTCTCTCTCTCTCTCTCTCTCTCTCTCACACACACACACACACACACACACACACGAAAAATGCAAGCAGATAAGCAACACCAAGGGCCCAATCCAATCCAACTTTCCAGCGCCAATGCAGCTGCAGTGCAGTCCCAAGGTAATGGCACAAACATTCCCTTACCTTGAGGAAGCCTCCAGGACTGCCCACCACAGAATGCAGTACTGTGAATTGAGCCTGAAAGCATACAGAGAAGCAGTGGTTTTGGTGGGATGATTCACATTGGCATGCCCTCACCTTCGAAGAAACAATGGCAGAGCCCTTACGTAAGTAACTACCAATTTTTATTTCATAGGGTCAGATCCAAAGAGGTGCAGGATGAGTTCATACTTGTGTATGAAAGTCCCAACCCAGTGCCAGTGCAATGTTGTCGGGGACCCTGGGAGAAGGATCTACACTGGCCTCCTCCATGGCTCCCCGTACAGGCTCCCTGAAAGTAAATTTTGCATTATTGCTGCCTCCAGTACTGAGGGTTCAGGAATCAGTCTAATCAGGCCAGTGGCGTCCCTGGTGGTGGGCCTGTGTGGGTGACACCTTGGCCTGCTTCTGCCACCACCTGCCCTCCAGAGCCCAGGTGGGCTGCGTGTGGGTCCTCCAGCCCTCTGAAGGCATTCCAGTGTACAGTTACTTTCGGTTTTCTGACAATAACCAGAAGTAATATTTAAAGGGGGCCCCTAGAGTGCCCCTTTCAGAATGTTTTCAGAGGGCTGGAGGACATTGTGTGAGTCTCTTGGTGAGTCCAGACGGCAGTCTCCGTTGCAGGGAGCAGCACTCTGTAGTCCTGGCTCCAGGTGGCGCATAGGCCAGAATCGTGACTGAACCAGGTGGGCCTTCAGCCAGTGCCAACCTGGCCAGCCCCTGTTGCCATCCTGTCCCCACCTCCTGTGAGACTTTTGAGGCTCCCTTTTTCCATAGAATCCCCTTTCATCCCATGAAAAGTCATAGCAGAAAGTCAGAGAAGCTTCTGGAACAACCTCTGATGTATTGTGAGGAACTTCAGTTGGAACAGAAAATCCAGACTGGTCCGATGTGCATATGGACATGGTTGGGCACGTGCCCAGGTCTCTCTGGGTTGCTGCCAGTGGTGTCATTCAAATGATTTAGGAACAGGAACTCACTTTTGATTGGCACTTGTCGGGAACCTGGAACCAGCCACGGAGCCCGTTAGGATCCGGAACGCCCGTTCTGGTCCGTTCCCCCTGAATGACATCACTGGTTGCTGCCTATATATTTCCCTGATACAGGTGAGCCATTCCTAACTTGTGGGATTCGCCTGTCAGGGTCAACAGTAGACAGGGCCATCAAAAAAGGCAGGCACATCCTCCCCCATGCAGGAACCAGAAACCCAAACCATTCCAGCCTTGTGGCGACCAGCTCCTTCAACGCAGCATATTTTCTTCACTTGAGTGCCTTTCCTCCCTGATCCCTCCTTAGTGTTAGCCCTGGGTGTCTTCAGCGGCGATTCGCATTTATGATTGTCGCGTCAGGGTGTTTTTTAAAGAAATTTCTTCAGCGGCTGGTTGCTGCTGCATTTGGCAATTGGCCGTATGGGGTGCACTCTCTTTCTCTTCGGTGGCAATACAATTCGGCGATCGCTGCATCGGGCCCCATTTTCTAGTTCTTTAGCGGCCGCAGCCTCCTCACCGGGGAGGGGTGGCTGTGTGGGATCGGGGGCGGGGATTGTTTTTCTGTGGCAGTAAGCCTCAGCACTCTGCAGATCCCAGGATGGTTCAAGTTTGAGACGTACCTGGTACCCTAGTAGAACGGGCTGCTGCGCTTGGTCTGTGCTTCTCCGAGGTGGCAGCAGGCTATGGGAGCACAGGAGCTCTCTCGACCCAACTCGGCGCTATTGCAGCATCCAGAGGGTCAGACAGTGCTATTTTAAAAAGCGCCCTAGCCTGTCCTACATTCCCCAGTGGCCATTTTCTCCTCACTGAGGGAAACAGGCACCATTTTGTCTCCCAGCGTCTAAGGTAAGGATCGGATGCCATTTTGTCTCCCAGACAGAAAAAAAAAGTCAGACGCTTCATCTGAATCCAACCCTGTGAGGCAGGAGACAGCAGGATTGCTTGTGGATGGAAATCAAGCGGGATCCTTAGATGCTAAAGGGCGTGAAGCTGAGCAGGGGGAGTCTTTGGTATCTCAGCCCTCCTCTAAGGTGCAGTCCCAGTTGGGAGATCAAGACATGGCACAAGGACCAAAGAATTGCCTTGCTGGGCAACACCAAAGGTCCACCTAGTCCAGTACTCTGTTTCCAGAAGCAGCCTACCTTCATCTACCAAGGTTCTTCTTGTCTTTTTTCCCCCCTCAAGAATCACAAAGAGTGTGTTTTAGTTTTAAAAGCTGACTTTAGGTATGTTTGGACAGAACCTCTGCTGTGAATAAGCTGAGTTTCCCCTGTTCTGTCATGCTCCAGAGCTAACAGGGCCATTGCTCAGAGTGTGACATGCTCCACACTCCTAGCACATATACGCCTACATTATCTTACATCCCGAGCAGCCCAGCTTGTCAGTAGGCAATTATGGGTTTTGCTTGGTTTATTTGGATTGGCCAGCTCTCAGCTTTCCAGTGAGGGACTCTGTTTGTAAAAATGGATCATTAATGATAACAACAGATGACATGTGTCTGAAATATTGGGTGGGTAGGGGAGGCTTTTTCACACACACCCCTCTTCTAAATGTCTGCAGTTTGGAAGCCCGTTTGCTGGTCTGTCATTACCCGGAGAGATCCACGGGATTAAAACCTCATTGTTCAAATGTTTTCACAGCAATCAGTGCAATAAAGCCGATCCTAGTAACAAGGGCAAACCTGGCCACCCATTCTGTTTTACTCCTTCATTTCTATATCAAGAAGTAACTGCTGTGTTTACTTCTCCGCAAGCATTTTCTGGACTTCTGATAGTTGATTGTTGTAAATTAAAACAGTCTTGCACATCAGAAGATTTAACTGTTGAGCATTAGAATTACTTTTTTTCTCTGTACTGTTTTTCATTTAAAAAAATATACTTTCCAAAGTGGTGTTCTTGGGGTTCTTGTCCAGGTACCCTGTAGTATCTGTTGCTGATCCACCTGGTCACCTCTCAGCTGCTTTCAGTCCCTGGCTTAACAAAGACTCTTCCCTTGCAGAGCTTTGAGGGATCAGAGAGATTCCCTCTCCATTTCTCAAACGCTGTGCCTTTTTGGCACTTCAATAGCTTTGTCCTCAGAAGTGGACAAGCGTATTCAATGAGACAACACAATGTTTCCACTAGGAACTAGGTTTTTTCACAGGCTCAGCCTTCATTTTGCATAGGTTTGGTTTAGCAAGTCAGTTTAGTGATTCAGTTTAGGTCAGGTTTTCTCAGAGAACAATCCTAACTTGAAGTTAGGCCAGCAAAGTTAGGCCAGCAAAGTTTAGCTGGCACAAGGACCACCGTAAAGCGCGTTTGGACCACTCTCAGAGACAGGGCGGATGGTGCACGTCTGTGTGCTGGTCTCTTTGACTCTGAGAGTGGTCCAAATATACCTTATGGTAGCCCTTGTGCCAGCCAAACCTTGCTGGCCTAACTGTGCTTAGGTGCAGAAGAGAGCGACAAAAATGATTACGGGGCTGGGACACCTCCCTTATGAAGAAAGACTGCAGCATTTGGGGCTCTTCAGTCTAGAAAAAAGGCGCCTGAGGGGGGACATGATTGAGACATACAAAATTATGCATGGAAGGGATAGAGTCGATAGAGGGATGTTCTTTTCCCTCTCTCAAAACACCAGAACCAGGGGCATCCGCTAAAACTGAGGGTTGGGAGAGTTAAAACAGATAAAAGGAAGTACTTTTTTACCCAGCGAGTAGTTAATCTGTGGAACTCTTTGCCACAGGAGGTGGTGATGGCATCTGGTCTTGATGCCTTTAAGAGGGGATTGGACGGATTTCTGGAGGAAAGTTCCATCGTGGGCTATAGGCAATGATGGATTGTGCAACCTCCTTACAAAGGTGGTGGGCTACTGGTACCGGGTGCAAGGGAGTGGCAACAGGATGCATCTTGTTGTCTCATGCCTCCCTGGGGCACCTGGTGGGCCGCTGTGAGATATACAGGAAGTTGGACTAGATGGGCCTTTGGCCTGATCCAGCAGGGCTCTTCTTATGTTCTTATGTTCTTATGTTCTTATGTGCTAGCCTAACTCCAAGTTAGGAATGCGCTCTCAGAATCTTTTTCTTGCCAAACCATTGTGTTGTCCGTGGTGGATCTGGAGCCCGTTTACCCTGCATGCTGCAGGGTAAAATGGTGGATGACCGGGAAGTCACTTTTGGGTCACATGTACTGTATGTGCCCCACCCTTACTGAAATTAAATTCTGAGCGAGAGCAAGGTGACATTCTCTATGTTCCTGGATGCAAGCCTTTAATGGCCTTTTCTACCAATGATGCATTGGAGATTGCATTTCTACCAATGTTGCTCTAATGCATCATTGGTAGAAAATGGTAAATGAATTGGCCCCAGAAACAAATTAGCAGCCATTGCGGGTGTTTCAAAATAAATGAAATATGAATATACTCCCTCAAATCTGTCAGTATGCAAGTTGCAGCACTGTGCACCAGCAGGTGTTTCTGAGCTATTGGAAGTTTGGTTTGGTTTGGTTTTGTGAGAACCACTAATTTGGAAGTGGGCCCAATCCTGTCCAAGTTTCTAGCGCCAATTCTGGTAAGTGAACAAACATTCCCTTACCTCGAGGAGACCTCCATGACTCACCCTCCACCACATCAGGGCTGGAAAATTGGATAGGATTTGCCCTGTGTGCTCTGATTTTTGCTGGCCTAACTGTGCCAGCCTAACTCCAGGTTAGGATTATGCCCTTAGTCTTGGTCCAAGTAACCTCTCCTCACTTAGTTAAGAGTGAGGTTAGGTTAGAACTCCAGGTTAGGATTGGGCCCTAGAAGATATAAAATTTCTGTCTGTGTTGGTTGATCTGTGGTAGCTTGTACACACCTTCAAGCCATCATTTGAAGGCTGTTGTCAGTGCATGATGAATGCTGAATATGCACGTCTGAAATGACCTTAACACAAACGTAATTGCTACACCAGAGTATCTAGGGGACCACATATGATCTTTGGCCCACCCTGAGTTAATGAATCACACATTAGCACTTTCCCCCAACCAGTTCAGATTGATGTCCTCCTCTTATTTGCACGAGACAAATATACAATGATGTAGTACAGAAAAGCACTGAAATTGGCACCTTTCATCCCTGGCTGAAGCCAGCACAATCTCCTGGGGATTGTTCACAATGATTATTCTTCCATCATGATGTTATTGCCTAGGATAGGGGTGGTAGCTAGACTGAAAATAATCTTTTTCTCTTTTCCTCTCCAAAACTCTTGGCTACATTGACAAAAGTACAACAGAAACAGCCATAGCAAAAAGGTCAGCTGGTTATAGTACTTTAGTGTTTAACTAGTAAATATTTCTTTTTTAAAAAAATAAGTATTTCTAATATTTTACCTTTTGGAAGGGTTTCAATGAGTTTTGGATCCAGAGCAACTCAATCACTGTTCATTTTCCTGGTCCCCTGTGGGAATGCTTTATAATGGCCGTATTATATAAGCTGTTGCCATTTCTGCTCCTAATTGGCCAAAGTATGTTTCAATAATACAATACTGCCAGTTGTACAAGAGTCTATTTTTGGCAAAACATTTTGCATCTATCCGTATGTAAATACAGATGTTTAGTTAAAGATAACAAGTTTTCAAATGGCCTTGAAAACTACTCTTGGGGTTATAGTAGCTTCGGAGAAGACAGAGAATTCAGCAACAGTTTCTCAAAAGAATTGTCTCGACCTTTTTTTTAATGTACTGCAAATCGGGGGGCGGGGAAAGGTTGGGGGATGCATAACAAGCTACTGTCAGACAAACGTAAAATACACTGAAGTTGGTGAAAGTTTTTCTGGGTAAACTATGAAGCCAGAGGCAACCTCTTACAAAGCAAGCATAGCTGTTTTAAAAAGTAACACATTGTCTGACATGAAGCCAAATCCAATTGATTTAAAACAGGGCACAGAATTTGATCACAACCTAATCTGGTAGGAGAACCCTGGTAAGCAGAGCTTTGGACCATATGTTCTTGTTTATGAATGACCTGGAAGGCCAATAAACAAAGCATTACAGTAATCAAAACAGGAAGGCACAGGTAGGTGCGTGAACACAGCTGCACAAAGTAAAAAAAGACAACATGGCTGGCTTTTTTGGCATATTTTTTAATGAGAAATGTGACTTTGGAAGTTAGACCCAGGGTGCACCCAGGGTCACCCTAAATGGAGTTAGGCCAGCATAAACTTAGCCAGCAAGCACTTCACTTTTTCATGGCCCATCATTTATCCATGGGAAGCGTATGAATGTACATGAGCACATGTGAAAAGGGGCATTTGGAGGGTAGTGATCAGGGATCAGGCAATCTTGGGTCAGCCCTGTCCCAGGAGAGTGAAACTTCGTCCAGAATAGGTTGTATTCAGTAGTGTCATTCACAAACGAGCCGCCGGAACGCGAGGCGGGACTTACTGCCTGATTGGCTGGCCGTTTGTGACGCGTCGCTGCCTGCCTGACCACTGCGCGGGCACCCCTGGCTTCAGAGGGGGTGCCCGCTTGCCTGGGGGGCGCGCTGGGTGCCTAGGCGAGCCGCGGAGGGGCGCGCCACCCGGAGGGAGCCCCCGTGGCGGGCGGGCAGGCAGCGACGCGTCACGGACTGCCTGTCAATCAAGCCGTAAGTCCCACCTCGCGTTCCGGCGGCTCATTTGTGAATGACACTACTGGTTGTATTCCTATCCCCAGTTCAAAGTTGGAATGCTCAAACAGCAGAACACATTGCACAAAACAGCAGGATAGTTAATCTTAAAAAAATGTGATCGTTTCTCAGATATTGTGCAGACTTCTGGTTAATTAAAGCACTTTTTTGCCAGTTTAGTTATAAATATGACTGGGTGGAGACTGCCTGTCACAACTACCAGCTAAAATAGTTATCTGTCCCATCTGGTGGATCTAGATCTGAAAGTCAGAAATTCTCAGCTTCCCTTCCATAATGAATGTGTTATCTTCACTAAGGCAACTTCCTACAACTCCCCAGAGAATCATACAAATTGTACAGCCCATCTTTCTTGTGGCTGCATCAGTGTGGAATAGTGTTTGATGGTGTAAGACAGGGAATAATTTGCAGACCCACCCAAAATTCCAATGGATTCTGGAAGTGCCTATTGCCTTACTCATGTAAATGAAAAGCCCAGGCAGATGGCTGTGCTTCCCAAGTCCCTGGAATATAAGGAAGGAAAGCCACGCACAACATAGCTATTGGTTTCCAAAAGCCTTCACTCAGCCTTGGCACAATACAGGCTCTGTCGAAGAAGACATTAGGAACAAAAAATAAAGCTTCAGGCATAGGCTGCCAGAATGATTAAGAAAAACATCAAAATGATGCCATTAAAAACAGATGGGGATTCTATAAAGTATTGAAAAAGAAAATGTTTAATTATAAGCCTTATGCAAAACCCATCAAAGTGGGATTAATATTACGGTGCTGTTGCTGCATAAGGTTTTAAGGAGTCCACAGTGAAACATTAATCTTTCACTCCTTTAAAAATAATGTTTTCCTTTACCAGATGACAAATTCCATCTCTTCACTGTTGAAATCATATACCCAGATTAATAGCATTTAACATAATGAAATAAAAAAACTCCAGGTAACATGCATCAGCTGACAAAAATCTGCACAGGCCGATTTTGTAAGTGTTGCTGTATTTTATCCTTCTAATCTTTTCCAGTGATAGGTTAATCTGTGCTCAAGAACATTTCATCCTATTATAAATGCATTTAAGTGCCACAACTTTATAATATTAAAAAAAAAACTCGTCCAAATAAAATCTTATTTTCATAGCCTAAGGGAAGTCAATTAGGATTTTTCCTTTTCACAGTACAGTATTGGGATTTCCTGATTACTATGTAAGCTGATAACAATGATATTTATTTATTTATTTATTTATTTATTTATTTATTTATTTATTTGAAGAATTTATGCCCCAACTTTTCCATGCCGAAGCAAGTGCCCAAGGCGGCTTACAGAGACAAGTAAAACACATCAAAATAATCAAAGCAATCAAAAACATTAAACATTTAATATGAATACACAAAACATTCAAAAATGGGGCAAAACCCAACTCTTTTCATCAGGCTGTGGGAGGGGGGAAAAGAATTGTCCAGGGGAACAGTCAAACTATAGCACTATTCTAGAGGGACAGAGGGCAGACAGTCAACCATCATCCAAAGGCCAGACGAAATAGGTATGATTTGAGCCCTCTCCAAAAGACCATGAGGGAATATGTATTATTCTGGAAGGGAAGGGAATTCCATATTTGTGATACCGCTACAGAGAAGACTCACCCCTGAGTTGTCATCCTTTTGACTTGGGACAGAGGGAACACTTGAAGAAGAGCCCCTTTAGATGATCTAAGAGGGTGGATTGGTATGTATATGGGAGAAGATGGTCCATTAGGTAGCTTGAGCCCACAGAGACTACAGGCAGTCTTCAGAAAGCCTCCCAGATGAGGTTCTACTTGCATCAGGGAGGTCGTCAGTGGAGTCCAGCCATTGGTTCAGAACCCACAGGTGATTAAATCTGCTGTTTGTGAAGTGTGGAATGGAGGTCTCACTATACTCCCCTAATGGGGTTGCTGGAAGGTTCAGAATGCCAGGTGCAAGGGAATGGCAACAGAATACAGGCATCTTGTTATCTTGTGTGCTCCCTGAGGCACCTCGTGGGCCACTGTGAGATGAAGGAAGTTGGACTAGATGGGGCTTGGTCTGATCCAATGGGGCTATTCCTATATTCCTATATGTCTGAAGAGTATATGTCTGAAGAGGAGCTGTGTATATGTCTGAACAAGAGGTTCTGGTGGCTGTCAAAGAGAAATGCTGTGGAAAATCTTGACTAGCCATCAGTGTGTTTACCTCAGAATGCCAGTTGCAACGGAGTGGCCATAGAATGCAGACAGCCTTGTGTGCTTCCTGAGGCATCTGGTGCTTCCTGGTGCTTCCTGAGGCACCTGGTGAAGAGGAACATCGGGTTCTGGTGGCTGTCAAAGAGAAATGCTGTGGAGAATCTTGACTAGCCACCAGTGTGTTTACCTCATTATTTATCTCAGAATGCCAGGTGCAAGAGAGTGGCAAGAGAATACGGACATCTTGTTTTCTCGTGTGCTCCCTGAGGCACCTGGTGGGCCACTGTGAGATGCAGGAAGCTTGATAGATAGGCCTTTGGCCTGATCCAGTAGGGCACTTCTTATGTTCTTATGTTCACATCAAGCTAATGCACACAAAGCACTTTGAACACTAGGAAGTGCTGTACAAGTATTAAGTATTATTTTTTCAACTTCTAATTTAAAGATGATCCACAAACACACTTAAAACTGTAAAAGCAGATTCAGCCCTGGAAAGCACAGGAGTTTGTAAGGCAGCATGCCTAATGGCCTCAAGGAGGAAGAAAAATCAACTTTCTTAAGCAATTCATTTATCACAAAGGATTAAACCTCTACTTGATTGGGGACCACCTCCTCAATACATTTGCTACAAAGTTCCATCCATGCTCTGTTTATGTAATACAGGAAAATCAATTTAATTACTTACCTTTTGCCTTAAAGAAATTTTTGCTTACCAGATTTCTTGGAATACTGTACGCAAGCTCTTACTTTAAAGAAAATACCAACCCTGACGGCTTAGACAGATTGAAAGTATTCATTAAAAAAAATTGTCTGGGGCTTTAAGAATAATGCACTTCCAGTCCAGAGAAATTGTTGTTCAGTATATTGGCCTTTTTTGTTATTTACAGTATGTTTCAAGATTTAGAATTGCCATGAAAGATTTACTTATATTGCAGTTCATGTAAAATTTAAAATCAATAAAGTAAATAAATTTAGCTTGTCTGCTTGAATCGATTTCATACTAGGGTAGCGCACAATTCTGTATTACTGTACTTCCTTATCTCCAATGTCATCCTCCAGTGATAATTTCAGGGCTGCCTTTCTGCTATGTTATCATCTCTTCGGCAGCACACGGCACCTCTGAGCCAAATATGATTTCCATAATTCAAGTTGGGGTTCATGAATGCAATCTTCTCCCTGACTATATAACAAACGTTTGATACTGAGAACTTCCGTCCTTGCAGTTCTGTCGGAAAATAGTGTCTTTTGTGATTGTGGTGCTCCATCTGTCTGATGAATCTTCTTCCCTGGACCAAACCTATGATGGTATTATGTTGCTGTGGGAACATTTGAAGGAATGTTTTCCAAGAAAACGAGGAAGTAGAGAACTACAACAGATTTAGCAAAAGAAGAGCCTGGGCTTTAAGAACTAGGCAAGTTTGCGTAACCTGGCTCTCTCCTTTTCTATTAAAAAGCGCATCAAGTGCACATCTGTTTGCTGGCCTCTCTGATTCCAAGAGCGGTCCAAACGTACTTTACAGTGGCCCTTGTGCCAGCCAACCTTTGCTGACCTAAGTGTGCCAACCTAACTTTAGATTAGGATTGTGCCCTCAGTAAGCTTAGATTCAGAACGCAATCCTAAATTGCATTGGATTGGCAACACTGACAGGCCTGTGCCAAATCCAGCGCACCTTGGTGTGCTGGGGAGCATCCCTTGTGCAAGGACACATTTGTCTCCTTGACCCATGGGAAAATCAGGCTGTCCCATGGGGTTCCTTGGAACTGCGCCTGCTATTTAGCAGGTGCAGAACCAAGGAAGCCACGTGGCCCGAATCAGGGCTATGCGGCCTGCCGATGGAGCCTAGAATGTGGCCTAACTGCCGCATCCTGGCCCCACCACCCTCCCCAGGCTGGCACGCCCACCGGCCCTCTTATCCCTGCCCAGTTCCACCCGTCCGCCCACCCTCCTCCCAGAACCTCCCTTGCACCAGCCGAGCTCAGCACCCCCACATCGGCGCTAGTGACACAGCGCTAATTCAAGGACGTTGCATGGGCACTATGTCGAGGGCGGGTTTGTGCCCTTAATCTATTGCATTCAAGAAGTGCTTTCTAACTTCATCATTACAACATCATTACATCATTACAGCAGAATTGATCTCTGCCTTCCTCCTCCCAGTATTTGTGGTGGAATTTCCTTTCTTCGGCCTTATTCACACATTACATTTTTTTCAGATAGGGAATGGCTGCTGAGTCTGGTCTCTGTTGCTGGTGGGATATATGTGCAATCATGTTTGCCATGATAAAATAGACCCTGATAGAATAGACCGCAAGTGTATTTCCATTTCTGCAGTTACAGAAAAGGAAATCATATGATACTGCATTAATATGATTCTTACTGGTTTTGTACAGCACATGGATAATTAATCTGTGATAATCTTACACCCACATTCCTCAATGTAAACAGTCAGATTTAAGGTTCATTCATACAACATATTTTTTTTAAATTTGTGACACATGAACAAATTGTTTGTAACAATTTAGGGCGTGAGTCAACAAAACATATTTTATTCACCTGGTAATTACTCTGCTCAATTGTACCTCCGCTGCAACATGATGTGTTCAATATTTAAATGATTTTATTTATTAAATGTGTTGGCTAGCCTTACAAATCAATGCTTATAGCGATTAAGAAGAAAACAAATCAAAACATATTAATAAAAATATTGTTAAAATAGCATGCTGAGATTCTATCTCCCTGCCCTGAAATACTTCCCAACTCTCCTAAGCTGGTGTAGCTGGTGTAGGCCCAACCTGGCATTCTGAGGTAAATTCTGAGGTAAACACACTGGTGGCTAGTCAAGATTCTCCACCGCATTTCTCTTTGACAGTCACCAGAACCAGAGGCTCCTCTTCAGACATTTACTCATAGGTACAGCCCCACTGGATCAGGCCAAAGGCCTACCTACTCCTGTTTCCTCTATCTCACAGTGGCCCACCAGATGCCTCAGGGAGCACACGAGACAACAAGATGGCTGCATCCTGTTGTCACTCCCTTGCACCTGGCATTCTGAAGTAGCCTACTACTAACATAAGGAAGTTGCACAACTCATCATGGCCTATAGCCCACGATGGATGACCACCCACTTGTTGCCCCCTTCTTCTTCAAATGCATGTTGCCCAAAGAGGCTGGAGCTTACAAAATAAAGCACTGGATAGTTGCTGCAGGTGCATAAGTACTGGATATTAGTTTTATGTATTACAGGAATATCCCGCCTTTCTTCCATCATGGACAGTCATCCATCTTGACCTAGACCTGCTTAGCTTTCGCAATGTTCCCTCAGACCATATTTTTTACATGTATATATAGTTTGTGTTGTTCAACCTTCATGTGATTCTAATGTCTGCAACTGAACATGAATATTTCTACGTTGTGCCATTCACTTTGGTGGGGCTACATCCGCTTTAGTAGTTGCTGCTCCATATATAAAGGACTGTGAGAGTTAAAATGTCAGAATTCATTTAAACTATGGCACATTTGCATGCCTCAGCAATGAAAACAATGTAGGAACTGGTGGATTCAAAGCAAGAAATTGGCCACAAATTCCCCTCTTCATTTTTCCTCTCTAAAATTGGATTTTCTTGTTTGGGTTAGTTAAGTGTGGTGCCACAGACTTGTTGCAGAACTGTTGTGAAATATTAGTTTTATATTTTTATAGTGTACAGCCACTTGCAGTAACCTGTTTCAGATTGAAGAGTGAGTTGTAGCAATGATTGATAACACTTGTGAAGGGAATGAGCAATAACCCTGTACCATAGCAAACAATAAAACCTTTGCTTTGCTTTTGATTTTCTGAAGTACAAACATTATATCACTTACTGGTTGTCCTCTGTTTAATGGTAGGACCAGTATCATCCAACTAAGAGAGATTTGTTTTTGTCCCGCTGCATTGAAGAACTTCAGCTTCCCACACTTGCAAGTAAGGTTGTAATTCTGTAGGCACTTAGACGCAGTGGTGGGATTCAAATAAATTAACAACCGGTTCTATGTCCTCCTTTCTTTGTACTGCTTCTTACTACAGCACTACTTTTTGTAGATCAATAAATTAACAACCGTTTCTGCAGAACTGGTGAGAACTGGTGAGTGCCCGTTTCTGCAGAACTGGTGAGAACTGGTGAGTGCCTTCAGGCATAAAGGCGGGGTAAAAATTTTTTAAATAAATAAATAAATAAAAATAAACTGGCTGAATTTCACCACTGCTTAGACGGAATACTGCCATTGAGTATAATGGGGCTTATATTCAATCAATATGCACAAGATTGTACTGCATATTCCTCAGAAGCACTAGAATTTACCATGTAGCAAAGCTGTCAGCACTATTGCAGCACTATTCACTGACCTCTCAACTCTCCACCCAATATTTATTTACTTTTCCCTTCCTCAAAGGGAACTCATGGTGTATATGGTTCCTTCCCTCCTTTTATCCTCACCACAACCATGTGTGGTAGTCAGAGGTGGAATGTCCATGCAGTTCGGTGCTGCACCTACCATAGGTGCCATCTGGGGCAGGTGCTCCGATGAAAACGCCGGAGCACAGATGGCCCGTCTGCCCACCACAGTGTTCGTTGCGCTCCAAAATGGAGCGATTCCAGGTGCAGGGTGTGTGGTGAAGCTGTGCAGGGGGCACAGTGTCGCATTACTTTGTCGCTCCGCCCAAACACCGTCGGAGCCCATGACAGCTCTGGTGGTAGTCTGAGGCTGAGAAATAGTAATTGACCCAATGTCACCCAGAAAGCTTCATAGCTGAGCAAGGATTTTATCGCAGATCCTCCAGGTCTAAATCCAAATAGCAGAATCACTACACCATTGTGGCTCTTCAGTTGTCTTCAAGAATCTTGTTCTAGGCCAGTGGTTTCCAACCTGAGGGTCAGGACCCCCTGACGAGGTTGCAAGCTAATTTTCAGGGGTCACTACTACTACTAAACATTACGGGGGTGGGTGGGTTACTACTGTAGATATGTTTGTGCAACATTTTCAGGAAACCTCCAAACAGAGTAATATGTTTCTGAAAAATTTCAAGATGTTTCCAAATACAACTGTTGCATTTGTTAACTTACGGTAATCTATGTAATGTTTTTGCAAGCACAATGATGTCACTTCCTGTTTTATGACATCACTTCTGGTCTGGAGTGGGGATCCCAACAGCTTTTTGTACTTAAAAAGTGAGTCCCGGTGCTAAAAGATTTGGGAACCAGGTTATATTAAATAGGACTGTGCTTGGCGAAGCAAGTGTAGCTAAACTGGGAGCCTAGTTTAGACCACTTATGACCACTTCCTGTAGAACAATCTCTCAATGGCTCTGTTCGACTCATTGTCTCAACACACCAATTTGGGCATGCAAATGTACTCATTATAATCTGGAGAAACAGTCATTTGTCAGACTGCCATAAAATTCAGGCAGCTCTAGACCTTTCCTTAGTTCTTAATAAATCCTTCTCCTCTTACCATTTCTCACTCTTGACAAAAGCAGTTCTGAGTGTGTCATTAGAACAGCCCTCCTCTTTCAAATCGCTGAATAGTCTTGGAGATGTTGTATTCAGTTCTTTGGCTCCAAAGCAGTGGCATCTGATGAGAAATGGCCCAGTTGGCAAGTTGTCTTGGATGTGCCTTGGGGTGATGACTGTTTCTTCTCAAGTAGGTATTGTCTGGTTAGTACTGTCTGAAAGCGAGCTGCGTGTTCTTTCAGAATTTCAATTGTCAGTATTCATATTCTGTCACCTTTCTGACTGAAGATACTGCAAGCATCATAGAACATTTCAGAATTTCAATAAAAACTTCACAAATAAAAATAGCAAGCATATTAAACCTAAGAACCAGTTAAAAGACTGAGCTGTAGTCCTATACACCCTTACCTGAGAGTGTTACTGAACCCAGTGGGAGCTGCGAGTCTGCAGTCAGAAACATGCTCACCAGTAGTGTCATCTTACCGGTACGCTGGGCGGGTCTTCTGGGTG
>JAJKFI010000044.1:7673437-7707571 GCA_029204185.1 Lerista edwardsae
CTACTACTACTACTACTACTACTACTACTACTACTACTACTACTACTTCTTCTTCTTCTTCTTCTTCTTCTTCTTCTTCTTCTTCTTCTTTTTCTTCTTCTTCTTCTTCTTGTAAACCACTTTGTGAACTTTTTGTTGAAAAGCGGTATATAAATACTGTTTGATTGATTGCTCATGACCACTATGCTTTAAATTGTGATAAGACTTTACCTATGCCTTAACAGCATAATCTAGGCATGCATACGCATAAGTAAAGTATACTGAGTTCATTGAGATTACAGTACTTTTCAGGTAAACGGGAATAGAATTGCAGCCTTACAGTGCAATCCCGTGTATGTCTACTCAGGAGTAATTCCCATTGTGTTCAGGGGGCTTACTCCTAGAAAAGTGTATATGGAGTTGCAGCCCAAGTTGTTTTAGAGTCTTAGCTGACTACATTTGTTCGAAGTAAGAAGACAAAAAAATGGGGGGAAGAATGAAGCAATGTCTAGAGCATGGAGTTCTTACATTGTTTTGTTCTTATGGTACATTATAAAATACGTGCCTAACATACCAACATTAGATAGGTATGTGGAAAGAACAAAGCCACAGTCTAGCATCATGTTGGCAGTCCTTTAGTCCACTAAGGGCGCAATCCTAACTTGGAGTTAGGCTGGCACTGTTAGGCCAGCAAAGTTTGGCTGTACTGATACAAGGGCCACCGTAAAGTATGTTTGGAATCAGAGAGGCCAGCACACAGATGTGCGACATCCTTCCTGACTCCAAGAGTGGTCCAAACACATTTTATGGTGTCCCTTGTGGCAGCTAAACTTTGCTGGCCTAACTGTGCCAGACTAACTCCAGGTTAGGAATGCGCCCTGAGACTGCTAGTACGTGCACTTAACTTTCTGTTAGATTGTGGCCTGATAGTGCTAGATTTAAGATACAGTTCCTTGTAAGATTGTTGATTTTTATCTAGTTTCTGTTTGCGCCACCTGCTATTTTGTTGTTTTAGATTTGATTTGCTTAATGTTTGCTGTTGAATTTTTTTTAATCCTTAGAGGCTTTAATTTTTTACTTTAATTCTTAGAGTAACTGCAGACCTTACACTGTTATATTCCTTTTGTGAATGTTAAGAGTTTGAATTTTCAAGTGAGGTGTGTTTTTTTAATGGTTTTTAGTTCAGTGCTTTTACATCATATTTTGTCCTCATCTTGCTTTCTGTCAGGGATGTTTCATGGTTGAACAATTGCAGCAGTCCAAGAATGCCAATTTGCATTTCAGGAGTGTCATTTCATTACGTCACAATGACGGCACTTCCTGCTTGATGATGTCACTTCCTGCCACAACATCACTTCCAGGTTAATGACATCACTATCGGTGGGTCCCGATGCCACTCTAAAAAGTGGGTCCCGGTCTAAAAAGTTTGAATACCACTGCTCTAAGCTGCCTTGATTTTCCCTGTCGAGAAGGCAGAATATACATTTTTAAACTAATAATAAAAAATTATTAATAGATTGCTTTTTCAGGTTTGGTGTATGTGTCACTGGTTGGCATCATTTTCAAATATGAAACAGTTCCCTTCACCAAGAAGTACTGAACACACAGCAAACGGCCAAATACAATGCCTTTGGAAACCCTATGGGTTATCAAGGAAAGGATTTATGAACTGAAGCTGGTGATGGACATAACTGTTCACTGCTGGAGAGAGATGAGACAAACCAGGCAAAAATAGCCTCACTTAACCCAGATGGGACCTGCTTAACTAAAGAAACTCCACGATGTAGCGTTGTTTGCCTTAAAGATAGCGGTCGCTTATGTGTGCTGCAGATGAAAGAGCAAAAGACAGAAGCTTCTTAAAGTATTAACACTGATGTTCTGAAAATTTCCTCTTTTTTGGCATGTAAATAGGATGGTAGAAAGAAGAGGTGGGGGGTTCGGAACTCAGAGCCATGCACGGAAAGGCTTCTTAAAGATAGGTAAATCATTTTCTTCTTAAATGAAATGCTGTTTGACTGCATGAAATATGAACAGTAATTAAATGCACAGTCTGTGGGCCTTTCATACTTTAAAGCGCTTTCTTTATTTTTTTTTCCCTCCCTTAAAAAAAAAAAAAACAGTGCTCACCTCAGACAGGCCAATTACCCAAGAATGATGGAGTCAAGAGGAAAGTAGCTAAATTTCTTTCCTTGAGTGATCACAACCACAAGCAAGTGATTAGTCCCTGCTGCACCAGTGGGGATGAAGTGGGGACGCTCGCCTTGGAAAGCTTCAAATAGTCATTTCCGTGGTTTAAAATAAAATCTGACTGCACTAAATAGACAGTTTTTAATCTCAATTGGACATCTGAAGATTGCTCAAGCTGTTGTTGGCCGTCGCAGAAACGAATTTTTCTGCTTTGTTGATTAAACCAGTGGTCTCCGCCATTGCTTATCGGCCTGCGACGAGCTGTTCTTTTTAATTAAAAGTGAGCCACCACGAGAGAGCAATTAACAGCTAGTAATTACTATGCTCTTCAGAACAGCAACATTTTGCCTTTCATTCCAATTATATAATGGACAAGTGGCTTTTTGATCTTCAAATTAGTGAGCTCTTGTACTATTTGTTTTGAGGCAGATTTGGAAGGTTAATGATGGCCTGTGGTGGCACTCTTTCCACCGACTGATGTAAGACAAGGGGGAAAAAAAGAGGGTAAAGAAACAGGAATAGTCTATCAAGAAATGCAAATGTTGCCTTCATGATAATGAACAGGAGAGGCATGGAGTTCTTAATATGCAGGTTGTTTAATGCAAGCAAAACAAGGGCCGGTTTTGGGTTTTAGCTCGCACTACGGAATTCTTTTCTTAAAAAGTTTTTTTAATTAAATGTTCTAATATAGCTTCTTTAGAGAGTGACACATAACATTTAACCGCTTGATTCTTAATTGTGTTTGCCTTTGATGGTGGCACCTATAATTTAATGTTCTAGCATGCAACAGAGGCTTGGAAGCTTCCCTTAGGACTTGCAATGCATTGACTTCATTTGAAAGTCTTTTAAGTAATAAGTCTTAAAATTTATTTAATGGCCACTGTGTCCTTTGAGTACAAGGACCCCTTCCATCACAAACCCTTGTCTAATTTTAATTAATATTGATTTGCATTTCTTAAAGAGAAAGCACGATTGTTATTGTGGCGTATGGTACTGGAGTCATCCAAGAGGATGGACTGGCAGAATATGTCATGGGTGAGTTTTAAAGGCAGATCAATATTATAATATGAGGGTTGTCTCTGCTGTTGGTGTAAATCAGCGGCATATAAGTGACCCTAACTGGATTGCTGTCACATTACACCAAAAGAGTATCTAATCCTTTGAGTTGTTTTCCTTGCATCTGTTGCAAAAGCATAGATCTGCCAGAATCCTAATGTATTCACGGTGATGTCTTGGCAGACATAAGTAATGTGTTTTTATTTCAATTTTATCCCACCGTCCCAAAGGTTCGCATTATTTAACATGTTTAAAAATAAACAAACAAACAAATAATAAAAATGTAAAATGTAGAATATTGTATGATTTGGTGCCTGGATTGAGGCCCTTTGGCGTAGGAAAGGCGGGGTGTAAATGCTTCAAATAAATAAATAAATAAATAAATAAATAAATAAATAAATAAATAAATTCTACGGGCCCATTGCAATAACAGAACTCTTGTTATGGTGGTGCAGCATTACATGCTTTATTGTGGTAGCAAGAGGCAACCCACATCTCCAGCCGCCGCCACACAGTAGTGGCCTTTGAAGAAGGTGCCAGTATGTTGGCATGGGGTGGGGGGGTGAATGGAGTGGGGAAGGGAGGGGGAAGAACAGGATGGAGACCGGGCTGGGGAGGTGTGTATGATGAGATTAAGAAGACAGTGATATTACTGGCAACAGCACTGCTGATATCCTACCCCCTTCCGGGTCTCAATCTGCCTTCCTGGGTCCATGGGGACGTTCACCAGCAAAATTGCTAGTGCAGGTCCAAGTAGACCCATGGCAGCATCAAAGACTTACCCCTGGGCAAGGGAATAAATGTTACCTTGCTTGGAAGAGACCTCTGGAACTGCCCTCCTACAGGATGCAGCGCGCACACTGGTGGTAGGGCTGCCTCAGTGTATGTGTGGGGACGGGGTTAGGTAGGATTGGGCTGTGAGTTACATTACTTTAACTACGGTTTGCATTGTAAAGATGCTTGCTAGTTACTTCCTCACTTCTTATGGGTTAAGAATTGGTTGGGGAGCAGGAAACAGAGAGGGGAGGTCAATGGACAATTTTCACAATGACAAGAGGTGAAAAGCGGAGTGCCCCAGGGATCTGTCTTGGGGCCGGTGCTTTTCAATGTGTTCATAAATGACCTGGTGACAGGCGTAAGCAGCAAGGTGGCCAAGTTTGCGGATGACACAAAACTTTTCCGGGTGGTGAACACCAGAAGGGATTGTGAAGAGCTCCAGAAGGATCTCTCCAAGTTGAGGGAATGGGCAGCAAAATGGCAGATGTGTTTCAACGTCGACAAGTGTAAAGTGATGCACATTGGGGCAAAAAATCAAAACTTCACCTATAGGCTAATGGGTTCTGAGCTGTCTGTGACAACTCAGGAGAGAGATCTTGGGGTACTGGTGGACAACTTGATGAAGGTGTCGACCCAGTGCGCGGCAGCAATTAAGAAGGCCAATTCCATGCTTGGGATAATTAAAAAAGGGGTTGAGAATAAAATGGCCAATATTATTATGTTGTTCAATCGCTAAGTCGTGTCTGACTCTTCACAACCCCATGGACCACAGCATGCCAGGCCTCCCTGTCCTCCACTAGCTTCCGGAGTTCACCCAATTTCATGTTCATTGCTTCGGTGACACTGTCTAACCATCTCATCCTCTGCCGCCCCCTTCTCCTTTTGCCTTCAATCTTTCCCAGCATGAGGGTCTTTTCTAAAAAGTCCTCTCTTCTCATGAGGTGGCCAAAGTATTTGAGCTTCAGCTTCAGGATTTGTCCTTCCAGGGAGCAATCAGGCTTGACTTCCTGTAGGATTGACCGATTGGATCTCCTTGCAGTCCAGGGGACTCTCAAGAGTCTTCTTCAACACCATTATTCAAAAGCATCTATTCTTCGGCGCTCTGCCATTCTTATGGTCCAGCTCTCACAGTCATACATTGCTACTGGGAAAACCATAGCTTTGACTATACGAACCTTTGTTGGCAGGGTGATGTCTCGGCTTTTTATTAAGTTGTCTAGGATCGCCATAGCTTTCTTCCCAAGAAGCAAACATCTTTTAATTTCATGGCTGCAGTCACCATCTGCGGTGATCTTGGAGCCCAGGAAAATAAAGTCTGTCACTGCTTCCATTTCTTCCCCTTCTGTTTGCCAGGAAGCGATGGGAGTGGTTGCCATGATCTTAGTCTTTTTAATGTTGAGCTTCAAGCCAATTTTGGCACTTTCCTCTTTCACCCTCATCAGAAGGTTCTTTAGGTCTTCCTCATTTTCTGCCATTAGAGTGGTATTGTCTGCATATCTGAGGTTGTTGATATTTCTCCCAGCAATCTTGATTCCAGCTTGTGAATCATCCAGCCCAGCTTTTCTCATGATGTACTCTGCATATAAGTTAAATAAGCAGGGTGACAGTATACAACCTTGTCATACTCCTTTCCCAATTTTAAACCAATTGGTTGTTCCATGCCCAGTTCTAACTGTTGCTTCCTGGCGCTTTGCAGCATGTTTGCGACAGCGTTTGGCCGGCACAAGAGCATAGCGCCAGCGCAGATGGGGTATAGGATTGTGCTCTGATACATATGAAATTATACATGGGATGGATAAAATTGATATAGGGATGTTCTTTTCCCTCTTGCACAATACCAGAACCAGGGACATCCACTAAAATTGAATGTTGGGAGAGTTAGAACAGATAAAAGGAAATGCTTATTTACCAGCAGATAATTAATCTGTGGAACATCTTGGCACAGGACGTGGTGATGGTGTCTGGCCTGGGTCCCATTAAAAGGGGACTGGATGGATTTCTGGAGGAAACGTCCATCGCAGGTTACAGGCCATGTTGGGTAGTGCAACCTCCATAGTTTAGAAGTAAGCTACCTCAGAATGCCAGATGCAGGGGAGTGGCAACGAGATGCAGGTATCTAGTTGTCTTGTGTGCTCCCTGAGGTATCTAGTGGGCCTCTGTGAGATACAGGAAGCTGGATTAAATGGGCCTTTGGCCTGATCCAGCAGGACTCTTCTTGTGCTCCTGATCAGGCGCCAACTTTTGAGGGTACTTCTTCAACAGACATAAATCTAATAAATTTCATACTATTAGCAAATCTCTCTTGTTACTAAAGTAATCTGAATAGGGGACATTTGCTCAATGCTGTGAAGTATAGGTCCCCTTCACACATGTACTGTATATAGTGTACCCATTTTGATATGGTGTGATCCTATACTGCTGGGGAATGCGTGTGAATTAATTAGCTATGAAACACTGGTAGACAGGGCTGGCTCTAGCAGTGGTGGGGCCCAATGCATGGTGTTCTTGTGGCGGCCCCCCCACCCTCCCTGTGCCCCCCCCCACTCACCAAGAAGACTGCTGTTGGTGCCATGTGCAAAGTATGGCGCATGGAAATAGTTGGTGGTGATATGAGAACACTACCACCAACTGCTTCCAGGTGGCCCATTTTGGGCTGTTCAGAGGCAGGGGCAGGTGGGAGGTCCCAAGGTTAAGCTGCTCTGCTCACCCCACTGACTTACAGCCAGTGGCGTCATTCACCCGGTATGCTGGGCGGGACTTACCTTGGAGCGGCAGTCCGCCCGTTGCGTCACGCCGTGTTCCGCCGCTTTCCCGCCCGCCCCAGCGGAACGCAGTGTGACGCAACGGGCGGACTGCCGCTCCAATGTAAGTCCTGCCCAGCATACCAGGTGAATGACGCCACTGCTTACAGCCAGCGTTGTCATGCAGCCGGAACACTGGGCAGAAGGAACGTTCCTCCCGCCCAGCGTTCCGGCTGCATGACAACGCTGTTTATAGCCCATAGAGATCCCAGCTGTAGCCACAGGCAATATGCTCACCCTGCTGGTGTGGGGCCCCCTGAAGAGCAGGGCCCAATGTGATGACATTGGTCACATTGGTTTAAGGCCGGCCCTGCTGGTAGAATACATGCTTTACATGCAGAAACATGCAGAATTTCAATCTCTGGCACCCGGGGAGGAGGTATTGCCAGTCAGTGTAGCAATTCTGAGCTGGGTGGACCAGTAACCTGACATAAATATAATATAACTTTTTATGGTTCTACGAAACAGAATTGTACCCTGTTTAGCACATTGCAACTAGCCTGGACCAATTATGCTGTGAAAAGGATCTTTTGGTTGCTGTCCCATCATTGTGTATTCATAGCTGAAGGTTTGGAATCCAAACCCAAAATTCTTTGAAAAGGAAAGCCAAATCAGATGAATTTGCATTAAGAATAAAATATACAGTTGGTACAAACTGTACCAGCATTTTTGCATAACCATTTTCCTATCTGCATGCTCTTGCAGCCGTTTTGTTTTATTCAGTCTAATCAAGAGAACAGTAAGTCTCATTGAAAAGTAGGATTTGCTCATTTACCCTGGTCCTAAACATTATGAAACAGATTCTTTAAACAGATTCCATTCAGTTAATAGAACCCATTTCCAAGCACAATGTTTGGAACAGTATTAAACATATTCAAAACAAAACAAAACAGAAAACCCACATTATGATTAAATAAAGAAGTGAGTTATTTGAATTCACATTATTTGGTGATACTAATGAATTCACATTATTATAAAAGATCAGTGTTATTGAATTCACATTGATTTTTATTATGTTTGTCAGTTTTTCTCTTTCACATAAATGGTGGTGAGGACAGGTATGATTTATGGGACATTTGAGATGATGAACAAGCCCTGTCAGATTAAGGGCGCGATCCTAACCTGGAGTTAGGCCGGCACAGTTAGGCCAGCAAAATTTGGACAGCACAAGGGGCACCATAAAGTATGTTTGGACCACTCTTGGACTCAGGGAGGATGGTGCACGTCTGTGTGTTGGCCTCTCTGACTCCAAGAGTGGTCCAAACATACTTTACGGTGTGATTGCTGTAAAGCTGCCCCCACAGGCACAATGCTAGTTATGCAGTGGGGGTTGGGGGTTGGGGGTCAGATTGGGGCACTAGTGTTTTGGGGTGGGACAAGAAATGTGCAAACTTGGGTTTCTCAACAGTTAGTGGGCATTTGTTGTTTCATAAATTTGTAGTTTCACAAAAAATTTTTTTTTCATAAGCATAACATCTAGAAACATTCCTTGAAATCTAGAGATTCTTAGGAATGTGGTGGATAGAATGGATTGTGTGTATATGAAACCATGTCCTGTTATTTATGGTATGATTATGCAGATGAAAGCTTTCCTAAACTAACCATAAGGCAATTTTCAGCCAAGTAGTGGTACAAAATCTTCTTTTCTTATGGCAGAAATAATCAACATGTAATTAATGCCAAAAAGGATATCATTGGGTCAAAAATTCCTTTCCTCTCTTGTAACCACTTGTCCCATCTTGTCTCAAGATGTCACCACCTTGTGCATTTCGTAGCCCTAGTCCACATCAACTCCCATGGTGTGGAAATGTACAATATGACATCACAAGTAGGTGCAAGTGAAATGATCCTCTGTGCTGCATGGGAGACAGGAAGAATACAGGGATGTAGTTTTCAGCAGCAGGCTCAAAGATTGCTTAACAATGATAAACTAGAGAAATGTTCCAACTAATGGTTTGTATGTAAGGAAGTCAAGATTTAGAAAAAAATTGTAAATTTTTTTACAATTAGAGTTGTAAATTGGAGAGGATTCTGCAAAGTTAGTGTTAGATGTGAATACTGAAACATGGAAATTCAGAACAATTTGGAAAATGTGTGCTAGTAAAATGTTACTAGAGTCTTCAGAGACAATATTGCTTTCATAAAATTATTCCTTTATCCAGGGCAGATGTTCAGTTTCTAGTTGCAGGTTTGTTAAGGGCCATGAAATGTTTTGGTTAAGGGTGCAATCCTAATCTGGAGTTAGGCTGGCACAGTTAGGCCAGCAAAGTTTGGCCAGCACAGGAACCACTGTAAAGTGGACCACCCTTGGGCCACTCTTGGAGTCAGGGAGGATGGCATACATCTGTTTGCTGGCCTCTCTGACTCCGAGAGTGGTCCAAACATACTTTACAGTGGCCTTTGTGCCGGCCAAACTTTGCTGGCCTAAGTGTGCTGGCCTAACTCCAGGTTAGGATTGTGCTCTTCATGTCTAGAACATTCCTCTCCTCTGGTTCCAGAGTTTAAGATAAATGTCTGTTATTAGTGTTGGAATGCAACACAATCCATATAATGGTAATTCTTTCCATAGCCTGAAACCTCATCAGTCCAGCATCCCATCTGCTTTGAAAGAACATGGCAAGGATGCTGCTTTGAATGTTTAAATAAGTGTGGCTTAATAAATGTTCATTTAGAGTCCAATCCTAAACTGGAGTTAGAAGAGCACAGTTAGGCCAGCAAAGTTTGGCCGGCACAAGGGACACCATAAAATATGTTTGGACCACTCTTGAAGTCAGAAAGGCCAGCACTCAGACGTGCACCATCCTCTCTCACTCTGAGGTGATCTAATCGTGCTTTACGGTGACGCTTGCGCCAGCCAAACTTTGCTGGCCTAACTGTGCCCGCCTAACTCCAGGTTAGGATTGCATCCTCAGACCATCCATTTGATCAACATTGGGGCTGGGGAAGGCAGGAGATCCTAGGTGCATTGCCTTTGGGCTAATCATAAACATCTTAAGCATGAACCTTCTTAAACTGAGAATAAAAGCTAACCATTTTCAAAGCTAAGTAATAGCCCGATCATGTGCATGTCATGAGGTTCAGTGAGTTCAGTGGAACGTACTCCTAGGTGAGCATGGAGCAAGAGTTTGCAACCTAAAACTCTTCACAGAGATCTTTATCAGTCAATTGCTGGTATCTCTGTGGTTATTTCCAAGCCAGGTTGCATAAAGACTTTTACGAAATAATGTATATGTGCATTAGAGGATGAAGGCTGTTTCTGCAAAATCCTCACTGGAACAGCATTTGATGGGTCGTAAGAACAAAAGTATAATTTCAAATCTTACGAAGAAGAATTGAAAAAACACACACAACCCATTGGTGATGCCTGTTTAGTGCACTTTTAGATCACCCTGTATTTTTTCCTGGTCTATCCAACCTCACAGGGCTGAATAAAACTGAAGTGGGCAGAACTCTATGTTCTTTCTGCCTTTTACTCCTTGGAGAAAGGCAAGATGATGATGATGATGATAGATGAAGAAAGCTATTTATTTATTTATTTATTTATTTATTTATTTATTTATTTATTTATTTAACATTTCCTGATTCAGGCAAACAAATTTCAGTTGAATTGTGGTGACAATATTACATACCCAAAGAAAAGGGGACATTCACTTCCTTTCTCCTACCTCCATGTCCTTCCTTTTTCTTTGTTGTTTCCATTGTGTCTGTCTAGATAGTAAACACTTTTGGGTCTTTGGACCTGTCCTTTCATTCTGTGTAATGTATTCAGATGGATGGAGGGATGGATGGAGGGATGGGAAAGAACTGGACCTCTGATCAGGCTGAACAAAGAGTGACAGGTGTTCATTCGGGTGTGGTCAAGCAGTATCTGAGGTTCAACAACTTATTCTATATTCACAGTTCTAGAATATGACACTGGGAAAAAAATCCAGCACACTGTAATCTTTACATTTACAAAGATATTTCTATCTTGCTTTCTCATACAGCTTTCAAGCCTATATTTGTCATCTTAACATTTCTTTCTGTTGGAATGAGAAAAAAAAAAGTCTCAAAACATTAGTAATGCCAAATGAAATCTCCACCACAAGATGAGGTGTTAGATATGATTTCCAGTGGGGTTGGGGTTTTTGTGGTGTGCATCATTTTTTGTGGCGCACATTCAAATATGTGCACATTCCCTGCCATAATTCAAAGAATTTGGTCAGTTGCAGAATTTGGCTTTGTTTGGTGCAAAATATGGCGTATAGCTTTTTATTGGCACAGTGTGTGGATGGCCCTGGCAATAACCACTCCACAAATTATTTTGCAGGTGTTTGCACTGATTGTGGGGCTACACGACAACTGAAAGCATACTGTGTATACTCTCAGGCATCCTAATATTGGCCCACGTGAACAAATCCCCCAAAGAACGAGCTGCTCTTGGCTGGTGTAACCAACCCTGAGCCATCACATTTCCGCAGTAATTGAATAAGATTCTGCTAGTTTAGGAACATATGGATATGGAATAGCCCAACCATATGTGCAGGGAGTAGTCTTGTCAAAAATAAGATTAGGAATTTATTTTCACATGCTAATACAGTGAGAAATATGTTTCTTGAACCAGGAAAAAATATTACAGTTAAGGGCTGCAATCCTCAAAACCCTTTACTTGGGTGCAGTTTTATGGACTTCAATGGAATTGCTTCAGTGGACAGCAGCCAATGTCTAGAAATAGCAATGTGTTTTCTGAAATGTTTAAATGAATATTCCAGGACAAGATGAAAATTGGCCTCAGAGGGAATAACATTTTTTTTGTTTCCTTGCAAGCAGAGAATATAAAATTCCAAGTAGATCATCGGCATGTGCACTGAGCATAGATCACATTCTTGTGACATGCTTGGAAAATCCAGTAGCCATGTCTTGGCCATTTTTAACTTTCCCCTCCTCCCTTTAACTATTTCTCCCTCCTTTGGATTTTAGCCATAACAATTACTGTGGAAATTTTAAGTTCACTGCATTGCATTACAAAGCTCAGGATCAGTACTTCCATACTTTAGATGCATGGAAGGGCTTGGAAATGCCCAATATGATTTTTTTTTTAATCCCCCCACTTTGAAAGCAGATCTCAACTCTTCCCCCCCCCCCCACAATGCCATCTCATAAATTGCTTTGAAAGTCCTCCAGTTTCAAAAGGAGTTTGCTGTGAGGCATAAAGGCCTCTTGTTAACATGCATCCCAAACTTCCTTCAGTGTGTGGAAGAAGTCTGATTTTTTGAAGTCAGGACAGAGATCCCAAGTACTTCCTAATTAACCTAGACCAGTGGTATTCAAACTTTTTAGACCGGAACCCACTTTTTAGAATGACACTCACGTCAGGACCCACCAGAAGTGAAGTAATCAACCTGGAAGTGATATTGTGGCAGGAAGTGACATCATCAAGCAGGAAGTGTAACATAATAAAATGACACTCCTGAAATGCAAATTGGCATTCTTGGACTGCAACAATTTTAGAACCCTGACATCCCTGACAGAACACAAGATTAGGACAAAATATTATGTAAAAGCAGTGAACTAAAAACAATTTTTTTAAAAAAAACCTCACTTGAAAATTCAAACTGTTAACAAACACAAAAGGAATATAGCAAGAGTAAGGTCTGCAGTTTCCTAGATAGCTGCTCCCAGCTCTCCGCAACCCATCTGACATCAGGTCGCGACCCACCAAGTGGGTCCCAACCCACACTTTGAATATCACTGTCCTAGAAAATTTTGAAACCTTATGCTAAACCAGTAATAGTACCAACAACATTGTTCCATATGTGCTCCAGAGGGAAAGAAGTCAAGACTTGATGAGGAAAAGAGATGAGAAGCCCAATCCAGCACAAATTCCCCATGATGAAGCACTGGTGACATTGTGGCTTGTACTGCCTCCTGTGGGGAAATCTTGGAGGTCTCCCTGAGGTAAGGGGACATTTTTCCCCTTATCTAGGGGAACTCCCCAGCCAGCGCAATGTGTCTACTTGGATAAAAGGTAAAGGTTTCCCCACAACCTTTGTAGTAGGTAGTCATGACCAACTGTAGGAGGCAGTGCTCATCTCCGTTTCTAAGCCCGTAGAGCCGGCGTTTGTCCGAGGACAAGCTTCCGTGGTCATGTGGCCAGAATGACTCTATGCCGTAGCACATGGAATGCCGTTACCTTCCCACTAAAGTGGTACCTATTTATCTACTTGCATTTTTAGGTGCTTTCGAATTGCTAGGTTGGCAGGAGCTGGGACAAGCAATGGGAGCTCACTCTGTCGCACGGTCTTGAACTCCTAACCTTCCAGTCGGAAAGCCCAGCAGCAGCGGTTTAACCCACTGCACCACCACGTCCGTAGATCAGTGCCAGCAAAATCCCTGGTGCAAGTCCAAGTTGATTTGTGTTGGCAGACACAGGAGGTGGGATAGGATACAGTGCACGCCAGCACTGCTGATTCTGCCCCCATTCTGGACCTGAACTGCCCACCCCCAGCCCCATTGCTGCCATCCCTCTGCCCTCAACCATATGTATATAGAATTGGGTACAGTGGAAGCCAACCATTGAGCAGTGCATGTAAACGTGCAGGGCATCACAATGGGCAGAGTGTTATATGATGCCATGGAGCTGAACCATGTCATCCCAGGTTCTGTGTTACGTTATGCTTATCTTAAAGTCTTGGTTCCAAGGTGTACATCTGTTAGTAGAAAGCCTCTTTTGTTCACAGAAGGACTGTTTCTGACTTAGCATAAGGGTGCAGCATGAGGGAAGTGACCCCAAATCTAGAGGTGTTCCTTCATTACTGCGAGCTCTCGGAGAAGGCTATGCTCAAGCTCTTTTCAAAACCCGTTTATGGTACATTAGAGTTTGTAGCAGAATCCCCAAACTTTTAGCATCCAGGGCTACGTCACTCAGAGCCCAATCTTAAACTTACCACATGTCTTTGGATCCAATGCTCTTCTAGCGCTGTCTGCTGTAAAGTACTCAGTGCGCTGCTGGGAAGTCCTGTGCCTTCTCACCCAAGTTGTCATGTCTCCCACCAATCATCAGAGCGGATATGTCAGTGGAAGAGGTGGGAGGGCTGGTGGGAGGGCAGAATGGAGGCTGAGAGGGGCAGGATCTGTGGCACCAGTGCCACTGATATCCTAACCTCAGTCCCAGACCTGATCCTGCGGTGCAGATCAATGCGGACATGAAAACAGCCATTGCAGGTCCAAATAGACCCCTCTGTGCCACTTCCCTTGCCTAGAGGAGACCTCTACAACCACCACCACCACCACCACCACCATCACCACCACCACCACCACAGGATTCAGTGGTCGCCATTTTGGCACTGGCACATCAATGGGTGTGTGTAGGAGGGATAGGATTGGGCTATTAGTCTTGCTGTTACGGTAGGTTGAGGGAGATCAAACATAGAAAATAACATATACATTTTGTACATAATTCTGTTCACAGTAGGAGAAAAAAAATATTTGCTGGGGCTTGCAGTCTTTCTCATTCAGCTGGGCTCCCAGGAGGAGCAACCCAGTCCAGCAACCACTTCATCCAGTGGAACGAAGAAGTGGAGGTGCATGTTGATGGCTGGGAATGGGGAAAAAAGAGGAAGGAAGGAGTGTGGGGGCACTTGCAAGTGTAATGTCGCTGGACTCAGCAGGCCGGTCAAAATGAGCTGGAGGGTCAGATATGTTCCTTGGACCCTAATTTTAAGAGCCCTGTTTATATGCTTCAACTTGCATTTACCTTATTCATTATGTTTCTCATACCATCATACAGTGGTTCCCGAACTGTGGGTTGAGACCCACCAGTGGCTCACAAGACAATTTCAGGTGGGCTATGAAGCGCCTAGAGCAGCCCTATTGAAAAGATGGAAAGATGGGATACTGGGTAGGGGGAGGGCTGTGTGGTTGTTTTGCTTGGCTCAAGGTTGTAAGTAGGCTTTTTTCTTTCCAATTCACTTTGCTATTGGAAAATGGCTGAGGAACAACCCAACTGATTGCTGCATTCTCAGGAAAGCAGCAGGCTCTGGCGTCACAATGACAGCAGTTCCGGCCATGACATGACTTCCGATGGGTCCCAGACAGATTGTCATACTAAAAAGTGGGTCCTGGTGCTAAAAAGTTTGAGAACCACTGCTGTAATACAATCCCTGATACAGTGTGGCTGTGCGCTGCAAGAGGTCTTTCACTAGCTCTGGTGCAAGCGTTCACAGATCGAAGGTATTCTGGATTCTTTGGGTCCAAGCCAGCATCAAGGAGCACCTCTAGTAATATTTTGCATAAGCTCTTATAGGCTGCATCCCATTTCAGAAGCTGGAAGTGGACGTTTTTCACTTCTAGCCAGTGAAGAGGTGTAGTGTAGCCTATGAAACCTTATGCTGTACTAAAATCAGTCCATCTGTGTATTACTAAGGTGAAAATTAAAGCTAACAGGACTGTATAATTCACCTGAAGGTAGATGAGCCATGCTACAGTGACTCTGACTCTGCCAAAGTTCCAGAAATAGTTAAGTAAAGTAAATGCATTACTTATGCATTTACATGAAGAGCCATCATGTAATGTAAATGCAACTCCATGTTCTACTTAACCACTTCCCTTGGAATCTCTCTAGATTTAGGTCTATAGAACACAAGGCTGTAGCTTGGTAAAATAAAAGACTTTCTTTTACTAACTGCAGAAGAAGAGCATTGAGAACCACAGAGGAATTAGGCTCATTTATAATTGTGGACATTCCATTCCTGCACAATTTCAAACACAGGGAGATCTTTCAACCTTGCATATTAATCAAAATCGTACCATGGATTCAGGACAGGGTTGGAGCGCACTGGAAAAAAAATTAAGTTTTATTTCCATCTTGGCAAGGAGGGGCTGTAGAATACTAAAAGAACAGCTTTGTTTAGGAACCTGTGCTTTGGGTAGCTGCTGGAGTTATTTGTTTTAATTGTGTGCATAGTTTCAGGATTCTGTGCCAGGATGTGGACTATAGAATTAGGAGGACTCCGTGATTTATAAATAAGTAGCCTCATTGTGCAAAGTATTCCCTATTCATTGCAAGACTGCGGAATAATCAGTGTAGTTGTTCTTTCTTTCCTTCCATCCATCTAGCCATCCACTGAAGAATCATTACTTTAAAATGTCGCAGCTCAGTTTCATGTCAATCCTTCTCAAAAAGGTCTATACCTTTGTGGGCACAATCCTAACCTGGAGTTAGGCCAGCAAAGTTTGGCTGGCACAAAGGACACCATAAAGTATGTTTGGACCGCTCTCGGAGTCAGAGAGGCCAGCACACAGTCTTGTGCCATCCTCCCTGATTCCGGGAATGGTCCAAATGTACTTTATGGTGGCCCTTGTGCCAGCCTAACCTCAGGGTTAGGATTGTACCTTGTATTTCTGTATAGTCCAATTCTGTGCATATTTACTCAAAATTGAGTCCCACTGTATTAGTGGGGCCTCCTTCCACCTCAGTGGTTGACCAGGGTTGGAGAGCCATGATGCAGGCGGTGGGCTCAGCACACCTCCATCTTTAAAAGCCCCCACCTTGGCTGAGGATGAGATACAGTTGGGTGAGGCTGAGGGCGGAGGCTGACCATGCCTCTTAGTTGGAGACAGCTTGCCTGCCCATAGAGGCTCAGCAACCCAGCATCACAGAGGAGGACTCAGGTGCAATCACAATCCCTACCCAAGGATGTTTAGTTCCTCTGGGGCCATTTGCAGGGCCAGAATCAATTCTGGAAGTCCTAGACCAGAAGGGCTTGTTCTTTGCACATGCACATTCCTTACAGTGTACGTACATTGTAACCACAGCATATCTCAGTGGTTAGACCACGACCCACTTTTTAAAATGGCGCTCATGTTGGGATGCACCAGAAGTGATGTCATTAACCTGGTAGTGATGTCATAGCTGGACGTGACATCCTCAAGCAGAAAGTACCATCATTGTGACATACTAAAATAACATTCCTGGAATTCAAACTAGCATTTTAGGACTGCAGCAATTGTACAATGAAACATCTCTGACAAAAAGCAAGATTAGGATAAAATATTATGTAAAAGTACTGAACTAAAAACAATTAAAAAAAAACTTCACTTGGAAATCCAAGTTAGGCCAGTATAAGGGACATGAGCTGGCCCAAGAGTATTGCAAACGCAATGTCAAGTATCCATGTGCCTGCCTCCCTGACTCCAAGGGTGTTGCAAACGCACTTTACAGAGCGAGGAACTTGTGCCAGCTTAACTCCAGGTTAGGATAGCTCCCTTATTCTCCTGGATGTTAAGGAATGTTGCTGGCTTATTTTATATTTGTTTTTGGGTGTTTTGTGGTATATTTTAGAAAAAAATTCTGCTTTGAGATTTCATTTAAGTTGACTTCATTTAAGTCAACTTCATTTAAGTTGACTTCATTTAAGTCAACTTCATTTAAGTGGAGATTGAAAAGGAGATTGTAAACGCTGAAATAAATACATTGCCCATGTCTCAGCACTACCTTGAAAACAATCAAGATTCCTTGCTTTTACCACTCTGGTGGAAAGACTGTTTCAAAATCGTGCACTTTTAGAAGGCAGCTTGAGTGTTCATCAGAAGGAAACTTCTGATATCACATCCTGTGAATCAGCTAAGCGATCTCAGTATGTATGTGAATGGCGAGGGAGGGATGGGTGTTCAGTAGGTTACATGATTTACATTGTGCTTAATAAAGTTAAACCCCAACCTCAGTCTGGTGTCTTCCTTGGGGGTGGTGCAAGGGGAATAGTCTACTTTAAAATGCCAGATGCAGGGGAGTGGCAACAGGACACAAGTATCTCGTTGTCTTGCATGCGCCCTGAGGCATCTGGTGGGCCACTGTGAGATACAGGAAGCTGGACTAGATGGGCCTTTGGCCTGATCCAGCAAGGCTTTTTCTTATGTTCTTATACTCCAGATGTTTCATCAGAAGCACTGAACCAGAAGTGTGATGCTTACATGCCTCTGCAGTCCATACTTCTATTGAACATCCGGACTGGTCTTGATGAAGAGAAGAAGCTACAATATTTTCTACACAAGATCGGTGCTATGATGACATAAGATTAGTTGATATTTGAGGCATTCTTGTGGGAGACTTGACTTCCAGGCAGTTCTCTTGTTGAAGCTTTTCTGAAGCAGACAAACTTCATCTTGTAGATTGTGCCCCATGCCAGCAAAGGAAGGTCCCATTTGGATTGTGTTCCATTGTTAGTGGAAGGGAGGATGCTGTCACTCCAGCACCAAATAGTCTTGGGGCTGACAACCTAAGTTCCCTAATGGCCAGTAATTGACAAAGGAATGTATCTTTAAAGAGCATCTCCTTGGAAAAACACAAACTTCTCATGGCTGCTAATGAAAGCTTGCTGGTATTAACAGCATTTTTTAAAGTCCCATTTAATGCTGTTGGTGTTCTGATTAATTTAGCTACATGTTGCTGTCATGTTGAACCCATTCATCTTCTGTCGTGGAGCATGTACTCTTCAATCTCTCTCTATCATTCCACCCCTTCAGGCTTTATTTTCATCACGTTTAAGGGAACTCTCCCCTGCCTGTCTTTATCTTGTTAGGCTTTCAGCAGCTTAAGCTGAATCTTCATTCGTTCAGTCTTGCTGTCAACTCTCCTTTGGCTAGTCTCTCTCATTTTCCTGTTCATAATATCTAACTCGTTTGGGATAATTTAGGGACATAATTACGTCTCGCTCTTTGGAATATCACTATGTCTATCAAATCAGAGTTTCCTTTTATGGAATTCTGGTGAATTCTATTATCATGGTTTTCAATTAGCAAGTAGGGGGAAATTCAGTTATGGTGTAAGGGCTCATAGTCTGTTCAAAGCACTGGAGCAGTGTTCATTACACCCAGATCAATCCTAACTTGCGCTGGAACAGCAAGTCTGCCAGACCTGTACTGTATCCAGTGCAGGTTGGGGGCGCTCAAGAGCCTCCCCAGGGCAAAGGCACATTTGCGCCCTTGTCCCAGGGGAGGCTCCAAGGGCTGCTCCTTGGATCTGCACTTGCTGCGCCTCCCGCTTTCTGGGCTGGCACCCCTCCCGCCCCGCCCACCCCCACCCAGTTCGTCCCTCCTGCCGACCCCCTCCCAGAACCACTCTTGCGCCAGCCGAGTCTGGCTGGTGCAGGAGCAGCGCCCTATGGCCTCTGGCAGCACCCTTGGGTGCTAACACAAGGGCACTGACCAGCACCTTGTGTCAGCACTGGTGCCATTGGGCTGACGTTAGCAGCAGTGCCGACACTGCTGCTAACGTCAGCCCAATGGCACCAGTGCTGACACAAGGTGCTGGTCAGTGCCCTCGTGTTAGCACTGGTGCTGTTGTTGTTCAGTCGTTAAGTCGTGTCCGACTCTTCGCGATCCCATGCACCACAGCTCGCCAGGCCCCCCTGTCCTCCACCAGCCCCCGGAGCTCGCCCAGCTTCATGTTCATTGCCTGGGTGACACTATCTAACCATCTCATCCTCTGCCACCCCCTTCTCCTTTTGCCTTCGATCTTTCCCAGCATGAGGGTCTTTTCTAAAGAGTCCTCTCTTCTCATGAGGTGGCCAAAGTATTTGAGCTTCAGCTTCAGGATTTGTCCTTCCAGGGAGCAATCAGGCTTGACTTCCTGTAGGACTGACTGATTTGATCTTCTTGCAGTCCACGGGACTCTCAAGAGTCTTCTCCAACACCATAATTCAAAAGCATCTATTCTTCAGCGCTCCACCTTCCTTATGGTCCAGCTCTCACAGTCATACATTACTACTGGGAAAACTATAGCTTTGACTATGCCAACCTTTGTTGGCAGAGTGATGTCTTGGACTGGTGCTGTTGGGCCAATGCAAGCAGCTGTCGTCGGCTCAAGGGTGCCTTCAGAATTGTGCCCTCAGTTTATATTTTGCAAATACTTTTAAGGCTTCAATTGTGAAGATTTTTAGAAAATTTTTAGGAGATTTTGATGTGTGGGTGAATTTTAAAACAGTGATCCTCTTGGGAATTGGAGGTGGTACAATGTGTGATCATGGTACTGCAGACCAATTGGGAGTCAGTTTTTAGGTTGAAATCATCACAAAAATAACATTAACATGCATATCTTTAATTTTAATATTTAACCAGTAAAAATTTATAACTGAACATATGGCTAACCATGCAGCCTGGAATATATTTTGCATTCTATATAAAAGAAACAAATAGCGACTTCAAATCTGACATTGATGCAAATGCAAATTAAACTATCTTAAATTAGCATGTTAATGTGCATACACTCAAAGTAGTTAATACCTAGCAAGGAACTCATATGCATTAGGAAAAGCTGTATTTATTCATAATATTCTGGAATATTTGTATATATATATTTTTGAGTGCATTCACTTTCAGTGCCATGCCTTTAGGCTTAAGAGACATGAGCAATAAAAAATGTTTAGTATTCATTTTTATTAAGCTTTATATGGCAGCATATTTATAATGTTTTAACTAGTAATAAGTGTTGGTGATTTTCATGGATGATCATATTTATTGTGGGGCTAGGCACTTTCATATAAGAAACTTGCCTTGAATATTGCCCACATAGGCATTTACTCAAACTACTTGAGCAAAGTGAATTTTGGTTGCAATCCAGTGATCTCCAAACCGTGAACTACTGCGTTCGAGGGAAATCTTCCCCGTTCTGGCTAGCATGGATTGTTCCATTGCATTGCGGCTTGTAATGTCACTAGAGATTCTCTAGGCCAGTGGTATTCAAACTTTTTAGGCCGGGACCTATTTTTTAGAATGGCACTTGTATCAGGACCAACCGGAAGTGATGTCATGGCAGGAAGTGACATCTTCAAGCAGGAAGTGCTTTCATTGTAACATAATAAAATGGCACTCCTGAAATGCAAATGGGCATTCTTGGACTGCAGAAATCGTACAACCATGAAAGATCCCTGACAGAAAGCAAGATTAGGACAAAATACGATGTCAATGCACTAAACTAAAAACAAAATTTAAAGAAACCCTCACTTGAAAATTCAATCTGTTAACACTTACAAAAGGAATGTCACCAGAGTAAGGTCTGCGGATTTCAAGATGGCTACTCCCAGCTTTCTGCGACCCACCTGACATCAGGTCGCAACCCACCAAGTGGGCCCCGAACCACAGTTTGAATGACACTGGGCTAGGCAATTGCATCTTCCTGGAAATCCAGGAGAACAGCCTGCCAGGGCAAGGGACTATAGACTCAATTGCCCAGAGCATCTTTCTGAGCAGCACAATTGACATCACAAGCGGCAGCGCAGCGGAACAATCTATACCACTCACCATGGGGGAAGCTTTCCCTGAATGCCGAATCCAGCCATAGTTTGGAGGCCCCTGCTATATACACTTGCATGAGTAGGTTCTGTTGAACAGAATGGGGCTTATTTCTGAGAACACATACATGGGATTAGTCTACCATTTTGTCACCTTTAAAGCCAAAAATGTCAGACATGGCATTACCTGTACCTTCTGAAATGGTTCGGGCAGTGCATACCTCAAGGGCCACATGTGCTTCTACATGATTCTACTTGCCCATTAAGTTCATCAAGTGAATGCTTCTTTGTTCTCTGTATTGCTGTCGGCTGAAGTCTAGTTGGCAAGTACACATTACAGAGCCAAATGAGAAAACATTTGAGATGCTTGAAACAAACACATGAGAGCACAGATGAATCCTAATATGAATGTCAATAAAGAGTCTTACATCAATATTGTTCTGTGATGTTTTCTTCTGGTGCCTCAACAGAACTAAGGAAGGAAAACCACATGGGCAAGGTCAGTGTTTCCATAAGTACGATATGGATGTAATCAAGATGAGTATTATTTCACATATACTGGGGAGGGCAGAGAAGGCAGTGAGTCCAGAGGAGATGTGGGTCTGTAGCACAGTGGTAGAGCACATGCTTTGCAGGTGCAAGGTCCAGGTTTCTACCTTTGGTACCAGTATAGCCAGCAAAGACTCCAGTCCGAAAGCCTAGAGAGGGCTTCATCAGAGGGACCAGTGGTAAGGCAGCTTCAATAGACATTCAAGCCAGGTTGTCACAAAGAACTGAGTTTGATGGGACCTTGAATAGTTTGCTTGAAAAAGTCACATGATATTAGTTGGTAATTTTTTACCAACCAATTGGCTGGGATATTGCTTGGGAGGTGTTGCGTCCTGGATGTGCATTTCATAATAGTCAGAAATACTATTGCTGGACAAGGTACTGACAATTTCATATTCTCTGCCCTAGACCCTCGCCACAGACTCGTTTGGCCATTCAGGGAACATGTGGGCTCTCGTCACCAATGGCAGCTCAGCCGTCTATGTTTTCATGAATTTCTCCTGTTTCTCTGATTCCTAAATCAGATGTGTTCATGGTGGCCTATGAAGCTTCACTGGGGCCTAGGTGAAATAAGAGGCGAATTCCTTTTACTGAGAGGTGCATGTGCTCTGGGGGTTGAGTAGGGGTGGTCTGAGTTTTTCAAGTGATTTATAATCTGAAAACATTTTGCAAGACTTAACTAAATTCCTTGGTGGCTGACTGCACGTATGTTCTCTTTGCCTCTTTTATCCTGCATCTACGCTGATAATCCAGTGGAGTTATAACAATTTCTTGTTGTTCTGCCAAATCATTGGTGTTTGGCATTTTTGAATGCCTTTCAGTACTATAGGACATGCTGGTGAGCCCCAGACAAATGGAAGTTCATTTTCTGATTAGTGACATTTCCTTATTCCTTAAAATGACCACACCGTTTTGTTATGACAATGGTGAATTTGTACCATGGTTTTAAAACTCAAGCCTGTCTGGTATTATCAATCAATCAATCAATCAATCAATCAATCAATCAATCAATCAATCAATCAATCAATCAATCAATCAATCACTAGTATTTATATACCGCTTTTCAACACAAAGTTCACAAAGCGGTTTAAAGGCAGATAATAACATTAAAGTTAAATGGCTCCCTGTCCCAAAAGGGCTCACAATCTAAAAAAATGGAGACCACCACCAGCAACATAGACGAGTCTCAGCTAAGATGGGATCTGCCTATGCCAGGCAAAACATCTGAAATAGAAACCTGCTACTAAGCTGGTCTCCAAACATTCAATAATTACAAGGAAGGTGAACTTATTCACCCCAGTCCCTGGTAAAGCATTATATAGCTGTGGGCTGAATTCACAGCCCTTGTGAATTCAGGAATTACATAACTAAAATGAAAGATACTGGCTATGCTGCCTGACAGTGATGTTCCAGGGGTGGGGGAAAGGAAATGCTTTTTCAGGAGCCTGAATTCCTGTGTAAAGCGGCCCCTTCTCCACCTTCATAGCCATTCACAGCTCGGGGAGCAAAGCCTCCAGGCTGCGAATTGCTCTGTAGGTGAGGGAGAGGGACCGCTTTACACAGGAGTTCAGGCTCCTAAAAAGGTAGTGTTTTGCCCTCCTCTAGGAAAACTATTGCTGCCAAATATCCAGACATTTAGTGTAGACATCAGGTGGCCAGTATGTGCAATCCCATTTTCCCCTGTGCAAGTTCCCCCTATTGTGGGGGAGCACATCTCTTGTGGGGGAGCAGAACAGATGGAATCTTCAGACCACTCAAAATTTCACATACCCTTTTCCCTTAACAGAAATAGGTCCGGTTAGGATTGGTCCAAGCATGCAAACAGGTCTTGTTTCTCCATGCAATTGTATATACAGCTACACTGTGTTGAGAAATATATGCATATTTATTGCATACAAAAACAGCTGAGAGTTATTTTATTTCATTGCAACTGCAACTGATCATAATTTTTCAGTTATGATCATAGGAATAATGGTGATTGTCTGCATGTACTTCCTGGTTCACACCAATGTTTCTGCACACCATTCTAAACCCCACTACACCCATGAAATGGAAAAGAAGCAGAACTTGTATGTGTATATCTGGTGTTTCCTCGAAACAAAAATAATCTATAATGTAAATATCCATCAGATATTTTCATAGAATCATAGAATTATATGTTGGAAGACTGAGAGTTGGAAGGGAACTACAGGGTCATCTAGTCCAACCCCCTGCCTGTAGCAGGAAATCCTCCTAGAGCATCTCCAGCAGGTGCCTGTCAAGCCTCTGCTTGAAGGTCTCCAGTGAGGGAGAATCCACTACCTCCCTTGGCAATCTATTCCACTGTTGAACCGCCCTTATTGTCAATAAATTCGTCCTGATGTCAAGCCAGAATCTCCTGTCTCGCAGTTTGTACCCATTTAATTGGACCTCGTTCTGCTGTCAAAGGCAGATGAGAACAGATTTGTCCCTTCTTCCTTATGGCAGCCCTTCAGATATTTGAAGAGTGCTTTCATATCCCCTCTCAGTCCTTTCTTCTCCATGCTAAACATACCAAGTTCCCTCAACCTATCCTCATAGGACTTGTTTTCCACCCCTCTGGTCATCTTTGTTGCTCTTCTCTGAACCCGCTCCAGTGTGGCTGCATCCTTCTTGAACTGAGGTGCCCAGAACTGAACACATTACTCCGGGTGAGGTCGCACCAATGCAGAGTGATGTGAAACCACAACTTCTTGCAATTTGGAAGCTGTGGTTCTATTAATGCAGGCTAAAATTGTATTAGCCTTCTTTGCAGCTGAATTGCACTGCTGACTCATGCTCATCTTGTGATCCACTGCAACTCCAATATCCCTCTCACATGTTGTGCTGCCAAGCCAGGTTCCCCCCCCCACCTGTATCTTGGGTTATTTTTGCCCAAGTGTAGAACCTTGCATTTTTCCCTGTTGAACTTCATCTTATTCTTTTCAGCCCAGTATTCCATCTTGTCAAGGTCTTCCTGACTGCTTTTACTGTCTTCTATAATCTGAATGTAGGATGTTTGCTACTCCTCCCAGTTTTGTGTTATCTGCAAATGTGATGAGGTCCCCTTGTATCCCTTCATTCAAATCATTGATGAAGATGTTAAAGAGAACCGGCCCAAGACGCCACTGCAGAACCGGCCCTGCACGCCACTTGAAATCGTCTTCCAGATTGAAGTACGGCCATTGACAATCACTCTTTGTGTACGGTTATCCAACCAGTTGCGGATCTACCTAACAATGATTTCGTTCAGTCCATATTTTTCCAGCTTGCTGATTAACATGTCATGTGGAACCTTGTCAAATGCTTTACTGAAGTCAAGATAAATAACATCCACAGCATTCCCACCATCCAATAAGCTAGTCACCTGATCAAAAAAAGGAGATGAGATTTGTCTGGCAAGATTTGTTTTTGGCAAATCCGTGTTGAGTTCTGTTAATCACGAAGTTGTTGTCTAGGTGTGTGCAGATTGTATGTTTTATCACTTGTTCCAATATCTTCCCGGGTATTGAAGTTAGACTGACAGGCCTGTAATTTCCCACGTCTTCCTTCTTCCCCTTTTTGAAGATTGGGACCACATTAGCCCGCTTTCAGTCTAGAGGCATCTCCCCTGTTCCCCAGGATTTCTCAAAGATGATGGACAGAGGCTCAGCAGGTACATCTGCAAGTTCCTTTAGCACTCTAGGATGCAACTCATCTGGTCCAAATGACTTGAATTCATTCAGGCCAGTTAGGTGGTTACTGACAAGTTTCCTGTGAATCTTAATCTGCATATCTGTGCTGCCTGGGTGTTCATTACCTCTGTGGGGACGTATACATTTCCCCCTGTTGGCCAAGGATCCAGCATCCTCATTTGCACAGTCCTCCTTTTGAGAGAAGACGGACGCAAAGTAGGAGTTGAGCAGCTCCACCTTCTCTTTTTCACCAGACACTAACTGGCCATAGTTATTGAGCAGCAATCCCACCCTCTCCTTTCTCTTTCTCTTCCTTTTGGCATAGCTAAAAAAACCTTTTTTGTTATTTTTGACCTCCCTAGCCAGCCTCAGCTCGTACTGAGCTTTAGCATTGCTCTACAGGTCGGGGCTACCTGTCTGTACTCCCCACTGGTGATCAGTTCCATTTTCTGTACGTAACTTTTTTAAACTTCAACTCATCACTGAGATGCTTGTTCAGCCATCCTGGCTTTTTGAGGTGTCTTTCCGTTTTCTTTTTTCATAGGAATTGTTTTCGACTGTGCCTGAAACAGCTGCCTCTGTAGGAGCTCCCACCCATCTTGGGCCCCCAGGTCCTTCACTCTCCTGCCCAGTGCCTCAAAATCTGAAACAATCTGCGCATAGCTTCGTCCTGCAGTATCATTTGTTCCGACATGTATTAGCAAGAAGGGGTAGCGGTCTGTAGGTTTGACGAGCTTTGCCACTCTCTCTGTCACATCCCGGATCCTGGCGCCAGGAAGACAGCACACCTCATGAGCAAGTGTGGGTCAGGGCGGCACACAGCAGCTTCCACACCCCAAGCAGATCTATCACATACAGATCTATCACATTTGACTGTACTCTGCATTAACATATTTAAAAATTTGCCTGCATTCTTGTGCATGTTCAGTAATAGTCCAGAGTGAGCAACCACAAGCCAACTTTCATTGACTGGAGCCATTAAACAAACAAACAAACAAACAAACAAACAAACAAACAAACAAACAAACAAACAAACAAACAAACAAACAAAAACTATTCACAGTCCAAACCAAAGATTTGCAGTCCAAACAGTTGTATGCATGCAAGGAGCTCACATGTGAATTGAGCCTTCCTCATTTCCTCCAATGTACAGAATAGCACAATGGAATTGCACAGGTGTTCAAGATACTGAAGTGCATGATGAAACTCTGTGTCAGAGTTCCATGAGTGCAAGGAAATTATCATGTATGAGCAGAGCCTCTTAATCAAAGCAATAGGATTTTGATATTACAATTCAAGCATTCTTGAAGAGAAGTTATACGTTGTAGTAGATGGAGTGGTGGACTTGGACTTGAGAGGTTCTACAGTCAGGACTCTATCCTATCTGTGTAGGACACTGGCAGATTGCAAAGTCCACTAGTGTGCTGTGTGGTGTGTGGCAGCCTCTCTGCCATTATGCCATTGTGCAGAGCTGCCAGTGCAAAGGCTAGGAGGCTGCGCACCAGCAGCAGCACCATGCAGATTGACCATTGGTTGTGGTGGTGGTGGATCAGGATGGGGATTGGAACGGCATGGAGTGGATCTTGGTGGCAGCAACATCCGCCAGATCTGGAACCCCTATCCCAGGCCTGACTCTCCTCTACCACTCTTCAGATCTATGCCAGTAAAAGAGCTGACATAGGTCTGAGTAGAGGACCATGCAGTGGACGGACAGGTAAGTAATTTTTTTCCTTTACTCTCCCAGCTGGCCGGGTTCCCCTACTGGCACACAGGATATAGTGAAGGCTGCACTGGTGGCCCTAAATGCTACGTGCCAGCGTTGGAATAGGGTTGGGTCATAAATGAAATCAATAACCTTCTACTAGCTTCTGCAAGGACAATAGTAGTTACATCAACAGCTCTGTCTTCCCATGCCCTTTTAGAAATCCAGAGACATGGAGGAGAATATGGCTATCATCGTGACACTTTGTACAGCTGTATCTCTCCATCTCTGTGTGTTTTTATTTTTATGTGATTTGCAAGGGATAGGACCACAGTGTTCCATCAGGTTACTTAGCCCCATTTAATCGGAGGCATTTGTGATACCATCTCAACAAAAGAACAGAAGTATATCTGATGCTTTGTGTGCATCAGGTAAGCAGAACTTGGGCAATGTATCAGCTGGATGTGCTTTAATGTTTAACCAACAGATTGTTATCCTCAGCGGTGAGACAATATTCTACATTTTGACCTCTGCACAAACTTCCAACTTCATCAAACTAGTCATTTAAAAAATATACTTGAAAGACTTGTACACTGACGTAAAAAACGTAGATGTGCTCAAGGCACCAGCTTCAGTTACATGACTTTAAAAACACACCCTTGTTTCCTGGAATGCCGAAACCTCCCTTACTGCCGGCATTAATGTCCTTCCTGTTTTCGAAAAAATAATGCAAGTTACTTCCCACACTGCTTTCTCCCTTCATAACAATTATTAGATATTGAAGTGCATGATGAAGCTCTGTTTGTGAGGGAGCCCCATGAGTGCATGGAAATGATCATTGTCAGCTTTTTGGTTTCAGAATGCTGGCCCCTTGCATGAGGCCAATTCTCAGGGCGCAATTCTATGCAGTGCTGGAATGGCGAGGCCAACTCGGCAGCGCCACATGCAACGCTGCATAGGAGAGGCTGGAGTCCCCCCACGGCAAGGGAGCATCCCCTATGTGCTCCTCGGAGGCACAGCCTCCCCTATGTGCTCCTCGGATCTGCGCCCGCTAAAGAGCGGGTGCAGATCCGAGGAGACCATGCGGTCCGAATTGGGGCCACGTGGCCTCGCAGATGGGCTTGGGATGTGGCAGTATGGCCACCTCCCAGTCCCGCCCAAGTCCCGCCCCCGCATCTCTCCCCCCACCAATCCCCGTCCTGATATGGAATGGAGCGTCCCTTGCACCGACCGGCTTCGGTCGGTGCAAGGGAGGGTCTCTATCGATGTTCTGAAGCTCACGCTACGAGTAGCGTCGGCTTCACAGCTGGAGCACCGATGCAAGGGTGCTGCTTGGCACCAGTGCGTCAGTGTTCCACCCCTTGCGTCAACGCTATGACGTAGTGTCGACGCAAGGGGAGAAGTAGGATTGCGCTGTCAGAGTCAAGGCAGAGAAAACTTCGCACAAACTGTTGGTTGATTGCCTAAGCTAAGACACACCTGTTATCTGTTTGGTTGATGGTGGAGCCTGGATGTTGTAGTTCAAGAGTGGTGATGGGCGAACTTCTCTCAGCCCCATATTGATGAGGTGGTTTTTTTGCCCAGATAATCTTCTGAAAAATATTGTTAGTTTTTTTTTGAGAACTCTATCCTGGCTTATAATGTTTGTGAATGCATGCTGATGGTGCATGTGTGTTCATATTTTCATTGCCTCCTGGAAATTAGGGTTCCAGCACCTGCCATGCCAAGAGCTGCTTGAAAAATTCATTTTGATTCCAGGTTCCCCAAAACTGGGAATCAAAACAATTGTGATCCATAGGGGGGAAAACAAGTTCATTTAGGGTGCAATCCTAACCTGGAGTTAGGCTGGCACAGTTAGGCTAGCAAAGTTTGGCTGACACAAGAGCTGCCGTAAAGCGCATTTGGACCACTCTCAGAGACAGGGAGGATGGCGCACGTCTCCGAGACGTCTCCGATGGTGACTCCGAGAGTGACCCAAACATACTTTGCAGTGTCCCTTGTGCCAGCCATGCTTTGCTGGCCTAATTGTGCTGGCCTAACTCCAGGTTAGGATTGCGCCCTTTATGTGTACAAGGAACTATTGAGAAAACTCATATAGAGAAATCAGTCACTAAACAAAATACTGCTTGGTCAGGTGATCTGGTTGCATAATTCACAGCAATCAATGACATTTTCATGAATAAGAGGGGTTGATGTTAATGAACTTCTGTGTGTACATCTAGAAAGCAGCTGGCTTTGTTCTTCATGTAGTTTCACAGTGATTAACAATAATGTCATTGACAATACAGAGCTAATCATTTTTGTGCATGTACCAGAACAACAGTGTTGTCAGCCTGACCACATATCTGCAAAATCGCATGCTTCGATTCATAATAACAGAAAGCACTGTGATTCATGTTCTGAACCAGGTAGTTAAGCTCTGCAAGAGCAGCCAAGAAGGTAGTCAGAATGGAGCATGGCTGGTTGTGGAGACCGAGACTCTTAGGAGGTGACTGGTCATGAATATAAGGTAACACGCTATCAGTGGATCAAAGTCTCATGCCAGTGGTTGTATTCTGGAGTTAGTGAGTGCATGGCTGCAATCTCAACGATTGCCTTTCTGGAGCTTCATGTTTTAAGCATCAAGGCATCCTTGTATTTTATTATTTTAATGGACAAAAGAGACCTGTAATCAATAACAGGGATTTTTTAAAATCTTAAGCATCCATCTTTCATAAATACAGAGATTTCAATGCTTTATTAATACTGGTCATGATTTTTCAAGGTATGGTAAAAAGTGGAATGAAGTAATTTCCCCCTCCATTTAAAAACCGTAAAACTGGCAGACATGTTATATTAATATCATAAGAATATATTATTGCTTGTGCCAGTTCCAAAGTTGCTGGAAATGCTATATTGGTAAAGTCAGTATGGAAAGATCACTTTTTAATGCGGATGCCTTGCCTCTGGCATTCTAATCTCATCTTATGATAAAATGTGCTTCATCCAACATGCAACAAGCCATAGGTAAATCTCCTGAACATAACCCAGAGATAGCCAAGCAAGACTGAGAGCGCAATCCTAACCTGGAGTTAGGCTGGCACAGTTAGGCCAGCAAAGTTTGACTGGTGCAAGGGCCACCGTAAAGTATCTTTGGACCACTCTCGGTGTCAGAGAGGCCAGCACACAGACATGTGCATCCTTCCTGACTCCGAGAGTGGCCCAAACGCACTTTACGGTGGCCCTTGTACGGGCCAGACTTTGCTGGCCTAACTGTGCCGGCCTAACTCCAGGTTAGGATTGCGCCCTTAGTGGAACTTAAACACATTAACCACTTAAATTCCAATGAATTGAGGATAGAATATAAGTCTCCATTCTCCATATTGTGCCCATTGCCTCATTCTATGGACATATTAGCAGCATAAAGCCAATGGAAAAATTTTGTAAGGAGATATTGGCTGGATAGAATCTTTCCTCAAAAAAAAGGCAGGTACCTACATATTTTTTTAAATAAACTCATTAAAATACATCTTCAGGCAGCCCAATTCTCATGGGCTGTCCAGCGTGGAACTCAGTGTTCCACACTGCTAGCTGCGGCAGTAAAATGCACTCTGGCAGTGCACCTTTGCACCAGCAGGAGACCTGGAGTCTTCCTGTGCACATCATCTGATGTAGGTAAGCTAGTGCCAAAGTTCAGAGGGAGCTGAGGAGGGTGGAACAGGGCAGGCAGGTGGGGAAGGGGAATGAATGGGATGGAGAGGTTGCAGGAGGGGCTGGATCCAGCGGCAATGCCATGCGCCGGATCCTATTCTTAATTTCCACAGCCTTTCCACCCATTGTTTCTCCTTGGACCTGCATCCACTAAAGAGCTGGTATATATCTGAGATGACACATTGTTGGTGGGGAGGCTCACAACAGGGATTTAAATCCCCTTTCCCTTCCAAAGCCCCACACTCCATCATCCCCCCTTGTTGGCTACAGCGCAAGCCTTCTCAACATGGCTGCACAGGTAGGGTGGGGAAAAGGATAGGATTGGGCTACTAATGTATAACAATTGAGAATTTTATTAAGAACACAATGAAAATGAAATTACCTTCCATATAGAAGTATTTTCATATTTCTCAGGCCATGAGGATTATGGGTTGTGATGAGAATGCTCCACATGACACTGCTGTTGTACAAGTGGCCCTAGTGGCACAGAGAACCAGAGTCTGATCTGCAGTGCCCCCTATTTGAAGCTGACAAGCATTTGATAATAGCATGGGCTCAATAAAAGGGGTCCCAGGGCATAGTCTGCAGACATGCAAAATAACCTGAAGATTTGCATGTCTGGGTTGCATTAATGCCTGAATGCGTAACTGCCAGTGAATTATGCATTAGCCACCCCACATTTCATGAAGGTGGAAAGGCAGGATACAAGTGTAATAAATAAATATGCCAATTTGCATTTTTAATGCAACTTTGCAGTGAAATTTTTATTTAATCTTAATGCAATTTTTCAGTGGAATGTATCATATTATTTCCCCTTTATTTTCTCTTTTTCTAATCAAGTGGTACTGTAGAACTTGCCCGCACTGCTATATAATAAATTAAAATATTGGACAATGCTACCTGTCATATAAGTACGGATAATATTTTTCAGTGATCAACACAGAACGCTAAATAATTAGATTTCTACTGAAAACGCTACATAAAGCGAAATTTAGGTCAAAACGAAAAAACACCACTTTTGCTTATTTTTGGCAATCCAACACAAATTTAGATCTTCACAAGAATAACACCACTTTTGTTTCTTTTGGACACAGTTTTGAGGAATCCACAAATAGTTTTCAGTAAGTGATCAGGAGGAGGAGTGGCAGAAACAGGAGGAAGCTTGCTTAAACTTGCATGAACACGCACGTTCGTAGTTCACAGTGCATGCTGGGGCGACTTTAATGGAATGTGGAAGTAGCAAGTAGCAGTTTCTTGATGCTTCAAGCAGCAATCAGAGTGCAGCTTGGGAATTTTTGAGCAGGTTATTTCGGGGTGGGGTGTGTGTGACAGTGATTGCTTGCCTTTGTAGGGCCATTCACCCTTATTTATTGCCATGTTCGTACACTTTTCAGTACAAATTTGGATAAAAACACATAACACTGCAATTTATTTTAATCAAGAGATTTTGGTAAAAATATCACCCCCAAACCCCACCCCTACATATAAGGCTTTCTGTTGCATCAAACTGAAGGTGGTTCACCGATCAAATGACTCAAATAAACCTTTCATATCACCTTGGGACCCAGTGCTTTTGAATGGAATCAGTTCACACATTTAGCCAGAAGTCCCCAAATGGTGGACATTCATACAACTGGCTTTCTAGCTTCTAGTTGTTGCCTCCTTCCATCATTCCTCCCACAGAGTTCGAATGCAGCTGTAGTTGCAATGTGGTTATCAGCTAATCACATTTTTTTTTTTTGGTTCACGAATTGATTCAAAGCAAGACTGTCAGCCTACCCCAAAAATTAAACCCAGAATCCTTTATTTATTAGTGCAAACACAATGGGTGTTCTAAGCAGTCTGGTGCAAGGATTTTTTATGCCGAAGCCAGAAAGAAACAGCCTCGACTGCAGCATAAGTAAAGTTTCAGGCTGGCTGGATGTCTCTTTCTGTCAGATGCCACTGTGTCAGACTCAAAGCCATTTGTCATCCCTGAATTTCATTATCTGCTCCTTCCCTGTCTTTCAGTCTCACTTTGCTAGGACATTTGTTCACCGTTGACCTCCCTGACAAATAATACACCTTAATTATGTTGGCAAGAGAGGATATGTCATTCCTGGGCCACTTTAATTGTCTATCCGACAGGCGTCCTGCTGCAGCATGTAGCTTCCATGCTATTTGACCACTCCAATTGCAGGCCTATCCCAGACTCTCCCTTTGTCTGGGAGGTCAGAATGAAGCACAATTTTGTGTAAGTAACATGGAAGGCAATCCTGCCTTGTAATGTTGACTTGATTTTATATCTTTCGTAATTAAAAACAAAGAAAATAAACTGTTCAGCCCCCTAGGCAACCTGCTATTGACTTGTGCAATTTGATAAGATGAACAATAATATGTAAATAAAAGTGTACTGAAAATGGTAGTGCAGTCAATGGTTTGATGCTAACATGTTGCCATGATCGTGCTCCTGCTGTTGTTTGGATTAGAGTGCAATCCTAAACCGGCATTGTGCCGGTGCAGCGCTCCTGCACTGGACCAGCGCTGTCGCAAATGTAGTAACATATTTTGGCAGTGGACTGCGCTGTTACAGCTGCATCCGCTGCACTGGCTGAGTACTAGCTTAGTTTTGCCGGCACAGGCCCATGCCGAGGGCATGCCAGAGGCGGGCGGGAGCAGTTGTGGATCCAGGGGGTGCAGGGATGGCAAGCTGCATGGGTGCCGGGCAGCTGGGGGGGGTGCCATTGCGCGGAGTCCGGGCACTTTTTGGCCTGCCCGCCTTCCCATGTGGCTGGAACACTCCAAAATGGAGCTCTTCCGGGTGCAGGGAGGCATGGCGGGGAGACGCACGGGGGCAGGGCAACATGCCAGGGGCGCGGTTTCATGGCCTTGCCATGGGGTGTGCTCCTGGCCCGGACCGCCTCTGGGCGGGAGGTGTAACGGGGAGGAGGGAGGGAGGATCTGTGGGTGGGCCAGCCCAGGGGGAAGGGAGGAGATAGGACATGGCCGTTAGGCTGGGAGGCCCTGATCTGGACCTGCTATTTTGCTGGGAGAAAAGGGAAAATGGAAAAATATTCTGCCAGCCTGCATGCTCCAGTGCATGTTGGGACTGGACTGCCTGCAAGCTTGATTTGCAAAATCCCTTCCATTCTTGGTTTCTGAGGTCCTCACAACTGTCCTCTGAGGTAGGACAGTTTGAGATTCTGCGGACTTTCCAAAGAAGGGAGATGAAAGAAAGTGATTTGTGCTTCTTCTCCTTGTGTTTGGGGGGGAAATGCACCTTTTTAGATTGGTGCATTTTTCTCTCAATAGAAAGAGAATCTTAGCAGAGCACCAAGCACAGTTTGGGCAGATAGCACATTGCAGGCATGTACAAAAGTAGCCATGTTGTTATTCGAATTTTCTGAAAAATGGAATATAAATACTGTGGATGATGATGATGATGATGATGATGATGATGATGATGATGATGATGA
>JAJKFI010000044.1:7707581-7715081 GCA_029204185.1 Lerista edwardsae
TCTTCAGGTATCCACCTACCAGATATACTCTGGCTGCATCCCTTTGTTCTTGTGTAGAAGGAGTTTTTCACTGTGTGTGCATAAGATGTAAAAGCTGCACTGAAACGCCGCCTGCGAGCGGCAAAGACTTCACCGGCTTTCCTAGCCGGCAGACTGAAACTTTTTACCTTTCTCACTTTCGCTACAATAAAGAGACTTTGTTATGGAAATGTGGCGATTGCTTCAATCCTTCGCTCCGGAGCGCTAAGGCAAGCGCTGGAATGGGTCTCCAAGCCCCCAACTCTGCTACTATTTACACAAATACACAACACAAGTTCCCTGAGCTTAATAAAATCTCCAGGTGACCAGACAGGCATTGCAAAAGTGTATTATTCTCCTTCATATTAGCAGTAATGTGGAACAGTGCTAGATGCTGCCCCTTTTGTTTGATATGTATGCAAATTATGTGGCTGATGTTCTGAAAGAAAGACTGATTCTCTTTCATGGTTGCTATATGCAGGTGATATCTTTTTACAGAGCCTGATGGACCTTAAAAGACCATTTGGGCCAGCTTTAGCAAAAAAATTGTAGTAAAGAAGATCTAGTTAATAAATGATAACACGGTATTGGGCCTTGAAAACAGCAAGAGTGAATTGAAGCCAGAAGGAAACATGATTCAACAGGTATCCTAAATGACATATTGAATCACCATTTTTTCCAAACTTTGGCAAATTAAGAAGATAATTTATATTGCTAATAAATTGGGCAGCCCAATCCGTTTTTCTCTTAGCGTTGCCGAAGCAGATTGGCAGCCCAATCCTAACCCCTTGCTGGAATAGGGAGGCCAGCTGGCCTGCCCCATATCCAGCATGAGGTTGGGGCAGCATGCTATGCAACCTGGAGTAACACCCCAGCAGCCCCAATAGGGATACTCGGAGCTATGCCAGCAAAATCGCTGGTGCATCTCCAAGCGGCCCATGAAGGGTCACCTGGGCTGAGGATGGGAGTTAGGATCGGGCCTAAGTGCTGAATCCTGGCACCAGCACCCCTGGGCTTGTCCACCCATGGATGCAGTGGTAGCAGTTTAGGATTGGGCAGCTTAGGCATTGGCATTTTAGGACTGGACTGCCCATTTCCTCAAATTGATTAAAGGCACAATCCTAACCAACTTTCCAGCACTGACACAGCGGTGTCAGTGGGGCATGTGCTGCATCCTGCACTGGAGTAGTAGTCATGGAGGCTTCCTCAAGGGAAGGGAATGTTTGTTCACCAACCTCAGAGCTGCATTACCCTTACCCCAGTGCTGGAAAGGTGGTTAGGATTGCACCCTAAAGCAGTGGAGCAGGCTGAAATAAAGGTGAATGCTTGATAATCTTGATTATATTATACTATTATATGGACATTATTGCTCCCTAAATGTTTTGGAAAATGCAAAGCTCCAACTAATTGCCAAATCTCTGTAAAAAGGTAAAGGTTTCCCCACGACCAAGCATTTGTCTTGAGGACAAGTTTCCGTGGTCATGTGGCCGGCATGACTATATGCCGTAGTGCACAGAACGCCATTACCCTCCCACTGAAGTAGTACCTATTTATCTACTGGCATTTTTAGGTCCTTTCAAACTGCTAGGTTGGCAGCAGCTGGGACGAGTGACGGGAGTTCACTCTGTTGTGTTGTCTCGAACTTCCAACCTTCCGGTCAGCAAGTTCAGCAACAGCAGTTTAACCCACAGCGCCACCACGTCCCTCTGACCAGTATCTAAGAGTGCAATCCTAAACTGGAGTTAGGCCAGCATAAGCTAAACCAGCAACGTTTGGCCAGCACAAGGGCCACCGTAAAGCGTGTTTGGACTACTCTCGGAGTCAGGGAGGATGGCTCACATCTGTGTGCTGGCCTCTCTGACTCCGAGAGTGGTTCAAACATACTTTACAGTAGCCCTTGTGCTGGCCAAACTTTGCTGGCTTAGCTGATGCCGGCCTAACTCAGTTTATGATTGCGCCCTAAATGGTCCAATCCAATCTTATCCTTGCAGTAGGGCCTCTGCCGTTATGTCACGGGGGCTGCCATTGCACAAGCTGCTCCAATGGAAGGCAAGCTTGCTAACAACAGTGCAAAAGTTGGCAAGCTCTGCAGTAGTAGTGGCAGGCAGCAGACGGCCAGAGCAGGTAAGGTGGTGGCGGGGACAGATCAGAGTGGGGAATGGGCCAGGCCAGGGCCAGGTTGGGGTCAGATCTTGGGGGCAGGGTCATTTGGCATGATCCTGATCTCCTATCCTAGGCCTGACAGAATTACTCCAGCAAAATAGCTGGTGTGGATCTGAGTAGGGCTAGTGGATTACCAGGGAGCAGTGGAGAAGGTAACTAAAATGCGTTTACTTTACCTGTCCTCAATGACCTGTTTCCCTGCTGGCCTATAGGATGCAGCCGAAGTTGTATCAGCAGCACTGCATTGCACAGGCTAGCTGAGGATAGGGTTGGGCCCTAAATCCACTACTTAAGTGCAGGTGAGGTTGCAGGGCTCTGTCTTCAAGTCAAAATGTCCTTAAGTAAAAACATGATTTATTTATACATGTATTATTATTTTACTGTTCCATTGCTTTGAGAGTTTGGGGGGAAAAATTATAGGTCTTTTAAATAAACAAATGCATTTAATGTATACCCAGGTTTTTTTTGCTAAATGGGGACTCAAAGTAGTTTACAAAAGTGTACATAAAGACAATATGAATACAAAAGGAAACGAAATAAATTATATGTAGTACATTTTTTAATCTAAAAAACAACAAGCAGCAATAACCTCATAAATAAAATACAGAACAGCCGTAAAACTGCATGTTTATGTTATGTAAACCATGTTCTATAGTAGTTGAAAAGCAGTATATAAATATTCTTAATAATAATTATTAGCATTATATAATGCAAAATATGGAAACATACTTACAATACACACTGTACAATATCTTGTGTAATCTTTTCTTTAACGGTGGTCTAGTAGGACTTGCTGGGACTGGTTGTTGATATGGATGCCCCTGGCTTGTCATGTTCTGGTATTTCCTTCTCCACACTCTTTCAAAAATGGTCAAAACTGGTCTTTCAAGCTGCTTCCTTCTTCTCACCATAAATCATTTTGTAGCATGAAATAGCCTCATGAACAGCTGCTGACCCTTGGCTAAACCTTTCGACATTTGGGTCGAGATTCATAACCAGCCAGTGCCTTCTCAACCATCCTCCTCCTCCTCATGATAATACCAGTATTTATATACCACCTTTCTAGTCATTGGATTTCTCCTCTGACTTTAATCAAGGCAGTTTACATTGGCAGGCTTTTCTTAATCCATACAGGGGTTCTTACAATGACAAGTTCTAGCTTTCAAGAACACAACAGTCCAGGTGGTCTCCTTCACAGTCCAGCATCTCTTTGGCCGCTCACACTCCCATGCATGGCTTGATAGGCACTCCTCCACTCTCACTGGAAGGGTCCTCATCTCCACTCCTCTCACCAGCTGGAGAGACTGATCTCTGTCAGTAGCATTTATTGGCAGTTCACAGTTACTTCTGGCTGACTAGAACTGCCATCCGAGGTCACCTTCAGGCTTCAGAGATGGAAGCTCTTCCACTCGGCCAGACCCTCCTGCCCCAGTCATGCAGAAACATTCTGCCAACTTATTGGTCTTGAAATGTTTGGATGCCTTGGCCTCCTGTTCCTCCTTGGGGACTTCATCCTCTATCTGCTATGACTTAAGGCGCAATCCTAAACTGAGTTAAGCCTGCATAAGCTAAGCCAGTCAAGTTTGGCCAGCACAAGGGACAAGGTAAAGTATATCTGGACCACTCTCAGAGTCAGAGAGGCCAGCACACAGATATGAGCCATCCTCCCTGACTCCGAGAGTAGTCCAAACATGCTTTACGGTGTCCCTTGTGCTGGCCAAACTTTGCTGGCTTAGTTTATTCCGGCCTAACTCTAGTTTAGGATTGCACTCACAAGTCACATCCATGCTTCGGCCTCCCTGACTCCAAGAATGGTCAAATGCACTTCAAAGTGCATTTGCAACACTTCTAGGCTGGCAGAAGTGGCTTGTGCTGGCCTAACTTCATGTTATGATTGCACCCTTAATCAAATTCTTGTTGGTCAACTCTTGGGAATGGCATTCAAATAATTCCAGGACTTCTTCCTCCTGCAGTTCCAACTGCAGTTCCTTGCCTGTTGTCACCAGGTTGTTGAGCATTGTCGCTTCCGTCTCCTCCAATCCAGGGAAGTGATGGAGAAACTGGGGGCAGAGGTGCTTCCACACATCATTCATGTTGAAAGTTGTAATCTCACGCCAGGAAGCATCAATTTTCTTAACTGCCTTGTAAATATTGTACTCCTTCCAGAACTGCCTCAGTGTCACGCCACTCTCCCCTTCTGTAGCCTTCACTGCCTGTCTGAATGTTCTCTACATATAGTACTTCTCTAAGCAGGAAGTGATACCTTGGTTCATAGGTTGCTGCAGAGATATTGGATGACTTGGATGACTTGGATGACATACCACTTGGATGACTGCCATAAAGGGGGATGCCAGCATCACGTGGCTGTCGCCGGCTAGCACAACAATCGTAGCACCTCATTGGTGCTTTGAGGTGCTCACGATAAGGGAGGGTTGCCCGCATTACTTGCCTTTAAATAAAATTGATCCTCCTGGCAGCCTGATACTACAGCCTCCATCTGGCTCTTACTGTTCTGCCAGGGACACTTGCAAAGACCCCGACTACAGCCCCCAGTGGTCTCTGTGGCCAGCTGCTTCCAGGGGATGCCGCCCCAGAATGCCTCACACCCAGAATTCTGTGCAGAAGCGGCTGGCTACGAAGACCCCTGGGGGCTGTAGTTGGGGTCTTTGGGCCCTCCTGCATGGAAAGGATGTGCAGTACAATTGAGCTATGGTCACTCTGGGCGCAATCGTAATCAGAGTTAGGCTGGCACCGTTAGACCAGTAAAGTTTGGCCAGCACAAAGGTCACCGTAAAGCACATTTGGACCACTCTTGGAGTCAGGAAGGATGGCACATGTCTGTATGCTGGCCTCTCTGACTCTGAGAGTGGTCCAAACATACTTTACGGTGTCCCTTGTGCTGGCCAAACTGTGCTGGCCTAACTCCAGGTTAGAATTGCGCCCTCACTCCCCTATTGTTTGTGTCAGATGCGTGGAGGAGGAGATTACCAAGAACATGCCTTTAATGAATCACAGTAATGATACCCGACTGTAAGGGAGAAGACCATTTAAGGCTCAAGGTACTGCTGCGGGTTAATTATTTTGTTTTAGAAGCATTTATATTTTTTACTCTATCATAAAGTTTTATATCCACCAAAGCCCTTGTTGTAAACTGCCAAAGCAGAAAATAGGTTAAATAAATGTTGGATCGTGGACTTTTAAAGCAAGAACATTTTGAGGCATATCTGAAAGTGTCACAAAGCGAGCGAGCGAGCGAGCAAACAAACAAACAAACACACCCCAAGCAGAAAGCTTTGCAAGAGTTTGGAAAGAGCCTCCAGTTTGAATTGACTAATCCTTCTCAAGAAGAAGAGGAATGCTGTTGGCCAAAGATTAATCTTCTAGTACCATCCATGCATCAATATCCTTCCAGCTGAAGTAATCAGGTCTTTGAGGCTTCTCTGTGCGAGCAAGTATCAGAATCCTTCATGATTTTAATTGAGATAAGGCAGCTCAGCATGGAATGGCTTGTTTGTATTTATTTTGTGTGCTGCTTACATGCGGGGCCCACATCACAACATTCTGATGCCTTTAAATTTTTTTTAGTAGAGCTTGGAAACAAAAGGAAACTACTTAAGGCAACACATTGGGTATTTTGTCAGAAAAAAAACAGGAGATAATGACTTGTTCATAGTGTACTTGTCACACTAAGTTGTAGGGTTGCAAATTCATTTCCAGCTTGATTCACGCATTTTGGTGCAGGCGCGAATGGGTGCTGCACCAGCTGATCTCCCAGTCCCATCATGGCAGATACATTTCCAAGAGCACAGTGGCTTTCTCATTCAGTTAGCAATGCACCTTGGTAGCATTCAAAGGGGAGCATTTGCAGCACTGGCGTAGCTAATGAAAGTGTAGTCCCGTGCACAGGGCAACATGATGCCCCGGAAGTGACATCACAGCAGGAAGTGACATCACAGTTATGTTTTCTTTGGGTTTTGGCTATAACCTTTGATAGAATGAAGATATCACACTTCAATTTGTTTCATTGCATTCTGCATGAAATTCTGCATCAAATGATATATCACATATTATATTTATATTAATATCATGTATTATTCCTCAAAACCACAATTTTTACATGACAGTTATATTTTCATTTTCTGTTTTTTTCGCCACAACATTTAATAGAGTTAGGATATTACGTTCTAGTTAGTTTCATTGCATTCAGCATTAAATTCCACATTGAATGGTATATAACATGATAGTATTATTCATACATACCAAGGTTTTCACAATTTTGGCCACTAGTGTCAAGCTCAGCTTGTTGCCCCCCTAAAGCTTGTTGCCCAGTGCAATTGCACCCCCTGCACTTCTTTAGCTACGCCCCTGATTTGCAGAAGTGGTGTATAGGCTATAGCTGTGGATTCAGTATGAACAAATTCCTGTTTCCTGAAGTAAAAAAAGGTAAAGATTTCCCCATGACCAAGTTATCTAGTCATGACCGACTGTAGGGGGCGGTGCTCATCTCCGTTTCTAAGCCTGTAGAGCCAGCGTTTGTCCGAGGACAAGCTTCCGTGGTCATGTGGCTAGCATGACTATATGCCGTAGTACACGGAATGCCGTTACCTTCTCACCAAAGTGGTCCCTATTTATCTACTTACATTTTTAGGTGCTTTTGAACTGCTAGGTTGGCAGGAGCTGGGACAAGCGACGGGAGCTCACGCCATCGCACAGTCTTGAACTCCCAACCTTCTGGTCAGAAAGCCCAGCAGCAGCAGTTTAACCCACTGCGCCACCACGTCCCACGTCCCACCACCTGTCAAATGCAGAAATGCATCCAGCTGGCTTGTTCAGTTACATCCCAAACAATGATTGGCAAACTGGCTTCCCTTATGATTCAGCACCGGCACTGAGCCCAGTTGAATAGTCCCCAATGATGTCAGTAGCAGAGACAATGCCCCACATTTCCTCAGAGACCCACCCTTCTTAATCATAACTTCACATGCTCCATGCAGTTAATCCAGGATGGAGTTCTGGCTTTGAAAACTTTGGGGTCTCAATCCTGCAGAGCTGTGGCTGAAACAAAAACCATCAGCATTAACTATGGAGAACACATCTGTGAAGGGTGACTGTCATCTATTTATAACTCCAGATCGGGACAAAAGCAAAAAAGCTACAGCCAATTTAGCCCTGGGTGCCTTTTATTGAAACTGTAATGTCTGTAATGGAGGATTGCATAAATAGGATCCAGAAATCCAAAGAATGGACCCTGAGGAAGAGAAAGCACTGGGTGCTCTGCTGGAGCTTCACTAGTTGCCCAGTCCTTCTCCCTGCTTTTGT
>JAJKFI010000044.1:7720081-7732666 GCA_029204185.1 Lerista edwardsae
AACACTGGTGGGTCCAGTAGGTGGGTCACGAGCCAATTTCAGCTGGATCTTGTAGCACCTAGTGCAGCTAGCATTGGAAATATGGGAAGTTGGTGCACTGGGCAGGGGGAGGGCTGTGTGGTTATTTTGCATCTGTCGAAGTTGTAAATAGGATTTTTTTCCTTTCTGATTCACTTTACTATTGGAAAATGGCTGAGAAATAACCCAACTTACTGCTGCATTCTCAGGAAAGCAGCAGGTTCTGGCATGATACTGATGGCACTTCTGGTCATGATATCACTTCTGGTGGGTCCCGGACAGATTGTCATTCAAAAAAGTGGGCCCTGGTGCTCAAAAGTTTGAGAAGCACTGCTGTAATCTATACATGATTTCTGAAAATCATCACTTATCCAAGGTTCCAGGAAGTCCAAGGTTGCAAGGTTCCAAGGTTGCAGGAAGTCTTCTGCAGCAAATTAAACTTGTGACTTTGGACATTGTTGTATGACCAAATTGGAGAAGCCACTTCTTTTTTAATTTGAAGTTATTAATATGCTTTAGACCAGAGATGGGAAACATGCTTAGCATTGAGGGTCACATCAGGAATGTATCATGAGCTGGAGGTCTGAGGCTAATTTGAATAGCTGCATTTAATTAAGATAATGTGCATATCATTTTCCTGAACACAGTGAATGCCAAGTGGTAGGGGCATCTTGTGCTTAGTGTACAAGATATATAATAATTTTGCTTAGTGTACAATATTCGTTTGAATGGTAACCTTTGAGTGCGCGGGCACAATCCAAATTGTGCCTTGGGCTGGCGCAAATCCCTTGTGCTGGCCCAGTGTTGTCACAAATGCGACAACTTCAGAGGAGAATAGGAAGGAGAGGAGGAGAACATCTGTGCGCTGGCCTCCCCATGTTGATTACCGAGTAAGGTCAGCCAAGCTTGGCCAGTGCAGGGGTGAGAGAGGGCAGGGGGAGGTAGAACAGGATGGCAGGAGGCAGAACAGGGCAGCGGGCAGGGGGAAGTGGACGAAGAAGGGCCCATGGGCGGCCTGGATGGGGGGGGTTGTGCCAGGATCCGACACTAGGGCCAGATCCCAATCCCCATCCTAGCGGGTGGTTAGTCTGTGGAACTCTTTGCCACAGGAGGTTGTGATGGCATCTGGTCTAGATGACTTTAAGAGGGGTTTGGACGGATTTCTGGAAGAAAAGTCCATCATGGGCCATGATGGATTGTGCAACCTCCTTACATTAGTAGTAGGCTACTTCAGAGTACCGGGTGCAAGGGAGTGGCAACAAGATGCAAGCGTCTTGTGTCTCGTGCCTCCCTGGGGCACCTGTTGGGCCACTGTGAGATACAGGAAGCTGGACTAGATGGGCCTTTGGCCTGATCCAGCAGGGCTCTTCTTATATTCTTATGTTATCCTGGGCAGCCCAGCCCCAATCCAGGCTGCTCAAATTGGCGCTGCCAATTTCAGCAGTGCATATCTGAGAATCTGAGCAGTGCAGATTCGGGTCACTGCTGTCTTACCCTTGGGAAGGGGAATAGATTCTTCTTCCCCCGGGTTGCGCTGCAGCCAGTCCCAGCCCCTTCCAGGATATGGGGCAGGCCAGCTGGGGTCACTCTGGGTATCTTAGAGAAACAGTGATACGGGCATTTAAAAAACAACAACACGTGTGAATTCAGGCGTTTAAAAATGCTTGCTCCCTTTAGAATCCTTATTATCATGTTCCCAAACTATTTCTGTAGCCATAAAACCTTGAAACTTACCTTAAAGAAAAAAAGCAACCTACTGAACAAATGCACACTGGGATTTCCAGGGTTATGTACAGTATGTATGGCTATATTAGTGGTGCTAAATGAATGTTGAATCTTTTATGGTGATTATCCTGTAACTGTTTCCATGCCTAACTGTCAGGAATCATTTATAGAGAAAGTGGGACCTTTTTAGAGAGCAGAGAAGCCACGTAACCCACTTATATTTTTAGCATGTGCTGGATTTTTAAGAACCAACCAAATTCCACAGAAGCCTGCCCTAATTGTGTATTATCCCTTAATGAATAGACCTCCTTGTTATGGGATAGCTGATTTCTGTTAGTGTTTTCTCTCTTATTTGGCTTTATTGGGCGCTACCTCCCATGGCAATCTGTAAAGCCAATTAGTGAAGAAAATAACAACCATATTAATCTCTTATAGCAGGGCAAGAAAAATAGTCATAATATAATAGGGAAATTGTTCTAAGTGTGAAAAATTACCCACTTTGTCTATTTCATATTTCTCAAACTCCAAAATTAATGACTTCCTGGAAAAAAACATATTTATCTCCGTACAAAAGACAGAGGGGTTATGAATGCTGACGGAAAACAAATCGGGCTATCAAAATAGAAAAAAGCACTTCCTAATCCTGTGAATATTCAAGCTGCAATCCTTTCCACACTTACCTGGGAGTAAGCCCCATTGACTATAATTGGACTTACCTCTGAGTAGAAATGCATAGGATTGGACTTTCAGGGTGCAATCCTAACTAACTTTCCAGCACTTGGGTAAGGGCAATGCAGCTCTGAGGTAAGGGTGCAAACATTCCCTTACCTTGAGGAGGCCTCTGGGACTGCCCTCCAACTGCAGGATGCAGCACATGCCCCATTGGCACCGTTGAGACAGCGCTGGAAAGTCAGTTAGGATTGGACTCGCAGTCAGTTTCGCTGCTGGTATAGCCTTTATTTCTTTCAAAATTAAGGGGTAGTGGTGGATCAGGCCCAAGCCCATTTCCTCCAAAATGATGTAAGCATGGTTGTATCCATGGCTTGATAAGTTTTCAATAACTACACCTATTGGGTGTAGTTACTAACAGGAGTAGTTTTTACACCCTATTGGGTGTAGTTACTGCGTATAGTTTTTAACTACACCTATTGGGGATCTGCAGTAAAGTGTTTGCTTTGCATGCGGAGTATTCCGGATTCAATCCCTGGCATCTCCTACAGCACCATCCTATGCACATCTACTTAGAAGTAAGTCTTGTGTTCAATGCAGCTTACTCCCATGAAAGTGAGTATAGGATTGCCCTAGTTGGGTTAGAAAAGACTCTTTGAAAGTCTGGAGATTCACAGCCAATCTGTGTATGAGTATATGTAGAGGAATTCGGCTTGCCAACTGTTCGAATCAAAGGCAGATGAAGCAGTGACAGGAAACAAAAAGGAATTTAGTTTACTTCTGCATGCCATTTTGCTCAGCTGGTTTATGCAAGAGTCAAATAATAATTGATAGAGACCATCCAAATGTGTTGGGAATACCAATCTTTCCACCTGTATTTTCTTGGAAGTGGGCAGAGCCAATTGTGGGTCTGGGTTGGAGCTGATGGGTGGAGTCTAGCAATTTTGGTCAGGTATCTGAGAATAGTTTCTGCCCAGCAATTTGCAAATAGTTATTGGGCTTGAAGTCCAGCACAAAAGTTCATCAAAACTCTGCAACAAACAGGGGTGGCAGGTGTTGTGTGTGTGTGTGTGTGTGTGTGTGTGTGTGTGTATTCTGGCACCTTGCCTGAGAACATAAAGAAAACCAAAACACCTTAATATCCTATCTGCCAGACTACAGTTTTTTTCCTTTATCATCAACAACAAAAGCTCAAAGCAGTTGATGTAGCAAGAAGGAATGAGATGATAGTTCTCTTACAGATCAGTCCAATGCATGCCTACTCAGAAATAGAATGAAAAAGTTTCACTGAATGACCGGCTGGCTGGGGCTATTTTATTTTCTTTCATTCTGACTATATTTCAGGACTTGTGATGTGAATGGGGGGGGGTTGTCGCGGCAGGTTTTATGGAGCTGCTAGTGGTTTTCCTGCAGCTGCTGCTGCACGTGCTCACTCTCTTGCTCGCTTGCATAACAGCCACAGGTCAGCCCAGCTTTTGTGTAAAAAAGATTCCACTGAATGAATGACCTGCCGTGGCTGGGACTATATTTTTTCCTACAGCTGCATCTGCTCTGCTTGCTCGCTCACATAACAGCTTCAGGTCATCCCGGCTTTGGTGGAAAAAAGGTCTCACTGAATGAATGACCTGCTGTGGCCGGGACGATTTTTTCCCTTCCATTCGTCTGAATTGCAATGTGAACGGAGAGAGTGGGGGAGGAGTTTTTGTGGCGGCTGGTTTTGTGTGGAGCTGGTTTTGTGGTTCCCTGCAGCCATGCGTGCTCATTCGCTCGCTCAAGTAATAGCCACAGATCAGCCTGGCTTTGGTCCTTTCCTTGTATAAATGAAATGGTGGTTGGAGTGAAGTGCTATCAGCAGCGCATTGCTGGCCTGCTGGAACATTAACGTTAAGTGTGAAATGACAATTCTGACTGCTCACTCCCCTGCACTTCTCATTTAGACTGTTTGCATGTGTGTGCGCCTGACCCGCACCATAGCTTGCCACGAAAATACCCTTAATTTGAGTGAAAATTTCATGTGTGGAGTTGCCACGGGTGCACGCTAGGACTTGTGCAGGAGTCAATTCACGAATGGGCTGAGACTCGAGAATTGACCCGATTCGAATTTTGAAACTCATTCCCAACACTGTAGATTGCCCCCACTGCAGGAAGAAAGGCAGAGTGAACATTGTTCAAATAAATATATAAATAATATGGGATTCACTAAAAAAGACTCAAGGTCAATACCAACAACAGCCCCCAGATGGGCTGCTCTACTCAGATGACGACTTGCTATTGTCCTGCTAAATATAAGACAGCTTTGCCCACTTAGCAACCCTGAAGTGGAGAAGGAGAAGGGAGCAGAATGCATGAGTGGGAAACAAGATACTTCTCTGTGCCTCATTTCAGTCTCTGTGTCTTCCTCCAAGCCGATTCCTAGAAAAACTGGCCCACTCCCAAACTATTGGACTCCTGCTGATAATACTAATGTCTGGTCTGAGAACAATTTTCTCAGGCTCCTTAGTTTTAGCACATGGCAGCAGGGCTGCTTTAGGAGCAGTGAGGCCCAATGTACAGCGTTCCTGTGGGCCCCCCCACCCTGCCTGCGGGGGCCCCCACTCACCAAGAAGAGTACTTGTGGTGCTGCGCACAAAGCACGACACCTGGAAATGGTTGGTGGCATGAAGATTTCACCGCCAACTACTTCAAGGAAACCCATTTTGGGCCATTTGAAGGCAAGGGCAGGTGGGAGGGCCCAAAGTAAAGCTGCTCTGCTAGCCCCACTGACTTACAGCCCATGGAGATCCCATCTGAAGCAGTAGATGACATGCTCACTGTGCTGGTGCAAGGGCCCCCAAAGTGCGGGGCCCAATGTGATGACATTGGTCACATTGGCTTAAGGCTGGCCCTGCATGGCAGATAACTCAGCTTTTTATTACCATCAACTCACTGGAAAAGCCCAGTGCAAAACGCTTTTGCTGGTAAATAAATAAACAAACAAAAACTCAAGCTCAGTTTATCTTTCAAGTAGAGGCGGAGCCTGGGTGTAGCACGGGGTGGCACGAGCCATGGGTGCCGGAGTGGTGAGGCGCCATTGCGTGGAGTAATCCATGCACTACCCCGTGCTGTTTGGCCCGCCCACCCGCCCTGGTGTCCGTTTTGCTCCAAAATTGAGCTATTCCAGGCTCAGGGGGGCTAGGCGGGGCGATGCACAGGGGTGGGGGCGACGTGCTGGGGGTGCGATTTCGTCGCCCTGCCATGGGCACACTCAGCACTCAGTTTGTCTCTGCTTTCTAGTGCCTCCTCTAGTTCTTAATCCAGCCCTAGAAGCTGCTCAGGTTCAGGTTCAAAATCATACCCAACCCTGACCCAACCACTCACAAACGTTTGCAAACCTGAAACTCTCTCTTTCCTAACTTGGCCTTTTCCTCCTGAGACGTCCTGGGCTTTCCTCTCCAAGATGCAGAATACAATATTATTGTTTTTAGAGAAAGGAATGAATCAGAATTGCTGGGAGACACTTGAGCATGACTCAATGGTCACTACAAGGAATGAGTTAAGATTTGCAGTTGACCACAGAGTCTGTACAGTGACATAGGAAGCAGGAAAACTATGGACCGAGATTTGAAACGGGTAGCGCTTTATCTTTGTATGTTAACACAGTGGTTCCCAAACTGTGGGTCGGGACCCACCAATGAGTCACGAGCCAATTTCAGGCGAGTCACGAAAAACCTAGAGCTGCCATATAGGAATTATGAAAGATGGGATGCTGGAAATGAGGAGTGCTGTGTAGTTGTTTTGCTTCTGTCATGGTTGTAAGTAGGTTTTTTTCCTTTTCTGGTTCACTTTGCTATTGGCTGAGAAATAACCTAACTTATTTCTGCATTCTGAGGAAAGTGGCAGACTCTGGCATCACAAAGATGGCACTTCCAGCCATGACATCACTTCCAGTGGGTCCCAGACACACTGTCTTTCTAAAAAGTGGGTCCCAATGCTTCAATGTTTGAGACCCACTGTGTTAATGTATATGGTACTACAAATCATGCTTAAAACGAGAGGTGGGGAAAAAAAAGAAAAAAATGTATATTTTACATTTCAGAACTGAGCAGTAGATTTGGGACCTCTTTCATTGTTTTGCATATTCCCTTTTGCATATTCTCAGTGGTGTCCCTACAGGGCGGCGGCGGAAACTCTAAGTTTTGCAGGAACCTGAGCTCCTGTGTAAAGCAGCTCTTCCCCTTCACCTCCAGAGCCATTTGCAGCTCGGAGACTAAAGCCTCTGAGCCAACTCTCCAAGCCGTGAATGTCTCTGCAGACGAGGGGAGGGGCGTATTATACAGGAGCTCAGGCTCCTGAAACCCTTAGCGTTTTGCCCCTCTGTAGGATTGCCACTGCATATTCTAAGTCTGAATGGAGCAGCAATTTCATTTTGCCCTGCTTATTTCACATATTGCACCTAAGGTCCTTTGCTATTGTAAGGTGCTTGTTTGGATCTAGGATATGAACGTTTGCACAACGTATCTTCAATATTAGGAAGCCTCAGCTGGAGAACAAATACTTTGCAATGCCTTCAAGGAAACGAACTAGAAGACATGGATCAGAAGTGGAGGAAGTAAAGCCACCATAATATTGGACTGTATATGCTTCGTGCTCTCTATGGATTGTCATTGAGGGATGCATCATTGAATAGGGATGCATCATTGGAGGGAGCAGGATTTCACCTACCTGCCCCACTTCTCATCCACACAATGATCCACAGAGCCTGCGCACAGAAAAGCTGTTCAATGCTTCAGATAAATGTGTGAAGCAGGGTCAGTAGGAGCAATCCTGCTCTCCCCCCCCCCCCGCATGTCCATAGCTCTCGATCTGTCATATGAGCAGGATTCATATGAGGGGGACTTAAGCCTCATGTGGCGCAAAGTGGTAGGCTGCAGTATTGCAGTCCAAAGTCCACGCCCTGAGTTCGATTCTGGCGGAAGTTGGGTTCTCAGGTAGCCGGCTCAAGGTTGACTCAGCCTTCCATCATTCCGAGATCAGTAAAATGAGCACCCACTCTGCTGGGGGTAAAGTGGGGAAGGCAATGGCAAACCATCCTCTACAACTAAGAGCGCAATCCTGTACCTGCATTTTACTGGTCCAGCACCATCGCAATCAGTGTTGGCGGTATGGTGCGGGACTGGCGCAAGCAGCAGTGTCAACGCATGGGCGCCGCCACGACCATCAGCAGCACCAACCTTTCGCCAGGCGAGAGTCGGCGGTGCTCAATCAGTGCAGGGCCTCCACGAGGGCATTCCAGAGGCGTGCCAGGGGGCGTAACTGGGCGGTGCAGTGGGTGGCGACAGAGGTGGCGATGCAGGATGGCTGCAGTGCCAAATCGTAAAGCCCGTCCCCAGCCAGGGCGGCCCCAACACGGTCCGCTCCTGTGCACATTGACCTGCGCCTGCAAAACAGCAGGCGCAGATCCGAACAAGCCCATAGGGATGACTGGGGCTTATGCGGGTGCAAGGAAAACCTCCCCTTGTCCTGCATGTTGCTGCTGCTGCCCCCTAATGGGCTTTACGATACAGCTCTGCTATGTTGGCCTTACTACGTTGGCCTTTAGGATTGGGCGGCCCATCTGCCTAGTAAATGTTGCAGTGGAACTATTTAGTTCCCCTATAAACTCACCCACAATGGAGGTTCTGCTCCATGTCCTACCACCACTTAAAAAGGAGGCCTTTTCAGTGATGGCATCTATTCCTTTTCACAGAATATGCTCTTGGTTCCTCCCTCCTACCCTGTTTAAGATGCCAGACCAAGATGTTACTATTTCAGTATGCTGTTGTATGCCCAGTATGCTGGACAGTAACAGATCCCTGGTTGCAATTCTGTTGAGTTTGCGACTTTAAAAAAATGAAAACAAAAACCCGAAAGTATTGCTTACGGGTGTTTTATTGTAATGTTAGCGATATGTGTGTTGTGTTAGGACTGCTCAGGTGTTAGGACTGATTGTTAGCCTTCTTGCAGATCCTATATTTGCAAAGGGAACTACTTTACTGCGTTAAATGAGGGAACCTTCTGAACATTCACAACTCAGTGCTGGTAATGATGAAAAGTTTGCATTAAAATTGATTTTAAATGGGGTGTCTGGTCACACAAAAATCGACAGTTTTAGAATGCTATATAAAGTGACTTCAATCCAACACAGCATTAATTGTGCAGGATGCGGCCTATATGCCTAAGAAAGTAAAAGAAGAAAAAGCAAGATGGCAATGTTGATGTTAAAAATGAGTGCTAAGCCACAATACAGTATAGCTGAGGCTTGAGCGTTTGAACTGTGGATTCCTTATAGGAAGCCCAAATTATTCCGTAGAGACTAAAATCGTAGGAACAATACTGAATTCTGGTAAATAGAAGAATAGGAATGCATTGCTTTCTACCCACAGTATGTGTTGAAAACTGTGGCTCACCATGTTCTAAAACCCTATGAAATTTGAGTTGAGTCAGGAAGCTACACCGTGCATCTGTGGTGTGTCAAAAAATCTAAATGACCAATCACCATGCCATAAAAAAAAATATCTTGGTAGCTTTGAAAATCACCACCTAAAGTACAGTTACCTTTTGTCTGAATCTCATTCTGGTTCTGTTCCACTCATGCTGTTGACTCCACTGTGGCAGAGAAGAATTAGGCATTGATAGTTGAGAACCATATGGTGGGTATTTGAAGAAATCAGAGATTTTTTCTTCCCTAAAATAGTAGGAAAACAGTAGTCATGTGTGCATGTGTCCAGATTGTAATTGTGATGTTAACCCCAACACCAATACCATGGTTCCAATCCTGATCGGGCTATCCTGCAACTGCTATTTACTTTTTTAAATAAACGCATCGTGGTGTGTGTTTGGACCGCTCTCGGAGGCAGGGAGGATGGCGCACATCTGTGTGCTGGCCTCTCTGATTCCAAGAGTGGTCCAAACATACTTTACATTGTCCCTTGTCCAGCCAAATGTTCCTGGCCTAACTGTGCTACCCTAGCTCCAGGTTAGAATTCTGCTCTAAAAACAACAACATAGAAGCACTAATTGTGCACTTCTTATAACATGTACTTTAGTTTGCCTTACACATCTGCTGAAGTTTTCTGTTGACCAGTTAATCTTTAAGATACCACACAACCAGAGGCATATCTAGAAAGGGATCACAGCACAACGTTTTGCCAGCAGCCTCTCCCCCTTCTCTTCAGAACCATTCCCAGTGGCTAGAGCGAAATGGAGCCTATGTTGGCTCAGAATGACTCCCAAGAGGAGGGGGAACAGCTGCTTGCAAAACCTAGAGCTGTGATCCCCCTCTAGGTATGCCACTGTAAGGTAAAGGTTTCCCCACAACCGCATGGTCTAGTCGTGACCGACTGTAGGGGGTGGTGCTCATCTCCGTTTCTAAGCTGAAGAGCCAGTGTTTTTGTCCAAGGACAAGCTTCCGTGGTCATGTGGCCGGCATGCCTATACTCCGTAGCGCACGGAACGCTGTTACCTTCCCACCGAAGGTGGGATTTATCTACCCATTTATCCACTCACATTTTTAGGTGCCGTTGAACTGCTAGGTTGGCAGAAGCTAGGACAAGTGACGGGAGCTCACTCAGTTGCGTGGTCTCGAACTGCCAACCTTCTGGTCAGCAAGCTCAATCGCTTAGTGGTTTAACCCGCTGTGCCACCACGTCCCACTTACCACTGTACACAACTGTTTTTTGACATGATGTAAAAGATGTCAGAGATCTGACATCAAGTGAAAGTGCAGTACAATAGAACAAAAGCAAGTATTACAGTACAATTTGTACAAGTTCAAGTTGTACAATTAGGTATTTTTTATTTTATAGCAGTACAGTATTAAGTAGTGTTAACCTTATCTCAGTTGCACCCGAATTTCCTTCCTTGCTTCCTCTTATAGGACAAGCTTTCCTCCGCTCCTGCTAGGTCCAGTCAGTCCCAGCCAAAAATGGTGTGAATGTTTCCGGCCTCCTTTGAACGGAATTAACTACCCCACCAACCTGAGTGTCAGAATTCTGAACAATGAATGCTCAAGTGCTGAACACATGAAACAAAAATGAAATTAGCCAGCAGGAGGAAACTACAAACAGGCAAGGCATTCAATTGTTAGCCATTTGAAGGATTAACTTCTAAATCATATAGAGCTCCCTTGATAGTTCAGCTAGTTGGGCACTCAAGGGTATATAAAAACACACTTTAAAGTAGAAATGTATTTCTTCACCTATAAACCGGAGATTTACTGGCGGGCTGTGATATTATTAATGCTGGATTTTCTTGCCACTGTCTCCTGCATTTAATCACGGTTTTTCTTTGACTTTCTATGTGTGCTTCTATGTTGTGGTTCAAAACAGACAGTGCACATGGACTCTCTGTCTTGAGGCAGGTGCAGTAGTAAAAATGAAAAACAACAACCACCACCACCTCCCATAGTTAAGAGTCTCTTTTAAAACAACAGCCTAGTGATGAAATGCACCTACATGATACGCAGCCCTTAATCTCTGCAAGTTTACTTGGAGATAAACCCCATTTAACTCAGGGCGTAATCCCAGGAATGATGTTGTGCGGGCGCTATGTCATAGCATTGGCGCAACATCACTAGTGCTGATCCGGAGCTGGCGGTAGAGCTCTGGGGCCGAAGCTAGCAGTAGTGTCGACCCAAGACACTGGAACCCCGCCACGCCAGCTGAGCCGTTTAGGCCGCATCCAAGGCTCCGTCAGGAGTTCCACGTGGCCCCAATTTGGGCGGCTTCCTTTGATCTGCACCTGCTGTTTAGCAGACACAGAGCCGAGGAACCCTATGGGGAGGCCGGAGCCTCCCCTGGGGCAAGGGTGTGAATGTTCCCTTGCCCCAGGGAGGCTCCCCAGTGCACCTAAGGTGCACTGGATTTGGCTCAGGCCTGCAGGCCTCACCATTTCAGCGCAATTTAGGATTGCGCTCTCAGTTTCAGGCTGGCTGGTTTTTACACTTTATAACTTGATTATATCTTATGATCCACGGGGCTTGTTGTTTTTTAAATTTTAAATTGTATTGCTTTAATATTATTTCTAAATTGTTTTTTAATGTTAAATTCTGTATTTTATTGTGTCTTGTTTTGTTGTGATGCCGCCTTGGGTGCCTTCGGGCAGAAAGGCGGGATATAAATCCAATTAATAATAATAATAATAATAATAATAATAATAATAATAATAATAATAATAATAATATGCATGTGAAGGATGAAGCTGCACACTTCTGTGACTGGTTTATCCTTCAACAGCTATATTGAATATTTTGCGAATCTTTAAATATTTGAATTTGGCTCCTGCTTTGCTACTAAGCATGGCAAATGCTGTACCTCAGCTGGGTTTGCGTCATTGTGAGCCAAGCACTGACATTTGAATAATAGCAATAGCAAAAATAGCAACAACCCTGTGTGTAGGTCAATATACCCTGTATTGCAGGCGGGGGCTTAGCCTGAGTGGGACTGGCTTGCCTAGGATCATTGACAGCCCAATGGGCAGAGGAACACATGTTCCATGGCTGGCCGTTGCTGAAAGAGTGCCAGAAAGCAGTGTGCTCAGCCGTGCATTGCCTGGATGTTGGTGGGAAGGCCAGAGCCATCCCACCCCTGTCACTGGAGCTTTAGCTGCCCGTGGGAGCAGGCAAGCCACTGTGGGGGTGGAAGGGACAGAGGAAGGTGGAAGAGGGGCAAGAAGGAGCAAACCTGGGGGGAGATAACAGTGATGTCATTCCGGGGGAACGGATCAGAACGGGCGTTCCGGATCCTAACGGGCTCCGTGGCTGGTTCTGGGTTCCCAACAAGTGCCAACCAAAAGTGAGTTCCTGTTCCTAAATCATTTGAATGACACCACTGGGAGATAAGCATGTCGGAACAGGAAGACTGCAGGAGGGGTGGATCTGGTTGCAATGGTGCATGCCGGATCCTACCCTCTGCTGCGCCCGTCCTCTTCGTCTCCTTGGTCTTGTACTAGCAACATCACTAGCACAAGTCCAAGGAGACCTATTGAGAGTTAGGAGGCTTACATGGGGGTAAGGGGATTTCAATTTCATTTCCTTGCTGAATTTTCCTGCTCCAACCCCCACAACCACGCTGCTGGATACAACATGCCCATTGTTGGAGTGGCTGCACTGGTGTGTGTGTGTGTGTGTGTGTGTGTGTGTGTGTGTGTGTGTGTGTG
>JAJKFI010000044.1:7748138-7778116 GCA_029204185.1 Lerista edwardsae
TGTGTGTGTGTGTGTGTGTGTGTGTGTGTGTGTGTGTGTGTGTGTGTTCCTGAGCATCCATACAGAGAGTAAAAAAATAGCTTTTGTACAGTATAGCTGCTGAGCGAAAACTGTTTTATCCTCACTGAAGTGCTGATGTTGAATTACATGTAATGACCAGGTTGAAGAATGATCCCTAGCAAACAAAGACTTGAATTCAACTGAATTCAACTGAAACCAGCATCAGTGATATTAAGAGTCCTGGAAAGGTGAATTGCTGTCTAAAGCTGTGTTAGGTCTCAGACAATAAAGCCAGCAATACACTTCAGTCAAATACACTTCAAAAGCATTATTTACAAACTGCGTACCCCGCAACTCTATTTTGAAGCCCTTTTGTTAATGCTTATAACTACAATCCTATATACTTGTAGGGTTTGGAGGAGCTGCAGACCACATAGCTTCAGGACTCATTGCTCCAAATGTGTTCCCAAAGACAGCCCAATAGCCTCAGATCGAGCCAGAGAACCCCAAGAAGCCAAGCTATAGAATGAAGACAGCCCAGGCTATCATGTCCTGTTCCTCAAGTGCTGCAAATCTCACTCTTGGACTCAGACCAGCCGACCTTAGCAGGTCTCCTGCCACAACTTTCCTTTCCCTTCCATTTGGAGGGAGCTCCACAGCCCAAACTCAATCAAAACAGCCCATCAGTAATGATGCAGGCACCCAACTTGCTTCAAATGTCGTTAAAAAACAGTGTGGTCACTGTGTGGTCACTCGAGGCAGCTGAGGCGGAGCCACAAATGACCCAGGCTGCCCAACTGCAGTTGTGTTTGGCGTTACCTTTCAAAGGCCTTCTGGAGGCCTCAGAAGCCGTACTGAGAGCTAGCGAGGCTGCATGTGGCCTTTGCAGCCCTCAGAAAAACTCCGGAAAGTCTTAGAAACGTACTTCTGGTTTTACAAAAACCTGGAAGCACCTTTCTAAGGGTGCAATCCTAACCTGAAGTTAGGCCAGCAAAGTTTGGCCAGCACAAGGGATACCGTAATGTTTGGACCACTCTTGGAGTCAGAGGGGCCAGCACACACACATGCGCCATCCTCCCTGACTCTGAGAATGATCTAGCCGTGCTTTACAGTGTCCCTCGTGCCAGGCAAACTTTGCTGGCCTAACTGTACTGGCCTAACTCCAGGTTAGGATTGCACTCTAAGACTCAGATAGTGTTCTGAGAGTTGGAGAGGCTGTGTCCAGGGGTAACCCAGAAGTGATGTCACTTCCAGAAATGATGTCACTTGCAGGTCAATGGGCACTCCTGGTTGTGCCTCACTGGCACAAACCATCACCACACATCCCTATTTAAAAACAATGCCCACGAACTATCCAAAACATAAGTTAACACTTAATATTTCAGTTAAGCCCTGCTGACTACAGAGGAAGAGTTATACGCACACTTTTAACTCTCTCCCCCTTGAAACAGTCAGACATAAGGGGACAGAAATTTGGTTGGATGTTGCCCAGATTCTCAGAGTGAAGGCAGACATAACATATTTCTGGTTTGATTCTGAAGTGAGGCACGCTCTCATCATTTCCCCTGTCTCACCTTTATCACATCAGTTAGGGCGCAATCTGTACCTTGAGTTAGTCCAGCAAAGTTTGGCCGGCACAAGGGCTATTGTAAAGAACGTTTGGACCACTCTTGGAGTCAGGGAGGATGGTGCACGTCTGTGTGCTGGCCTCTCCAACTCCGAGAGTGGTCCAAACATACTCTATGTATGTGCCCCTTGTGCTGGCCAAACTTTTCTGGCCTAACTGTGCCAGCCTAACTCCAGGTTAGGATTGCACTCTTAGTCTAGCATACATTTTCTAGACTGAGTCTGGTGGGGGAAAAAAATAATAATATGGACCCTGGATATTTGTCAGGTTAACAGTGTGGATGTGCCAACATATGAAAATCAACTTGTGCTATGCCATATTAAAAAGGCACCATAGATTCGCTCTGGCAGGTCTCTATGTAGAAGAAAACTAACATTTCCTCCATGCAGCATAATGTTCCTTCTTCCTTAGCACATTCCTTGTCATTTCCCCTTGTGCGGAAGATGTAGGCTTGGCTGTTGTCTAAAGAGAGAAAGGGAAAGAGTGTTTTTCCCCTCCCCTTGGGGATGTTAATTTCAAGGCTGAGTGGTTTCAAGACGCTGAGCCTTGCTGGAGGTATCACTCAAGGCTTGCATGCGGGCAGCAGGAGGCCATTTGTCTCACCTGTAGGCTACACAGCCACAGGAAGGCAGAGAGAACTTTCTGAAGACTTTGGAATGTGCACCTGTTTTGTGCTCAGTGTTTGTCTTTTAATCCTCAACCTGGTTTTCTTACCCCGTGTTTAAAAACATAAGAAAATAAAATAAACTAGGTTTCCGGCCAAACTCCATGAATAGGATCAGGCTTAAGTGGTTAAGTACGTTTTAAGCAAGTGTCATAGCTTAAAAATAATGTTTGCATTGGCTTGGGAAGAGTAAATACACAATGCAGATACAAACCAGATACACTCTTTAAAGAGCAGAATGCTATTTTGAGTCGAAGGATTTCTTCCCCTTGTGACTTGTCAAAGGGTTCTTCTTATTCACAAGAGTTTCAGAAGCTTGGGGGGTGGCTGGCTTTGGAAATAAAATATCTTTCCTTAGACAGGCTTGTTCCCCAAAGAGCTTTGAAAATACTGATGGCCGTTCTGCTCCCTATATATTCTGCACCTAGTCATGAGTACACAACAAAGTGCTCCTGAGCCCCAGTTCACACAACCAAACTGGAATATTAAAAATAGGGTTGACTTAAAAAGGGGAAAGCTGTTCTTGTGGTCTAATAGACATGGAGGTGCTTTCTTTCTTTATAGCCTGCCATTCTTCCATGGAACAGAAGGCAGGGTAGGTTGGACAGTTCTGTTTACCAGGCTGAGATCTGCTTAACATCAGCAAATTCCTTCATCCTACACCATTAGACCATGCCTTAGGGTGCAATCCTAACCTGGAGTTAGGCTGGCACAGTTAGGCCAGGAAAATTTGGCCGACGTAAGGGCCACCATAAAGTGAATTTGGACCACTCTCAGAGTCAGGGAGGATGGCGCACCTCTGTTAGCTGGCCTCTCTGACTCCAAGAGTTGTCCAAACATAATTTACGGTGTCCGTTATGCCAGCCAAACTTTGTTGGTCTAATTCCAGGTGAGGACTGAGCTAAAAGTCAGATGCACCCCTTCTCCCAATTTAGCCTAAATCGCCACTATGTGAAAGCTCATTGGGCAAGTGGCAGAGTAAGTGAGAATTGCATTGTGAGTGGGGCACATTGTGAACTAATGACACAGCTGCTTCACCACCTGCTGCTCTCTGCACAAATCCACTTCACCCACACTCTGCACATGCCAATTTTGCTTATGAAAATAGTTGTTGGTTTTCTATGGAAATCAATGGTTCTAAAACGGCTTACATTGCAAGTGTATTATCTCAAGAAATATGTGAACTGTAGCTACAGGGCACAATCCATCAATGACTTCTCCAGCGCAAAGTCCCTTGGAAAGACATAAGAAACACACCAAGTTGCTATATGATGTTCAGCACCGCCATTCATTTTAATGAGGTTTATCCAGGTATTGAATACCCAATGGGCAATACCCACAGTTGTCTCCAATATTTATCAGCAGTGATCTCCCCTGTAATTCCTTGGAAACTTAGAAGGGAACTTGAGTAAAGAATGGAAGATGGAAAAATATCTGAGGCCTAGGAAAAAAAAATCTCTTGCCATTTGAAAACAAAAATAGTTGTAAGCAAAAGAAAAAAAATCACAGTAGATTGATTGATTATTGTATTCTAATCCATATTAGAGCTTTAAGTCTTTAGGTGTGGCTCTTTAGTTCTAACATATCATAAATTACGGCTATAATGAAGCAGTCATTTATCCTGAGCTTATGATAAATGGCTTGCCCTAGGAGAAACTAAAGAATAGGAAAGTAGATCATTTTCATATTTGGTGAAAACAATATTAAGTACCCGGGCCTCTGTGATTGCCCTAATAAATGAATAATCTGAGGTGAGGGGCTTGGCAGTCAGTGTAAAAAATAACCTGAGCTTTCTCTGTCATTTGTCAGGCTTTGCTATGACAGCATGCATTATGGGTAAATGAGCAATCAGCAAGAACTATGTTATGGCTGGGATGTTTTGGAAGAATTTATCATATGCATTGCTTGGTACCTTTAAGATCTGAAGGCTTAATAGCTATAGTGCATGACGGCAAGTGAACACAGTTCCTATTTACCATCACACGCTTCATTTCCGCCGGATCTCCTTTATTTCTAAACTTGGCGTGTGGTGTTTTCATTTTTTTTAAAAAAACGATGACCTTCAATTAACATTGTTCCTCAAATAATACTTTCCCGAACACATTTTGACTGTAGAATTATATTAAAGTATCTGTTAATGAGCGTCCTACGAGGGCACTTGATGGAAGTCAGCATCGATGGTTCCAAGTCCGAGTCAGCAAATCTGTCTGCATGTGTAGAACATCCAACATGTGCAGGACAACAAGTATACACAGAACATTCAGGCAGAAACTGCAGAGTGAATGCTCCATGCTGGCTAGTGGATAGCATCGACCTGGACTGGGGATACTTGCGTTTAATGATCTGCTCATCCATAAAGCACATGGCTGCTTGAATTGGATTGGGGTCTAACTCCTGGCCTAAAGCCTTGGCCAACTCTTCAAAGCAGTAGTGGGAATCAATTAATATTTTTTTTATTTTTTTATTTTGAAGAATTTATACCCCGCTTTTCCCATGCTGAAGCAAATGCCCAAGGCGGCTTACATGGGCAGGCTAGTCTAAACCACAATTTTTCAATGGGGGTTTGTTTTTGTTTTTAACAAATATACAGTATTCTGCCATTCACCGAATCCTCAGTCCCAGATGTAGCCTTCACAGTGTGTTTCTCTCCTTGAGCTTCAGCAGGTGATCGTAAGTCCAGCCTGGACAGGTCCTCAAGGTTGGAGTCCATTCTTTTGCCGGCTGGCCTTCTCACCACATTCCTGCACAGCTCCACAGTGACTCTGTCCTGCCACAACAGGTACTGCAGCTTGTCATAGCCTGGGTTCTGTCTCCCATCTAAAAGTAGACCACAGATTCTCCTGCTTAGCTTCAGGCAGTACCAGCAGCTCAACCATCAGTCCACACCTCCTGCACAATTATACACAATTAATATACTGTAACTGTGTGTTCCATCCATTAACCATGAGAAAAATAGGCCTTCTGCTGAAATTTATTCATCAGGATCCAACCTCTGTGATGCACACAACTCCACATGCCCCCCCAAGCCAACTCTGATCGCACCATTTTATTCTGTGATCCTCCCTTCTTGCAACAAGCCAACTCTTTAGACCTTGGCCACTTTCTCTCTCCCTTTCCAGCACTGCCATCAAAATATAAATTACTATATTTATATTTTGGATTCCTTGGGAGATGTCATTGCAGGAGTATTGCCACTTGCAGGACTGTACAGTAGCTGTCAAAGGATATTTGCTTACCTGAGCTCTGTCTGACTGGCGATGCAGGCTCATGACAGTTAACAGAACAGAAAAACATAGGATTGATACCTCTGGCAGCAGATTCTCATTTTGCATCTTTGTTTCTGGGTACAAACTCCATGAGGCTTTTGTCAAGTATGAAGGAATATTCAGTGTATGTCACTTTCACACCAGGGGTAAATTATTTCCTGATGGCCATATTTCAGCAAACATTTGTGTACACGAGTGCACGTACACACATACACCTGGTCTAAGGTCTCTCTGAAAAATCTTGCACACTCCAGGTTCACTGTCCAAATACCCGCAGTGAGTCAGAAATGTATGTTGTCGTTTGTTCTTGCGTATCCTACAATATCCAGGGACTTAATACTCCAGGAGAGAGCAGGGTACGGCCAAATGATGAGTATAAATTCCTGTGCATGTTTATCTGTCTGGCCACACACACCAGACAGGTGGGTGTACATGTGCCCTGCGGTCTCTCCATTCCTGACACAAGCATGTGTATTTTGCAGTTGGTTATCTGTACCAGGGATAGAGGTCAAAGTATAATGTGAGAATTGATCCTGAAGACTGTAACTTAAGGCAGTTGTTCTCAAACCTTTTAGCACTGGGACAGGACTTACCTTTTAGAATGACAATCTGTCTGGGACCCACTGGAAGTGATGTCATGTCTGAATGTGCTGTCATTGTGATGCCAGAGCCTGCTGCATTCCTACAAACGCAGCAATAAGTTGGGTTATTTTTCAGCCATTTTCCAACAGCAAAGTGAATCAGAAAGAAAAAAAAACCTACTTACAACCTGGACACAAATAAAACAACCACACATCTCTCCCCCTTTCCAGCATCCCGTCGTCCCATATTTTCAATATTGCTGCTCTAGGTGCTTTGTGACCCACCTGAAATTGGCTTGTGACCCAGTGGTGGGTCCCAACCCACAGTTTGGGAACCACTGTCTTAAAGAGTGTGTGTACAAAAGGAAGTTTCTCGCAGCAAATGGCCTGGCTGTTGGAGCATGCAGAAGTGTGGTAGCATTGCGCCTGTACCAGCAGGGGACAGTCAGGCTTGCAGGCTAGTGATAGGGGGACCTCTGGAACCAACTAAAATTCCAATCCAGGGGGAACTGGAATTCACCACTTCATCTGAAGTGGATTGTATGGGGTGTTTAGGACGGGTAAAAATTGTCTGAATGGAAGAGGCATCAAGTCAAGCCATGTTTATTCATATCTCCTCATTGTTACAGTCTTCAGATTGGCTCAAATTCTTTGCTAGCCCGTTGGACACCTAACACCGATATTAATTTTCCAAATGCTTCATTTTGTAGACTTGGAAGTCCAAAGTTTCACATGACCTTGAAATCTGTGTAATTTGTTGCTTGTCCTAGCAATGTATGAAAAAAAAAAAGTTTTGCAAAAAGGTTGGAACTGTTGGAACTCTGTTGGAACTGAGATTATTTAGCAGCCATCTATAAATTGTTTTGCTAGTCTGGCTCATTGTTGATTGACTTGCTTCTCTTGGCCTGCTGTTTCCTGTTCCTTTTGCTTTTTGCTGTTCTGTTCTCCCTCTTTTTGTGTGTTCCTTACCTTCCTGGTGTCTTTTGGAGGATAATGTAATCTCCTTGGTCTCTGTAATATCAGTTACCATCGGGTGGTGTGAAATATTTTATCTGTGTGCTGTTTGTTGTATACACCTGTGAATTATCTGTTAGGTGCATGCTTCCTGTACTTTTGTTTTATCATCAAAATTCAATACAATTGAATTGGTTAAGAGTAATAATTAAATCAATTAATATGTGCAAATGAGAAATGGATAATTGCTTTTCTTTTGGGAAGTGCACCCACCTGACTTTTTCAGTGGTAACAATGCTTTTGGCTAGCTGATAAAACCCTTAGACCAGGGCAGTATTATCCATTAGGCTGAGTAGGCTGAAGCCTAGGGGCGCCACAGGGACTAGGGCCCATCGTGTTGGCATGTCGAGGTGTCAGCCTAATGCATGGGTCTCCAGATCTGGCCCCTGGGGACTCCCCATCCAGCCCGCCAACCCTCCAGCTGGCAAGAGTATTTGAATAAATTCTTCAAAGAAATAAAGGGACTACAGCAAGTCTGACCTTAAAAAGGTGAGGCTTGCAGAGCAATCCAAGAGCCATGTGGGGCAAGCCCCACTTCCAGGAATTGAGGTGGGCTGCATGTGGAGGCTGCATCGCTGGGGAGCTTCCATGTAAGCCTAGGTCCATTTGTGAGGGTTCCCCCCCTTTTGGGGCATACCTTAGAAATGCCTGCCTTCTCAAGTTCTTGCCCCTCAGATTTCTGCCTGTGTTTCTGCTGTTTTAGGAGTGGGGGTGGAAGTGGCGTATCTAGGGTACTGCTTGGGGTGGCAAGAGCAATGGGCGCTGTTTGCCAGGGGGCACTGATTGCCCTCAGCCCTCCCATGCAATGCCCAAGAAGACGCCTGAGCCGCGGCCGAGGGAAGCCTTGCGCCCCCCCCAGCTTGCCGAGCTGGGGAGGCTTGCGGTTCCTCTGAGGCGCGGCTCGCCCAAAACTGCCCGAATGGGGGAAGCCGTGCACCCTCCCAGCTCGGCGAGCCAGGGAGGCGTGGCTTTTCTCACCCACCCTGGGACAAAACTGTGGCAGCAGTGGGAGGGAGAAGCTGCACACCCTCCTGGCTCAGTGAGCTGTGCGCTCCCTGGCTTGGCAAGCTGCTGAGGTGCGCGGCTTCTCCTGCCCACTGCTGGAGCAAAACTGCACCAGCCGCTGCCGAGGGAACCCCCTCACTCCCCGGCTTGCTGAGCCGTGGAGACACGCGGCTTCTCCTAGCCACCACTTGAAGAAAACTGCCTGAGCGGCGGCCAGGGGAAGCTGTGCGCTCCCTGGCTCGGTGAGCTGCAGAGGCGCATGGCTTCTCCCAGCCGTCGCTGGGGAAAAACTGCCCGAGCAGTGGCCAGGAGAAGCCCCTCACTCCCTGGCTCGGCATGCCAGAAAGGTGTGCGGCTTTTCTCGGCCGCCCCTTGGGCAAAACTGCCCGAGCGGTGGCTAGGGGATGCAGCGCACTCCCTGGTCCACTGAGCTGGAGAGCCAAGGTGCCCCAGCTGCTGCTGGAGCAAAACTGTCCAAGCGGCAGCCAAGGGAAGCTCCTTGCTCCCTAAGCCATGGAGACATGCGGCTTCTCCCGGCCACCACTGGGGCAAAAAGAAGGGGCGGAGGCTTGGCTTTTCCCTGACATGGCTTGGCCAAAGTTGGCCGAATTATGGCGGAGAGGAGCCACACCCCGCAACGTCACGACGTTGTGACGTCACGATATTGCGTGCCATGGGTGCGGTTTCGCCCTGGTACGCCTCTGGGGGGTGGAGCTTCCATGCAAGTCTGGATCCATTTGTGAGGAGAAGCCAGCCTGCAGCTGTATTGCATAAGGTTGGGGGTTGGCTGCAAAGATGGGCTTGTGTGTGTGTGTGTGTGTGTGTGTGTGTGTGTGTGTGTGTGTGTGTTGTAACAAGGCAACAGATGGGGAGAATTGATGCATTAGCTGAGCTGCACAGGCCTTAGTTATAAAGGAAGAAGGAGAATCATGCCAGGGGCTTCCGTTTGGTGTGGCAGAAGCTTTCCTGAAGAGTTTTTTTTTTGGAGGGGGGGGGCTCTGAAAGTCTTGAAAGCCTAGGGGCCAGGCCTTGGTTAATATGGCCCTGCCCTAGACTTTCCTTCTCTTCCATTCCCTTCTTTCTGTGGGTTGGTTATGACCTGTTTATTTTCTCAGTGGGCGACCCCCAAACAGAAAATTGCTTGGCTTATTCCTGAGCCAGTCTGAACTGGTCCCGCAAACCCCCTCCATTTCACACACCCAGCCAGCCCCATTACCCTCCCGCCCCCCACCCCTTACAGCATGCTTAACTGGCTGCAGACTGCCTTTCAAAGCCACAGTCTCATACTTTTCCGGGGTGTGGGGATGAGGCGGGCAAAGCATGCATCAATGGGCAATTGTATCTGGCAAGTCCAGAACTATTTTAGCACGAAGTGGTAGGAGCAACTTCTCATCATACAACCACAGCTTATACGCCTGCTTGCAAAACCCAGCACCTCACCTTCTTGCAGTTGGAGAACGGAGCTATGGGACTGAGCCCCTGAGAGAGGAATGGTGCCTTCTCAATGTTAGATACACTGGATGGGCCATGACGTCACAGACTTGAAGCCATGGGTATATCTCAGATCATTGCCGCGAAGGAGGATTGCCGCCGCGGCGTCACGAATAAAAATCTCCCTGCCCGTGTGGTAAAGTTAATCTCAACGTCTTTAATCATGCCTGCGTGTTCTGCATACGGGTGCACGAATCGCTGTACGAAAAATGGGATCACTTTGCACAGGTACTTAAAATCATTGTGATTCGTTGCTACAGAAAAATATTACTTCCTAAAGTATGCAGCCCTTCACAAACTGAAGTAGATATGAAGAAATAAAAATAAAAATAAAAATAAATTCCCCCCTCCTTTTTTCCCCCTTCCCGTTTACACATTTTTTTCCCGCCTTCCATTTTCTACTGTAATATTTTTGAAATTCCGAACATTAACAGAATTTGTTTTATGGGGGGGGTGAGTGTAGAAGTTTAAAAAAATACACTTAATAGCCTAGAAGTGAAAAAGAACTACTCTCCTATTGACAACTACTTGTGTTATACATTGAGAGATTTTAATGTAATTTTCCTACATATTTATCTGATTTTTGCCCACCCTCCCCCTTTTTCTCTTTCCTTCCCGTTCACACTTTATTTTTGGTTGTGTGGATTTCAAAAAATAAGTCTGTCAAAGCAGTGCAATCCGAGTTTAAATAGACAGCAAGTGGCATTTCGTCCGGTATGTTCAGTAATATAATTCTGCGGAATTAAACCTTGGAATTGCACTCATAATATGAGTTACCATATAACTCATAATATGGTTACCACTGATGTTTGTCCACGATCACACGTTGTTATTTTCGTGAGTTTTTACTTCAGGAGTAAACAAATAAGTCCGAAACATCATGCGAAAACCCATTTGAAATAATTGGAATGAGGATTGTTTTGGGTATATTTACGTCACCGCTAACCCCGCCCACTAGCTTCACTGTCTGCTCATTCAGATAACAAGAAGGGCTGGGCCCTGTTCCTTGCCTGAGGTGGATGTTGCTGAATGAAAGCTGAAGCCGTCTAGCGGTGGAAACTGGCACTGCACCAATAAGATGAATCATCCCATAATGCTTTGCTGGATCTTTCCGGCCAACTTGTTTGGAAAGACAACAGGACCATGAGGCTGTGCTGAGAGGGGTAAAATTGGGGTTATTTCTCTTTATTACTAAAAATAGTTTTGTTTTTTGATGCAAATTTCACGTTATATATCATTATTCTGCATTTTCCAAAATCACACACCTCATTATGTGGGCAATTTCTCAAACTGTGGGTTGGGACCCACTAGGTGGGTTGCAGCCTGATATCAAGTGGGTCATGGAAAGTTAGGAGCTCAAAGTGGTGCTTTGCATCACAAAGTGGTGCTTTGCATCACCACAAAGTTAGGAGTGGGTCGTGGAAATCTTGGAAGCTGCAGACCTTACTCTTGTTATATTCCTTTTGTATTAACAGAATTTTCAAGGGAGGGTGTTTTTTTAATTGTTTTTAGTTCAGTGCTTTTACATAATATTTTGTCCCAACTTTGCTTTCTGTCAGGGATGTTTCAGGGATGTTTCCTTACAACTTCCAGATGCAGCTGCCATGTCACGTCTCAATTGCTGCAATCCAAGAATGCCAGTTTGCATTCCAAGAGTGTCATTTGATCATGTCACAATGAAGGCACTTCCTGCTTGATGATGCCACTTCCAGCCACGACATCCCTTCCGATGGTCCCGACATGAGTGCCATTCTCAAAAGTGGGTCCTGGTGCAAAACGTTTGAGAGCCACTGATCTAGAGCAAATGGTAATTCTTAATAGAGCTTCAGCTTTTGCCCTGGACCTGTTCCCCTATTTAAATAGGCCCCAAAGTCCAGTTTTTGTGTCCTTAAACATTCCCTTTTGCAGCTCGTAGCAACTTTGGTGGTACTGATTCGGACTGGAGCCATAAGGAAACAGATTAACTTTCTTCTCTTGTGCACTGCAGCCCCAGTTCAAATCCCCCCTCCTGCTGTAGTTCCTTTTGGACTTAAGAAAAAGTCCTTACAACTCCCAGATGCAGCTGCCATGTCACGTCTCATTTGCCTCTGAGTTCCACTGAAAGGCCTATCATAGTCATGACTACCTTGTTCCATAGGGTTCAGTAAGACTTACCATTGCTAATTTTGCAGACTTATGGCCCAGTTCTACCTGGGCTGGGTGATGGTGGCATGCCTCTTCTGCTGGCGCTGACTGTGACAAAGCAGTCAGGGCAACTCATGAAAGGTGTTCTGGCAGTGCGCTCAGAAACACACTGCTGGAGCCTTCTAACCCCAGATTTGATCCCATAGCCCAAGTTCATGTGGACCTGGACATTCTTAATTGGAAATAAACCATGTTGAACAGGGCCGGCCTTAAGCCAATGTGACCAATGCCATCACATCGGGCCGCGCGCTTTGGGGCGCCCTGCACCAGTGCAGTGAGCATATTGCTTGCTGCTGCAGTCAGGATCTCTTAGGATTGTATGTAGGTCAGTGGGGCCAGCAGAGCAGCTTCACCTTGGGCCCTCTCCCCTGCCCCAGTTTCTGAAGTGCCCAAAATGGACCTCCTGGAAGCAATTGGCAGTGACGTCATCCTGCCACCACCAACTATTTCCAGGTGCCACACTTTGTGTGTGGCATAAGTGCTCTTCTTGGTGAGTGGGGGACCCTGTGGGGAGTGTGTGGAGCCCCATAGGAATGCCCCGCATTGGGCCCCGCATTGCACCGGCCCTGATGTTGATCTTGGTGCAATTTACTTATGAGTAAAGGTTAATAGAGTCTTCTTTCATAGGAAAGATCATGTTGCAGAGCTGCAGATTTAAAAATACTGTTTGGGTGTAATTTCCATTGAAATAGGAGATAACACTGTTATCTTCCTTCAGAGATAACATTGTTAGAAATCAGGCTAGAAATTTGGTCATGTGTGCAGTTTTTCAGAGAAATGCACGCTAAAAAAAATACAATTTAAGTTCTTACGCTAATGCAGTATAAAAGGCAAGAAGGAAATGTAGGAGAACAAATAATAATAATAATAATAATAATAATAATAATAATAATAATACAGCCACAACGTCATGACTAAGGCTGCACATTTTCCTGTGACTAACCTCCATTGGAAGACAGTGGGGCTTACTTCTGAGTAAACACGCAAAGGCTTTCCTGCATGTCAAGTCAGACACCTTAAAAAAAAATCAACAGACACAGACATTTTGTTTCTGAGCCAAATAGCTGTTTTAATGGTGTGCTCCTTGGCTTGTTTTAATGTGCTTGTTTTTGTTTAGCTGTTATTTTGTAGCTGCATTGATGATAATCACTAGGTAGAGAAGTGGGGTAGAAGAAATAATAGTAATAACCACATTTGTTATTGCAAGATGGGAAGGCTCTTCAGATCCATTAACACATTTGACAAGCATATGCTACTTAAAAAAAAAACTAATAAAAGCAGCACCATGATGAAATGAGAATAGTTTCTGATTAAGAAAATTAGGCTTTGAGTGTAGCATTTGAATTTGTGTCCCTTAATTGTTTCTATTGATTATAAACAAAATCATTGACAGGGTGGGGTGGGGAGGGCTGATTATTCAAACAATTCCCTGTATAATCCAGAGGCAAAATTCCTCAATTTGACGGGACTCTCCCTTTGACAGTTCTCCTAAGGTAGGTTATTTTGGAGAAAACACATGTTTCCATTTTCTCTCCCTCTGCTTCCCTTTTAGTCCCCAGGCTCCACAAGGGTCACAGCAACATTAAGGCTTTTGTCAGTGTGATTAATAGCTCTTTAGATCATCTTTAATTCACTCACTAATGACTGAGGGTCTTTCTGCTTTCCAAGTAATCGGGTGATGTATGAGCCGATAGTACACCTTGTGGCAGAGGTGAAAATCATTCAGGCAATGCAAATATTGTCACGGGGACAAATGTTTTCCCTGTTAATAAAAATTAATGAATTTTACCCAGAAGCTAGTTACACAAGCCATGGTGAAAGAGATCCAAGCGCGAGACAGGCAGGAAGGAGGGAATAACAACACCTTAGTCTCCATGTCTCAGAGCCATTTGTTTTGTCTTTTGAGATATGTAAGGATACGTATTATTAGTATTTCTGCATCTGCATAATAGATGAGACAGTGGCAGGTTAATTAAATTACACAAATAAATTGCATTGTGACCAAATCTGTCTTTCAGTTGCTTAGGCCTGCTTGCTTGTTTGCTCCCTTTAACGTATTTTTGTCTTAGTACAGGGGAGGGGGGGGGAAACCACAGAGATCTCTCCCATTGCAACAGTTTCAAACATAATTTCCAGTATTTGCTGATGAGTGAAATCCAGGAACGTTGGCGGTTAAAGCGCCGTGGCTGCAAAATGATGTAATGAAGTTTAAATTTCAAAAAGACATCCTCACACATTATAAAAAGAAGATGAAACAGGCCAAAAAGTCATAAGGTGGGGAATGAATAATTCTTGGGGGGGGGGGGAAACCCAAACTTCCGATGTCTCATATTTACTGAATACACAATAACATACAAAAATAGTCCTGCAGGATCAGATTATTGAGCTCAACATCCTGTTTCAACCATGGCAAGCCAGATGCCCAGAAGCAGGACCTGACGGGAGCAGTCCTGCCCTATTGTTTGTCCCCTGCAGACCTCTGATATTCAGAGGTTTACTGCCTGAATAGCAAGATATTCTATTTATAGTTTATATATTCTATAGATTTCTATTCAGTCAAATTTTAACTGTTTTTTAATTATTGTTTTAATATGGTTTTAATTGCACATTTTGTATTGTTTTTTAATGTTGTAGGCCGCCTTGGGTGCCCTCGGCAGAAAGGTGGGATAGAAATTGAATTAATAATAATAATAATAATAATAATAATAATAATAATAATAATAATTATTATTATTATTATTATTATTATTATTATTTGTAGTCAGATATGGAGGTTCCTGACATGTACTGCCTCTTTAAGAGTCAAACCCTGAAGGCTTCAGGATGAGACAAGTCATGTGAGAGAATTCAGAGAAGCAGTTTCAGTTTTGCTGCTGAGGTCTGTATGACGGGTTGAACCTTTTCTGAGGAGACTGAGGGCGCAGTCCTAACCTGGAGTTAGGCCGGCACAGTTAGGCCAGCAAAATTTGGCCGGCACAAGGGCCACCGTAAAGTATGTTTGGACCACAGACATGCGCCATCCTCCCTGCCTCCAAGAGTGGTCCAAACACACTTTACGGTGGCCCTTCTGCCGACCAAACTTTGCTGGCCTAACTGTGCCAGCCTAACTCCAGGTTAGGATTGTGCCCTGTACCATCCTAGGACTAGAAAAAGACTTCAGATAAGTTGTAATCAGTTGCATTCCTATTGGGGGGGGGAACATTAAGCATTGCAGGAGGCTGAGCTGTGTAATGTAGTCCCTCCCCCTCATCTTCCGAGCCATTTGTGGCTTGGAGAAACTGGTTGGAGGCTTTCTGTCTAAGCCACAAATGGCCCTGGAGGCGAGAGGAAGGGGCTGCATTAGGAGCTCCGGCAACACTTAGTTCCCACTCACCCACCCACCCACCCAGTAGGAATGACAGTGGCTGGTATTGTTATTTCCTGAATCTAAATTTTCTGCGTTGGGCCTTTCCAGTGAGTTGTAAGCCACAAACAGTACAGTTATTAGAAGTAGTATTGTGTATGCTTTTATTCTCACAGAGCCAATCATTCCATTTAGCTACTCTGAATATTAACCATTGATAGATATCCATGAATATGTCTAACCCCATTTTAATGTCATATCATCTTATGGCGGTGAATTTCAAAAACTCATCATGCACTACATGAAGAATTATGTAATTCGGTTGGCCCTGACTCTGTTTCATTGGGTGATGCTGAGTTCCAATGCGGTACATTAGGATAAAAAAAGTGTTCATTTTCTCCACATCCTGCATCGACCTGTAAATATTTATTAATACCCTCCACTTAATTATCTTTTTTTCTAAACTGAAAACCCCAAATACAGCAACTTCCTAACCCCATTTTCTTATGTTTGGCCTTAAATAGATTGTTCTGCACAATCATGTGTTCTGATTACAATGATTTGTTTGCCCTCATGTTAAAACTACTTGCGCACAACCCCCGTCTCACACTCCTGTTCCCTGAGCATATGCGTGGCTCTCCCTTTGCCATCCCATCATCTCTGCTTCTTGAGGGTGTCCAATGAGTTTGAAAAGGTGTCTGTGTTTTATCAATTCAAAATACACCCCGAGCCAGCCTGCTGTTCTTTTTTGTTCATTTTGATGGTCTCTGATTCTTTCTTCTGATGACAAAAGCCATTGTCTCAGCGGAATATATATTTCTGAAATGCTTCCCAGACCCAACCCTATCGTTTACATCTCGGCATAAGAAAACTTCAAACTTTTAAAAGACATAATTTTACCTCTCTCTGCAGTGCTTATCTACAAACGAACATATTACTGAGGGGGGAAAAAAAGACTCCACTTGTTACTATTATTTCTGGTAGGCACCCAAGGAGAGTAGCTAATTTGTTCCTCATTAATGCCAAGGACGAATTTTTTTTTTAAAACAAGGGCTGAGTTATGCATTTATTTCCATTGTGGCTCTATAGTGAGCTCCTTCTCCCCATAGTTGTCATATACAATTCCCAAAATCTTTACTGTGTGTTTCATGTGATAGCATATAGGGTGAATTAATGGGGCTGTCTTTAAAATAAATAGTAAGAGATGAGTGGTGAATCGTAAACAAGGGCAGAAAATTACATGGAACCCTGCTGTAGTGCTTCCATCACAGTTTTCTTTTGCAGTCTCTACAGTATCTCTTCAGTAACTAATTCACAGAGGTCTTGACTGGAAACCTTCAGAGCACAATCCTAACCAACTTTCCAGCAATGACATAGCAGTGCCAATGGGGCATGTGCTGCATCCTGCAGTGGAACAGTAGTCGTGGAGGCTTCTTCTAGGTAAGGGAATGTTTGTTCCCTTACCTTGGAGCTGCATTGCCCTTGCCCAGGTGCTGGAAAGTTGGTTAGGATTGCAGCCTAAGTCTCATCACCACATGAACTCTAAAGACAACAGACCTAGAGTTGTTGATGCCCACTAGGCCCACCCAGCTTGTGATGGTGGGGAATGTGTGTGCATGACAGTTCTGCAGTCCCAGCATGCAGTTCTGCCTCACATAATCATGTCTGATTGTCACAGATTATTTGATTTGACTGTTATTGGGGAGAGGGTCATGGGGCTTGTAGACTTCATTATTCTTTTACCCTGGAAATGGCACAAATTGAAACTGGGAAATTGTGCAGGCAATAGGTGTATTGCTGAAATAGGACCTCTCCTTAAACAGGCTAGGCTAATAGTTGGAGCCTCTTGAATTCCTGAAGGCAGGCCACATGCAAAAGCGCAGTCAATTAACATTGCCTTGTTTTATGACTGAAAGTAAAGTGCGTGTTTGGTCATTTGCCACCTGATGCCACATTGGCAGGGCCTTTGTAGGGGTCCTTCATGCAGTCAGGATTGTGGGCAGCAGTCAAGTGGGAAGAACCCACTCAGCCGGCCTTGTGTAGATGATGCTGGGACTGCTGATGCTCCCACAGAGCTGTGGGATGAAGCAGTGGGAAAATAGCTCTCGTGCCACTCTGGTAACATATGAGGGAACCTTCAGTGTTATGTCTAAAGAGCAACTGAGCTACAATTTTTGGCCTTCCTTTGAACCTTTTGCAGTAAAGCAAGAAATGGAAGCAAAGGTAAAATTAAACTATTGTTTTACTCTGAACACTTTCAGTAAAGGACCTTGTTATCTAATGATTGGTTCTAGATGGCTAGTATAAATCGTACTGGTTGTTCTCTGAACTTGTGGCTGAAAACAAAGCAAAGGCAAAAGAAAATCAATTGAAAGTCGCAAATAACAAATGACCAGTCTTCGGCAGGCATAGAAGTTGGGGGGAAAATAGAGTTGTGGACATACATTATTAGGAAATGCAGGGTTGACTTCTTTTACCTTTTCGAAAAGTTCTGTGTGTGCAAGTGTAGGTTTGACTTGTTTCAACAAAACAGGTGTCTAATTCATTGTGCCTTTCATTGGGTGGGGACTGAGATATGAGAAGGGAGCTTAAACCATGCCTGAAAAAGAATTCATGATGGTGGTGGGGTATTAGTGGCAATTTAACAGAAACTGGCTCTGAAATGTCACATCAAAGGTAATCCAGAATCGTCCAAAATTTGGATGCAGGAGTTGGAGGATATGGTTTACAAAAATGCTAGCTTTTCTCATCAAACGATAAAGATAATTTAATATGGATTGTTTCCCCTTTAAACCTTTTAACCAGCCATTCATTTGAACAGGGCAGTTAAAAAGTAATTAAAAGGATGCGCCAAAGGAGTGGACTCTTTTTATCCTTTCATTGTATGCTTGTGGATAAAGTGAGACCCTAATCTGTCTTCAGTGTTATTAACAGCACAGAACTAGAGAAGGTTCTATGGAATCTTGGTGGTGGTTCTGTGGGATCCTGTATAAGTAGCCTAATGATCTCTAGTGGACACAGTTTATAGCAGTGGTTCTCAAACATTTCAGCACCAGGACCCATTTTGTAGAATGACAATCTGTCCAGGACCCACTGGAAGTGTTGTCATGGGTAGAAGTGCCGGCATTGTGATGCCAGAGCCTGCCGCTTTCCTGAAAATGCTGCAATTAGTTGGGTTATTTCTCAGCCATTTTCTAATAGTAAAGTGAATCAGAAAGAAAAAAGACTATTGTACAGCCTTGACACAAGCAAAACAATTACACAGCCCTCCTTTCTTTCCAGCATCCCCATATTTTCAATATGGCTGCTCACCTAGAGCACCTAGCTTTGTGACCCACTTGAAATTGGCTCGTGAATCAGAAAGGAAAAAAAAAAACCAATTTACCACCTTGACAAAACAACAATACAGCAAAACAACCACATAGCCCTACCCCTTTCCAGCACCCCATCTTCCCATATTTTCAATATGTTGGGCCGACGCTTTTGCTAACATCGGCCCAATGCAGAGCCCTGGATTGCGCCATCTGAAAAGGAATGTAGCAAGAAGGTTTGCAGCTTCCAAGATGGATCCTCCCAGCTTTACATGACCCACCTGACATCTGGTTGCAACCCACCAAGTGGGTCCCGACCCACAATTTGGGAAACACTGCTTTAAGATATTCAGCCTTTAAAACTGCTGGTGCCTTTTTAAGTGTTCAGGTCCATGTATACAGTGCCTCATACCTTGACCCAAATGTGGCAAGTCCTGCAGAGGTTGCTTCACTGATTACCGTATTTGGCCTCGCTCACGCCAGTATGACAACTGAGGAAGACAGGGAGGTCTAGGGGCCAGTGGCGTTATTCACCCGGTACGCTGGGCGGGACTTACCTTTGAGCAGCAGTCCGCCCGTTGCGTCACTCTGCGTTCCGCCGCTTTCCTGCCCGCCACTGCTAGGGTCCCATCCTGACTATGACATTGGTTTGTTGTCATGCCACCACAGTGATACAGGCCCTTGCATGTCATCCGTTTGGAAGTTTTTTCAAGAGTTGTAGAAGAGGGGTTTATTACAGCTTGGATTTGAGAAAGTAGCAGAGGGCTCTCGATAAATCTAACCACTTGGTATTTTCAAGTCTCTTGCACTTTCAGTCCTCCTCTGTATACAAGGGAGTGATTTTATTGGGAGTGTGAAAATCGAGTTGAGGATGTTGTCTTTAGGTTTTACTGCCTGTGAGGCCCGTATCCTGAACATACAATCTTATTTAGGGTTCCTATTTTGTTCTAGTGGAAAACGAAATGGCAAATTCTCTTTACACGTATTAATTCTTTTAAATGCATGTAAATTGCTCGTTTATTAGCATCCAGCTTGAGCAAAATAGCAGGCTATCAGTCAATCAATCAAACAAAACCTCGCCAGGAGGCAAGAAGTACAGAAAGCACATTTCAAACTTTCCCACAGAAGGATGGAAAACTGCTGGAATTGGTTAAAAATGAAATGACTCAGAGAGTAGCAGCTCGTGTTTGGGGAAAGGGGGCCCAGCAGAAAAGGCTTCTTTAGAATCCAGTGGATATTTGCTGGTACAAGGGGGCCTTACTGAGTCATGGTTCATTTACAGTGTCTGTTTCCTCTCTCCGGGAATGGTTTCTAACAGATTCAAGGAGACTCCAACCTTGTAGCTGGAATAAAGGCAGTTCTGTGAGTGAAAGATTTGTTCTGTTTAAGGAGAAATGTTGCCAGCCATGTTTCACATTTTGTGCCTTTCTTGAAGAACAACCTAGCGCTTTCAAACCATGGAGGCAATGGAGTCCTGTACAATAGGTATTAGCAAAGTGGGAACTCATGTACATGAGTACATGATATATGATTTTTGTAGAACTTTGGCAAATCATGGCTATACCCTATGACAGTGTTATTCAAACCGTTGGTTGAGACCCACTTGGTGGGTTGTGACCTGATATCAGGTGGGTCGCGGAAAGCTGGAGGCAGCCATCTTGGACACTGCAGACCTTAGTCTTGTTGTATTCCTTTTGTGAGTGTGAACTGTTTGAATTTGCAAGTGAGTTTTTTTTTAAAAAAATTGGTTTTTAGTTCAGTGCTTTTACATTATATTTTGTCCTAATCTTCTGTTAGGGATGTTTCATGGTTGTACAGTTGCTTCAGTCCAAGAATGCCAATTTGCATTTCAGGAGTGGCATTTTAATAAGTTACAATGATAGCACTTCCTGCTTGATGATGTCACTTCCTGCCATATCACTACCAGGTTAATGCCATCACTTTTGGTGGGTCCCGACACGAGTGCCATTCTAAAAAGTGGGTCCTGATCTAAAAAGTTTGAATATAGACTTGCCCTAGTATAGACTTGCCCTGGTATCCACTGATTTGGTATCCCTGGTTTCAGTTATTCACGGATAAGTTTGGTAGTGGGTGAGTGGCTGTAGAAGGAGGAATGGAAAGAAGGGTCTCCACATTTCAGTGCAGAAGATATAGAGGGAGAGATGTTAATGCCCTTTCGGACAATGACTGCTGGGATACATAACATTATTACTGCTGAATAACTAAAGAAGAGGAATAGTCCAATAGTGAGCCTTTGAGATTTTCAAACATTAATTTTGTATTTTTGCTACATATGCCTGTAGAAATTATTGAGATCAAGAGAAATGTGCCTAGTTGTTTCTTAACTTCAGGGTCTGCTTTAAAATTAGTCTTCCTAGCTAGCAGGCTCTGCTCCCCCCCCCCCATGAAGATATTCTGGTTTTTGTTTTTTTAATTTAACAACTTTCTGGTTTTGTTTTTTTTAAGTGTGTAGTTTAAAAACACATTAGAAAAGGTAGGGGGAAATGAAATTCTTATAATCACTTTACTCTCCAGTGTCAAGGAGATCATTGGATATTCAAATGTTATCAAATTGTCAAGGAGATCATTTGAGTCCAAATGTTAGAGTTTAAGAAGAGGAAGCCTAAACTTCGTTCGGTTGCTCTGGAAGCCTTTGGCAATTAACACAAATATTACAGGATCGTTTCCCAAGGACAGAATTGGAGCTGAAGCTGTGAATCATGGGATCATCAAACCCATAAGCAAGCATGGTATATGGCAGAGCCAAAGAAATAGATCTGTCTTCAACCCTGACAGTTTCCTATAATTGCTTCCTAAAAGGAAGTTATCCTGGATACGATTCCTGCTGTAGTAGCCAACCAGGAAGTAACATTAGGGCAGTTTCTCAATGAGAATGAGAAACTTCGAAAGAGGCCTTTTTTAACTGAGATCTGGAATTTTAATTTTAACCATTCTCTGATAGGCAATGCTGCGTTCTTGTGAATTGTACTACTCTTGCTGCTTGCTTTTAGTAAGCTTTCTTTCTGGTCATGCTATTAAGAGGTCATGCTACTAAGATGATTCAAATGATAATTGAACATATGTAATTTTTAAAAACCTATTTTTGGTACAATTGCCTTTTTTTACTTATTACCTGATACCTAAAATTACCTGTTTTTGATAATTTTGCTTTTTCTAGTCATTGGAGAAGGAAGATACTGTATAGGACACTAAAGATCGACCCCTTTCTCTCATCAACCCAATGGCAATCTGTGCCCTCACACCACCTGTATCCCCCCAAAATGTTGCTCCTGTGTGCATTAGTGCACATGACATCTTGGTAAGGGGGATGACAGGTGAGCAAGCCGAGGAAGGACAGGGGTGTGTGTGAGTGGGAGGCTGGATATGTGTCCCAGCCGCAGTTTTCCTCCTTCCCCTTCAGTGGTGCTGAAGGGAGAAGGGATACGTGTTTAGAAAGCTGCCGTAGTTCCAAATTGCTGCTCTTTGCCCACTCGGTGCTTACAAAGCTGCAGCTAATAATAATAATAATAATAATAATAATAATAATAATAATAATAATACATTTATTTATATACCGCCTTTCTTAAGATCACTAGATTTCTCTAATGATTGAACTCAAGGCGGTTTACGTAGGCAAACTTTCTCACAAGCCCGAAGGTTTTTACAATTTACAGAATGTTCTATCTTCCAAGAACAACACTCCTACAGATCTTTCTTTCTGGATTTAGCCTTCTTTCTTTAGCCACCCGTCTGTCGTCTGCTGGCTGATGAGGCTTCCCTGCTGCCACCAGAGATGCAGCTGATTTCAGCACACTCCTCCTCCCACGAGGCAGCTGAAACTCAGCTTGTAATCAGCCGCAGTTTCCAAGGTCTGCTGCTCGCAGAGACTTCCGGCAGTCCCGAGCTCACGACCTTGAGATCTTTAGGTGTTATCTTCGGGCAAATGGAGGCATTAACCCTCTCGGCTAAATCTTCTGCCCAGCTAGGCAGGAACTTTGGAACCTGCTTGCCCCCTTCCCTTGCCAAGAGTGTGGCATGCACTCTCCTTCCTCCACGCTCCTCAAATGAACAGAAGCCATGCATGCTGTGAATCCAGCGGGCGGGAGAAGGAGGCTGCCACGGCTGCAATCCCAGTTTGCTCTCTCAAGCCTCCAGAATGGAGAAAGTAGCCGACAGATGGTCTGGGGGCTTGTCCATTCACCACCCATTCAAGGGTGCCGTCCCACCATGTCAGGCCACTTTATGGCAAGGCTGGCCTTTCAACCAACCTCTTGGGGCACAATCCCAACATGCTGGAACAAGGTTGTGCTTGTGCATGGGAAGGTTGTGCTGTATCCAGCGCAAGGTAGTCCCAGGCTGGGGCGCAAGTCGGAGTACGGGGATTACCTTACCCTGTGCCATCCAGTACGATTTTGCAGGCACAAATCTGAGCAGCCCATGTAACATTGGTCAGCCTGGGGCTGAGATTAGGATCCTGCCTGTGCTGCTGCAGCCAATTCCACCCCTCTCCTGGGTGGAATCTGCCTCTTGGGGTCCAAAAACACCCCATCCTGCTTCCGTCCCACCCTCCCGCCACCCACTTCAGCTCCCTGTGCTGGCCTGCCCTACCTTCTCCGGGTGCAGGTCCAGGGCTGCTAGGCCAGTGCACGTCCATGCGCTTGCCTAGCTGGCTCCCGTAACCGCAAACTGTGTTTTATGGCAAGGGACTTGTGCCAGCTCAGGGCATCGTTAGGACTGTACTGCTAATTGATTAAATGCCACCACTAGTCTTTGTCTGCACACTTTCAAGTCTGTCTTTTTCGTTTTAGTCATGAGGACTAGAAGTATTAACTGTGCTTCCAACTATACATATTTCCGGTGTTTTCATGAAACATATGCATAGCTCTGCAACTAGGTAATGATCCTAAAAGAACTTAAGCCAACCCACAAATTATCTACCCCACAGAGGCCACAGAGATTGTATATCGCAATCCCCTGCAAGGATATAAGGATATAAGAAGGGCCCTGCTGGATCAGACCGAAGGACTATCTAGTCTGGAATTCTCTGTTTTCCACAGTGGCCCACCAGATGCATCTGGAAAGCACACAATACCCCCCTCTTGCCATTGTGTCTCAGTACTCACAGGTGTTGAGTTGTATTCCATTCAATTCAGCAGAGTTTATTCTTAGGAAAATCTGCATGGAATTGCACCCTAGTTGTGTATTTTCTAATCAAAACTAATCAACATTAGTCATACCCATCTTTCCCCTTCCTCTACAGCAAATATAAAAGGTAAAGGTAAAGGTTTCCCCACGACCGAATGGTCTAGTCGTGACCGACTGTAGGGGGCGGTGCTCATCTCCGTTTCAAAGCCTGTGAGCCGGCGTTTTTGTCCGATCATGGTGGCCAGCATGATTCTACGCCGTAGCGCACGGAACGCCGTTACCTTCCCACCAAAGTGGTCCCTATTTATCTACTTGCATTTTAGGTGCTTTCGAACTGCTAGGTTGGCAGGAGCTGGGACAAGCAACGGGAGCTCACTCCGTCACGCAGTCTCGAACTCCCAACCTTGTGGTTGAAAGCCCAGCGACAGCGGATTAACTCGCTGCGCCACCACGTCCCTTAACACAGCAAATATATGTGTGCTGTTAAAAAAATGAATTTTTTTGGGAAGAGATTTCAGAAAGTAAAATGAATCAGAAGCATACCTCCCTGAGACATTGCAAATATTTAAGGTCTGGCAAGCTAGACCCAGTTCCATAACGCAAAGTGTCAACCACAATTAAAGGGATACTGATGTTTGCTATCCTCTGTGGCCTATGTGTGGAGCACAGCAAACATGATTGTGGAAAGGGGGACTTTGAAAGCATTCAGAGGTTTTTACATCAGCGGTGACTTCCCCCATTATTTTGAAAGTGTCACTACATTTAAAAACCATGTTTTATGCATCCTGTTTTCCCTTGCTGTTTTTGTTCAGGAAGAACGATTTTTCATGATTGCCTTTTGTAGGGCATAGTATATACCATCTTGAGGACAAAACCTTGATTTTTTGAAGATTCACATGTTGTTGAATGCGGGGGGGGGGGGGAGTGAGAGAGAGAGAGGCCGTAGGGCATGCTTGAGTCAGTGCTGGTCCGGCATAAGGGACATAACCCAGTCAAGCTCGTACAATCTCTCTGTCCACTGTGCACTCATTTTACCCACTCTGAATACTATCAGTCTTCATTATCTGCTAGGGTTCCTGGAAATCTTCGCAGATTGCGAATATGCAGATAATGAATCATTAATCCTATGGGATCAATGGGATTAGGTGCTAGGGGTCCCTTATCTGCCATCAGAAGAATCCAGCAGAGCCCCTCAGGAAGTCAGCAGAGTGCAGCAGGAAGTGCCAAAAGATCTCTGAATGCTGCAGAGACCTTCCAGAGGCTGCAGGGTGCTTCAGATTGCATCTGCAACCATCATGGACCCCTTAAAACATGGCCTGCAGATGTTTCTGCCAGCCACTTTAAAGGGGTCAGCGCTGGCCGCGGGTGCCATTGTAAAGGTCCCAGCAGCCTTTGGAAGGTCTGTGCACAGTGGATAACGAGGGCAGAGGCGCAGATACGAGGACAGTAGCCATTCTGCCTCTCACAGATAGCGAGGTTACATATAAAGATAACTGACTGTAAGTCTACTGCTCCACTGTCTTTCACCTTCACTTCCTTTTCTGTAAAATGGGAGCACCAAAGTTCTTGAGACTCCTTGCATGCAACACAACCCTTACGTTGCAATCCTATACACACTTCCATGAGAGTAAGACCCATTTAATGCGGTTAACCTGAGTTGATGTGCATAGGATTACATTGTTAGTGTGAATGCAGCAGCAATTGAGCTATATAGTTTCTTGAATAGCAGCTTCCCCTCATGCCACATAACAAGCTGGATTTGATGATCAAAACAGTTAAAAAAAACCTGATTCCCATAGCTAACTGCAATTAAATAAGAGTGAATGCTGAGTGAGTAATCTGGATGGGGCCCTTTTTGGCCCTTATTAACCTGTCCCTGGATTAAATATTTTTGTGTCTATCCCTGGCATGAAATTGTTCTAATAAATATTAACCAATGCATAAAGCAGTATTTCTGCTCCAGTCTAATCACACACAATCATGATTTTCATGTAAACAGTTTTCCTCCGACAAGTGAAGAATGCATACCACCCTGATTTGCTGCATTTGCGTTTTGGAAATGCCCTCGGCATGGATGTTAAAAAGTAAACATGTCTATCAGAATTTTTTCTACAGGAATCAAGTGATGGCCATTCTCATAATGATCAAAGTCTGAAGACCTAGACAAATGCCTAGTTAGATTCTTCGCAGCGTGTTATTTATTGTGAAAGCCTAGAATGTTTTAAAAGAACTGCAGTATAAAGCCTCCCGCAAATAAAAATAATTGCAAATGAACCAATATTTAGATTAATTTTGCAAGACTGATACATAGTCGTTTGGAAAAAGACCAAGCAGGAAAAAATCATGTTTGTGGGGTACAGAGAGGTTGTGCGGGGGAATGTGGTGAGGACACCAACAACAACAACACAATGGTGAAAAAGCAATGGCAGAGGCAGATGGTCCAATATAAGATGAAGATAGTCTCCAGAGCAGAGGTTCTCAAACTTTTTCGCACCGGGACCCACTTTTAGAAAGAGAATCTGTCCTGGACCCATTGGATGTGATATCATGACCTGAAGTGCTGTCATTGAGACACCAGAGTCTGCTGCTTTCCTGAGAATGCAGCAGGAAGTTGGGTTATTTCTCAGTCATTTTCAAATAGCAAACTGAGTCAGAATGGAGAAAAGCCTATTTACAACCCTGACACAAGCAAAACCACCACGCTGCCCTCCCCTTTTCCAGTATCCCATCTTTCCATATTTTCAATATGGCTGCTCTAGGTGCTTCACAACCCACCTGAAATTGGCTCACGACCCACTGTTGGGTCCCGACCCACAGTTTGAGTACCACTGTTCTAGAACACAGATGGGCAGTCCACTGGTGCTGGGCCCCCATTGGAGCAGCGGTGCCAAAACCGCTACTGCTGCATCCTAGGAGCGCTGCAGCAGCTATAGCAGGCACTGTGGGAGAAGGGGGTGTTCGTCCCCCACCCCTGGGTAGGGGCGCTGGGTCACCAATGAGCCTCCTGAAGTCTGCATGGGCTATGTTGCTGGCACAGACTTAAAGGCTGTTGGGCTGCTCTGTTCAACACAGAGCATAGGATCTGGCAGTGGACGCCACTGCCGGTCCCACCCCCTCCACCCCCTGCCCAGTACAGCCCTCCCCTGCCCCAAGAGAACTCAGTGCTGACAGTGGTGTGACTTACTGCTTGGCGTCAGGTCCTTCTGGTGCTGGGGTCTGGCACTGGGCCAGCGTGGGCAGTAAGCCCTTATGGCGCTTTTGCGATCCCAGTGCCAGTGATAAGGGTTTACTGCCAGTGCTGGGCCACATAGGATTGGGCCCTGAGTACCGTAAAGTTATCTTTGTTTTATGTTTTATGACCCTGCAAAGATTTTAGTGTGTGGCTGTAAGGTTAGGAGCTTTTGTTACCCCAGTATATATAAATAATATTTGTTGTTCCAGTTACTGATTTTCAGCAACTCTTTAGAACAGGAGCATTTGGTAGCTGACACATCTGTAGATGTTTTAAATCATAAGGGCATCTACTCTATTCTGTTTTTTCAAGTGTTGGCGTATGAAGTTCTTTGTCATTCCAGACCCACCTGTCTGGGAACACAGAAATCGAAAACAGGAGTAACTCTCGAATTTCACCTCCATTTAATCCATCACAAAGAGTGTGCCTTTCTTTTTTCTTTCCTTTTCTTTTTTTTTTTCACTGTATAAAGAAAAAATGCAAGGACATTTAAACAAAGTGACACAGATCATCAGCAGATCAACTGAAAATGACAGCTCAATCAAACAAATGTATGTTGAGAATTTCCACAGGGCGGCTTTTGCTGCAGCCAAACCAAATTTGTTTAGTATACATCAGTTAGCTGCTTAGAAACATTCAGCAGAGATGCTAGCCAGATGATGACTCTTCTAGACAAACATCTATTTAACTTGGTATCCCCATCTATGACTGTGTTAGTGTTTGGATATACTGTATATGATGGGCTTTCTTCAAAATATGGCTTCGTTTCAACAGCAGCCAGGTACCAATTCAGCCGTATGGTCGTCAAACAAAAATAATAGAAGTTTTCCTTTCAAAAGCTAAACCTACAAAACAGCAAGGGAGAACTCCTGCCCAAGTCAGCTATCATTTACCCTAGTAAGTTCAAGCTTCTTGCTCTTATATTTATATGGTCATTTTTTGTTGCTGAAATCAACATGTTTTGGCATTTTTTGTGGTTGTGGCCAGTGGCATCACTAGTGTCAGCCAGTGCAATAACTCATGGTGTCCTTCCATGGACCTCTACTGGTTGAGCCCTGCTTGTGGGTTTCTGGTTGATCACTGAAAGAAAAGAGGATGTTGGACCGTTGATCTGATCCAGCACGACTCCATTCAAAAAGGGGCAAATACAATATCCTCCACACTGTTCTGTGTTTCCCCACACCAGTAAGCACCACCTACAGGATCCAACTTCTCCAATCAGCTTTTTGCTGCTGCCATTCTTTTGGCCCCATCCAGAGGCGTCTCTACAGGGAGGGCAGAGCTCTAAGTTTTGCAAGAAGCCTTACCTTGCAGTGGAAATCACTCCTCTCCTGCCCCGTTTTAGCCAATCCTCACAGGGAACAGCAACATCTTGGCGTTGCTTACTGGCTACAGCAGCAAGGGAGAGGAGGGATTTACATGACAGGGTGAGGCTCCTTGCAAAACTTAGAGATCTGCCCTCCCTGTAGAGACGCCCCTGCCCCCATCCTGAACTGCACGCAGTGTAGCCGCTTCTGAAATCTTGCTGCAAAACAGCCAATTACTTGGACCCTTGCAGGTATTTTAGCCAATCAGACATCCGATATCCAGTGGCTAGTGGACTTTGGAATTCTTTCCTTTCCTTTCAGACACAGGCTACTACTGGGAGAGGTAGTCTCCTCTTAGTTGCACAGCAAACACTACCTCTGTTTCAGTCTAGTGAAGGTGTTAAGGGGGAAAGGAAGGAAGGAGGGGAAGACCACAGTGAGACCTCCTGGGAAAGTTCTCATTTCCCCCTTAGGCTCTGATGAAATGCCAAGCTCTAGATAGACACTTTTGGTGTCACCCCCATGTGGTGTCGCCTGGTGTGGTCCTGTGCCCCCCTGGCATCCCCCTACTGATGCCATTGGACGCGGCCATGTTGAACCAGTCTGGTAGATGATGTTGCCATGAGGGCACAAGGTGCAGCCACCTTATGAAACCTAAGGCAGTTTGGGTCTCATTCATGCCTGGATGGGAGACTGCCTTGAAACCTCATGTATCCTGGAGTGAGTTCTGCCATGGAAAAAAGACAGGATATAAATGAAATAAATAAATAAATGACAAACAGTGCAATCCAGTGCATAGTTTCTCAGAAGTAAATCAAGTTGTGTTCAATGGGGTTTACTCTCAGGAAAGCACATATAGGATTGTACTCTCAGTGCAAGTTTCTATCACAACTTCTCTGCCCCATCCTGCAAAATCTTAAAGGAGTCACCCCCTATTATGAAAACATAATAGGTGATGATAGCAGAAGAGTTTGCATTGGCTAGCAACTTGGTCTCGGTTTTCTTACAATATTTGGTTTTGAGCCTTAATATCATACTAGTGCCAGAATATGAGCTTCAATTCTGATGTAATATTTTTTTCTCAACTGGGAAATACACATGAAGAATGATAAATGTAACATCAGAAAGCAAAAGTGATGGAAATATTAAAGAAAAAAATCCACAAGCAGGAGACTAGATTTCTATCTGGTCCTACTTATAGACCCTTTCTACAAAAGCCACACTGGATCATTCCAATGTAATATTTTAATAGGCAATATTACTTTCACTACTTTGTCCTCTTCTGGCAAGGATGTGCCAGAGTCATATTTCAAAAACCAAGACAAGTCGAGTCTTGAATCATAGTGTGCTCTGTTGCGACTTGTGGAAAAATTTCAAGTCATTGTGACTCGAGTCCCAGGTCATTTTGAGAAAAAAAAACCCTTAAGCTTTCTTCCTCCCTTCCAGCCCCCCAGCACTACCTCCTGGAACCACCTACCCTCCTCCCACCACATTTGCTTCTGCTGCTTGGTTGAAATTTAACTTCCAGATCACCCACAAGGTCTTCTGGGGCAATACGTAAGAGATGCAAACAAGCACACCAACACTAAAGATTGCCAGAACCTGACTCAAATTTGAGTCATGACTCTTTTCCGGGTCACTGACTCTTTTCGAAGTCCCAAGTTGTACCCGAGTCAGTGACGTCCATGATGTGAGTCCAACATGAATTGCAAAAAAACGACATTTTTGCAACTCAAATCCAAGTCTCGAGTCCTCATCCTGTCTTCTTCTTCTTCTTCTTCTTCTTCTTCTTCTTCTTCTTCTTCTTC
>JAJKFI010000044.1:7778126-7798240 GCA_029204185.1 Lerista edwardsae
TCTTCTTCTTCTTCTTCTTCTTCTTCTTCTTCTTCTTCTTCTTCTTCTGGCTTGGTAACTGATACGACATAATTTTTTTGTACAAATTTCACCTAGCCTCAAGGGAAGTGAGTTCGTTTTAAAGCTTAGTTACAATTCTCCTGTCTGTTTGTGGCTAAGGTTCAGAGCCATGTTCTGCCATGCTCAATGTATGCAGCACCAAGACAAAGCCTTCCAAGGGTGCATGCAGGTTTTCCAGATCTTTTACACAAGGATTAGCATATATGACCCTATGAAACTGTGGCCCACTGATGGGGACATGGAAGAGGACATATGCTGGTCTGGTCTCCTTCCCCCATCATATCCCTCCTATTGTATGACTGAGTGGAAAACAAGAGGAGGAAGTCAGGAAGAGGAAGTAGGAGACCACCCATACATACTCCCTGTCTCTGTAGCCTGCGCATGTGTATCTGCGCACGTGTAGCCTTTGCATCTGGCAAGTATCCAATGCCAGGCTGTCTCTGTACTGTATTGTGTTTCTCACAAGCAGGATTTTAGTCATGTAATTGCCTTACTGGACCAAAGCTGAACAATGACAGTGAAGAAAAAAGTATATGAAAACAAATCCAGTTATAATAAATACGTTTAAGATACCGTAATAAGTCACGGTATATATCCCCATGTATGCTATAAAGGATAGGCTCTTAAGATTCATGACTTTTCCAATCAGCTAAGTATGTTCTATTTATTATTGTTATGACCTTGGAGAGATATGATGATGGCAGGCAGTTGAGAAATCGTGGGGGTGGGGAGTCAGAGTTGGAATTTCCCACATAGAATGAATGGTGGAAAATATTCTTGCCAAGGTTTGATTTTTGCACTTCTTTTTTTTCTTTCGTTAAACTGATGGCATTGCAGGGTGAATTATTTGATCCTTTTTTTCTGATTAGTGGATTGGTTTCTCATGATTTTATTAGCATCTCAAGGGCTTAACCGTGCTGTAGCATCCTGGCATCCAAGTATAATTAAGTGTCTATTAGTGTAATAACATAATTAAAGACTTTCTGTGGGTGGTAACAGCCTTTGTCTCTGTTACGCAGCGGTAAAGCTGTGCTCGGCAAATCTATGAACTATTATATTGTCATGGAAATGGTGGGTGGCAAGTCTGAATGCTGACCTACTATACATTCCTAGGAATCGCTGCTGACTCCAGCGGTCACCCAATTTGCACACGTCTGTGTTTATCTATATGATCACTGTGGATATGTGAAACTGCTCCAATTATCTCAGCAATTTTTGCCTCACTGAAAAGTGACATTGCATATTCAGGATGCTTAGTTGCAAAAGTGTATCCATAGTTTTTTTTTGAGAGTTGTTGTTGTTCAGTCGCTAAGTCATGTCCGACTCTTCGCAACCCCATGGACCACAGCACGCCAGGCCTCCCTGTCCTCCACTAGCTTCCGGAGTTTGCCCAATTTCATATTCATTGCTTCGGTGACACTATCTAACCATCTCATCCTCTGCTGCCCCCTTCTCCATTTGCCTTCAATCTTTCTCAGCATGGGGGTCTTTTCTAAAGAGTCCTCTCTTCTCCTGAGGTGGCCAAAGTATTAGAGCTTCAGCTTCAAGATTTGTCCTTCCAGGGAGCACTCAGGCTTGACTTCCTGGAGGATTGCCCGATTGGATCTCCTTCCAGTCCATGGGACTCTCAAGAGTCTACTCCAACACCATAATGTGAAAGCATCTGTTCTTCGGCGCTCTGCCTTCCTTATGGTCCAGCTCTCACATCCATACATTGCTACTGGTTTGTGAGAGTAGAATTCTGTAAATGGATTTCTGTCAAAGTTGAGGCTATTCATATAAATACATATGTATGGTGGACCCCATTGTGCAGCATTGTGCAGCCTATGCAGCATTATGTCTTGAGGCTGGTCAGCACCGCCTAGAACTGCTAGCATGGGTCAGGACTTTCAAATATTGGTTACATGCTTGTTTAACTGCTGAACAGAACCGCTTCTTCAAGCATATTTTACTGGATGCCATCCAACCTCAAGGGCTTACCTTATTTTTTAAGAAACTACATTCCATGGGGCTGACTGTGGAAATCATGGGTGCAGGACTGGAAACTAGGGCTCACAACATTCTCCTGACCAGACTAATGGATATAGACAGACAAGAGGTCTACTCAGAAGCTTCCAAAACCTGCTCACCTGTCCAACTGCACTTACCTTAAATATATGGAATTATGCCAAGATATCTTTATTTAAGTGACAACCCCAAGCGCGGAGGGCATACTCACTGGCTAGATGTAATGTTTTCCCATCTAATATCCTCAAGGCCAGATTTGAAGGCCTTGGCAATAAGAAAAAACTTTGTGCATATAATGGAAAGGATTTTGAGACCTTGCCTCATATACTTTTGCACTGCCCCTGGTGTAATGATTTGTGACAATTTTATCTCTGTCCGTATCTGCCTGGTCTCTCAATGAACTCGGACACAGAAACTATTTGTGCCCTGTTGGCAGTTGAGGGCAAGACTTATATGCAGTTGGTGGCAGACTACTTACGACTGATCATACAGACGCGGACACTGATGATTGAAACCCAGAAAGATGCCACATAGAGTGACGACCCATTGGGGATATTGGTGGGACATGGCGTGGTATGGAGCCCTTTCTTTTCTTTATTTGTTCTACTAGCTTTTTGTTATCTGGCGTTGCCCGGGTAACAAATGTCATTGGGACTGTCACCAATCAGCTTAGCGACCCCGAAAACTGTGGATTTGACACTAATGTTGGTCATTTTGGACATTTTATTTTTCGCCCCTTCTCACCCCCCATGATGATGGGGGCTGAACTTGGACTTAAATGGCATCAGGAGCATCACCACTTGCCTCGGAGACCCAGGAAACTATGGATTAGACACTATTGGCCGTTTTCAATCACTTTTACAAGGCACCCCCTACGCGCCCCCACCCTGGGGGTGCTAGGGGAGCCTGACCCCCACAGTGTTTGTCGCCAGGCCGCAAGGCGTACATGTACCAAGTTTGGTGTCAATTGCTCCAGGTGTGCCAGCAGGGAATGGTGGTCGTTTTGTTTTGCATCCCTTCTTGCCCCCCACGCTGATGGGGGCTGAACCTGGACTCAAACGGCGTTGGGAGCATCACCGCTCATCTTGGCAACCCCGGAAACTACGGATTCGACACCGATATTGGCTGTTTTCAATCCTTTTTATGTGGCACCCCCCTGCGTACCCCCACCCTAGGGGGGTCTGACCTCCGCAGTATTGGTCGCCAGACTGTAAGGCATACACGTACCGAGTTTGGTGCTAATCGCTCCAGGTGTTGCAGCGGGGCATGGTGATCATTTTGTTTTGCACCCCTTCTCACCCCCCAAACAGAGGGGGGGGGCGAACCTGGACCCCAACGGCGTTGAGAGCGTCGCCGCTTGTCTCGGCGACCCTGGAAACTACGGATTCGACACCGATTTTGGCCGTTCTTGACCATTTGCACGTGGGGGCCCCCATGCACCCCCACCCCCGGGGGCGCCAGGGGGGCTGACCTCCGCAGTGTTTGTCGCCAGGCCACAAGGCACACGCATGCCGGGTTTGGTGCACATCGCTCCAGGCGTTGCGGAGCCTATGCGGAACATACATACATACATACATACATACATACATACATACATACGTATGTACATACATACATACATACATATGTATGTATGATACATACATATCATACATACACACACACAAACACACACATACACATACACGCACACACACATACATACGTTCTCCTTTATATATATAGATTCCTTTTAATGTGATGTATGCTTAATCTGCTATACTTGTGTATTTATTTTATTTTATGCCAATAAAGGTTCCATACATACATATATATGGTGGGAATTAGTTGACCCTGGAAACAACATTGGTACTAACAGGGCAACACTACGCAGTTTTACTCAGAAGTACCATTCTGTTCAGTGGAGCTTCCTCCCAGGTAAATGAGCATAGGATAACAGTTTAAGGCTACAATCCTGTACACACCAGGGAGTAAGTCCCATTGAACTCAAAGGGACCTATTCTGAATAAATACACATGGGATTGCACTGCAAATCTATTAAACAGTTTTAACTGGAAGGTGAGGCAGCCGTGTGGGCAGTGTTGATTTTGTAAAATGCTTTTTGCGAAAACTTTACTTTTGAACCAGATGGGCTGAGGGAGTAGGACTGGTTGTGGCTGGCCAGTTCTGTGGTTAGCTGTGGTTGGTCTGGTGAGAAAAAGGCACCCATGCCTTTCTACTCCAACCACCCTGAGGATGCAGAACAAAAAATAAATAAATGAATAGATACACTGAGCTCAGCAGGACTGGTTTGTTCACAAATCCTAGCTCACCATTTATAACGGCAGAAGCAAGTACTGCTTTGCATGTGTGAAAAGCCCTTTTCCAATCAACTACATTGTAGCTGAACATAGGAAAGGTGGTATAGAAATCTTTGAAATGAATAAATAGTTGTTGCCCCTCCCACAGATACCTAAAAACTGCGGATAAGAGAGAACCCTCTGTTAAGTACTGTATAGGGTTCTTCCATGTCCCCTGCCTTTTACTTTCCTTTGTTCTTGCTTTACTTTTAGGGGTTGCTAAACAGGAACATGACAACCAGGCTGGCAGAAGGCACGACAGAGGGAGAGACTACTATACCAAAACATTAACAGGAAGCAGCTTTCTGTTGATATTCTAGCCGTCTCCTCTATTGTGCCTTCCGCTGGCATGGTCATTGCATCCCCGTTTAGCGACTTGTAAAATCAAGAAGGTTTTTTAGCAACTCAAAGTTAGAATAAGAAAAAAGTAAGGACCCCTCCCCCGATCTGTGGACAGTTGAAACTGCAGATATGGAATCCTTGGATCCGGGGGGAGGGAATCCTGGAATCCCTCCTGTCTCTTATCAGCACACCTGACTCTTCAAGGCTGGGTAGAAAGAATATGCAGTTGATCCATCCCATAAGAGAGATGGTGGAAGAATGTCATCCCACAAACACCCATGAAAACCCCTCTCATTTTATAGCACTCTTATAGAGCTCGTTAGAGAGACCATCGACCAGTGGTGTCATCCAAATGATTTAGGAACAGGTACTCACTTTTGATTGGCACTTGTCGGGGTCCGCCCGCTGGAGGTGACATCATAAGCCAGAAGTGATGTCGTGGCAGGAAGTGAGGTCATAGCCGGAAGTGAGGTCATGATTGTTGCCATGGATGTGATCATGTTTGTAATCACTTCAGCTTGTGGTTAGTGTTGACTTAACTTCTATTGCTTTGCTTTCTAGAGATGCGTATAGACATATTTTGCTTCAACTCTTCCCTGGTTAAATAGCAGGCTAGACTGTACTAGATTGTGAGCCCTTTTGGGACAGGGGGCCATTTAACTTTAATGTTAAATGCAAGGAGCCGGCAAGGAGCAGGAGGGGGAATGGGTGACCAAAAAAAGACCGCGTGGGGGCTGGGGCTGGGGGGAGGCTGCAGGAGGAACTGGGATGCTGGATCTGCGCGGCTGGAGGGAGCAGGAGCCCCAGGCAGCCTACCTTCTCACACTTGCTGCCTTATTCCCGGGTCTCCCTTGCTGCTGCTGCTGCTGCTGCTGCTGCCGCCTTTGCTGCCGCCTCCGGTCCTCTTGCTCCACTGCTGCCACCACACTGCCTGCCTGCCTGCCTCCTCACAGAAAGTACAGGCAATGGCTGCAGGCATGCAGTAGGCATGCGCAGCTGCTGAGCCAACCAGCCGACGGGGCCAGCTTCGAGTGGGCGGGGCCAGCTCAACTTCTAGGAACCGGTACTCACGTAGTGGTGCGTAGTGGGTGCATGACATCACTGCCCTCGACTCACAATATCCCTTAACTCATTGATCAATAGGGAAAGTATTTCTTTACTTCTAAAAATGAAATGCTTTTAGTTAGTTCCTGTAGCCTAACTCTGTGATCCACTCACTGGTTTCACTAAGGGGTTAAACTGCCTTTTTTTTTTTTAAAGAAATTGCGCTCCTGCCTAACAAATCTTCATGACCTAGCAATTTTTTTCCAACTGATTATGCTTTGCTACACTATAATGAACTCAACGCATTTGTGTCTCAGGACCATTCGCTACTATATCCTGACATGTTAAACATCTCCTGTGGCTCACCATACACATCAGGGATGAGGACCTCCCTCTGTTTTCTCATTATGCCAAATCGTGAAATGTGGAAATAATTCTAATCCTTTCTTCTACTTCTGTGGCACTCTGAAAAATGTGATAAACTGAATCCAATTAAAAGTTGTTACCGCTACAATGCTCAGTTTCTGTCTCTAACCTTTGTTTTATAATTCATTCTGTTATCTGTCTTTATTGTAATTTGGAGGAGTAGTCAACTTTGATTATAGCTTTCTTTTAAACAGGAAGACATGTAATTCTCGGTGTTAATTTGTGACATCCCAATTTAAAATGATGAAGCTTTTACTAATGACTTAAAAAAAAAGAATTTACATTAATTTTTTTTAAATAGTATGAGATAAAGTTTAATTCACTTATTTAGTGTTTCACAATTGAGTTAAACGTCAAAATATGGAGAATTAAGCTGATTTTATCCTAGGCGGCTTCCTTTTTGTTGCGAGCGCTTTGGCTTTTAAACAAGTGCTTTTGCCTTTTAGCTTGTGGATTGAGCTGTTTGTTTGGGATTTAGTGCAATTCGAACCTGCACTGGAACAGGCAGTCTGACTGGCCTGCCCTATAGCCAACACAGATTTGTTGCCTCTGGAGCTCACCGGGTAAGCTGCGGCCACCGCAATGGCCTTGGTCAGATCTGCGCTTGCTGTTGAGTAGACAAAAGTCTGCGCACACTGCGATAGCCTGAATGGGGGCTGCACAGCCCGGGAACGGGAGTGTGGATGCAACAGCTGCATCTGGGCTCCACACCAGCCACCCTGCCAGCCAGGACACCCCCCCCCCCGCCAAGTGTTTGTGCTAGTGTTGGCCCAACACCTCTTTGGCTGGCACAGACGTGCCTTACAGCCAGTGATGTCATGCAGGGGGTACGTGGGGGTACGCAAGTACCGGTTTCTAGGATTACAGCTGGCCCCGCCCATTCGCCCGCCCACTCGTCGACTCCGCCCTCTGCAAAGTTTGAATTTCCTGCATGTTTGAGTTGCCTGCACGTTCTCAGAGCCAGGCAGGCAGGCAGGCAGCGAGCGGAGCCTTTCCTTTCCTTGCCACTGAAAAATGAGTTGCTCTGGGGTTTTAACATGATGCCAGGCCCCCTTAACATGTTTTTTTTTTATTAGTGTTTACAAATATAAAGACATAGGGATAGGTAATAAGGGAAACAAAGGACGGGGAGACTTAGGGAAAGAAACAAAAGGTTACAGCAAAACAATATCTTAATCAAAAATCCTTTTTTTTTTCCACAGTTTGCATAAATACTTTTCCATTTCTACCTTTTTTTTACTTATAATATATTTGTAATATAACATATTTTTTATACGACGTCTATCATAAACTTAAATTATGTTTAAAGAACAAAGGTAATTAACTCTAAACTAATCTTCCGTTGAATGTCTTATCTCAACATATTGTATCTATCCATTCATAGAATGGGGACCATTTTACCCCTACATTGCATTTCCCATTCAATCTATCTGATAATGCATCATTAATAGCTGTCTCGTATAATTTAGTTATCACTTGATCTAACTTTGGTATACTCTTATCTTTCCATCTTTGAGCATAGACTATTCTTGCTGTTGTCATGATATGGATTAATAAGAATCTTTTTTCTGAGTCTCTAATATCTGGAACCATATTCAATAAAAATTATGATTTTCTTATATACCTTTAACTGCCTAGGGAGGAACAGTGTGTTCAGTAGGTTTCATGACTTAAAAATTGGTCACTTGTGTTTAATAAAGCCAAACCCCAACTGCAGTCTGGTGTCTTCCTTGGGGGTCGTGCAGGAGTAATAGGCTATCTTAGAATGCCAGATGAAGCGGAGTGGCAGTGAGATACAAGCATCTTGTTGTCTTGTGTGCTCCCAGAGGCTTCTGGTGGGCCACTGTGAGATACAGGAAGCTGGACTAGATGGGCCCTTGGCCTGATCCAGCGAGGCTTTTCTTATGTTCTTAACTGAAGACAAAATACTTTGCCTTTTTAATTATCCTCCACCAGCAGGTGGAGTAGAACTTTCAGGAATGTTGAGTATTGGTCCCCAGTGCCTGCGTAGTGATCCATGGTTTCACTACAGGGCTTTTATTCTAGTCTACCTGTTCTCATCTGTGGAATGTGGAAAGGTATGTAGTCTCACTCAATGTTTGGGTGAATTGCAAGATGGAAAAGATGGTCCCTTTCTTATCCACTCTTCTCTACTATGAAAATGCCTCCTAAGCAGTGTAGGAGATTTCATGTTTCATTATTGACTGATGTTGGGGTCACAGTTCCCAGCCCTGTGGTGTGTACAGCCTGTGCAACAGAATATAGGATCAGACTCTTTTTTAAACTGGATTGTAAAAATTTCAGGTTATATGTTGTTTTTATGTCAGTAGTTTCAATTAAAGGTTAATTGCTCTCGTTTCTAGCTGAATGCTTTCTCTAGCGGTATGGTGGACTGTTAGCAATAAAATTGGGATAGTCAACAAGATAATTCAAAAGTTAAAAATCATACGCTAGAACATCAGAGTCTAGCAGCTCCAGTAGTACTTTAAAGGATGCTTAAGGAAGTGTCCCAGCTGAGTGATCAGTGCTGTGCAAGTAGATATCTCTCTACTCAAATATGGAAGCAGTGGCATTCGCAGAAGGGGGCAAAGCGCCAGGTTTTTCAGGCACCTGAATGCCCCTGTAAAGCAGTCCTTCCCCCTCACCTTCAGAGCCATTTGTGGCTACAAGAGCCATTCAGGCACCTGAAAAATTTAACACTTTGTCCCCTCTCCCCCTGGAATGGCACTGGATGAAAGGAGGAATGAGACACACACAGCGTCGATCCATGCATTTAAGTACCTAGTGCTGTAGTCTTATGCACACCTTCCTGGAAGTGTTAAGTTCTATTGAGTACAACTAAACTTTCTTCTGAGTATACATGCATAGGATTGCACTGTAGGGGAGCCCATACGGCACGCACAGAATTCTGGATTATGAATTGAACATTCTTGCATTTCAGTAAGAGAGGGCCCAATCCTATCCAACTTCCCAGCATTCCTCAAGGAGGTCTCCCTGACTGCATCCCCACCACAGGATGCAGTGCAACCCCTCTTGGCACGACTTCACTGGCTCTGGAAAGTTGGATAGGATTGAGCTCTAAATCATCAACTCTAGGTAACAGGCAGCCCAAACCTAACACAGCCAGGCTGCATGACCTGTGCTGTAACCAGCACAGCTTAGGAGGCAAGTCCTATATAGCTGGTGCAAACCTGGGAAGCCCAATGAAATGTGAGTGGGGGCAGCGGGGTGTAGGATATGGCAGAGGAGTCCTTTGCCAATCCTGCTCCCCAATGGACCTTTTCAATCCCATTCTCCCCTCCCAGAAATGCTCCTCCCTGCCTCCTCACCACCCTGTGCCTTACCTGTCTGTTCCGGTGGCCAGGGACTTTGAATGCAGCATCAGTCGGGTGGCAAAGGTTTGGGACCAGTGTGCCAGCCAAAGCCAAAGCCTGGATCATGTTCTCAGGGCACAATCCTAAACTGAGTTAGGCTGGCATAAACTAAGCCAGCAAAGTTTGGCCAGCACAAGGGACACCATAAAGTATGTTTGGACCACTCTCGGAGTCAGAGAGGCCAGCACACAGACATGAGCCATCCTCCCTGACTCCGAGAGTAGTCTAAACATGCTTTATGGTGGCCCTTGGGCTGGCCACACTTCGCTGGTTTAGTTTATGCTGGCCCAATTCCAGTTTAGGATTGCGCTCTCAGTGTAATATTTCTCTAGCCAAAAAAATGTAGCTCCTTCTCTGAAGAATGCTTTTCATTACAACACTTTACCGTTGCAACTTAAAGGTTAAAATTGTTCCCGTGAACCCATATTAGTGGAAACATTTTCTGTGTTAACATTTTTCCACATGGATCCATGAGCTGGATCTTAGTTTTTTTTAATTATAACCTATTCCCATATACAGTTAGGTCTCATCATAAGTACGCTATTCAAGCGTACTCGCTTGGCAACAACAAAAAAGAGAAACCGTTTCAATAGTGCCCCGCCAGTCCTCTCACCAAGTAAAGTGTGTTCCCTGGAACGAACAAGGGATGGGAGAATGAAGCTGCCGTTCTTGCAGTTCCTGCATGTCTTTCTTCAGTTTTTAAAGAGACAGTATGTATTTTTCAGATTGGTGGCTGTAATATTGTTTCGACTACTGCACTGTATATGCAATTCTCCCCTTACGCACAGTCCCATAACATAGCCCTTGTTTAAGATGACATCCGACTGTATAATGTTTTTGGTACATACGGGCTACTGGCACTAAATGAATATGTAAATGTGCAAAGTATTACTTTGGAAGAGGGTCTGAGGCAATAGTCTTTGGTACATTTAATATACAACATTGTACCCACTTGAAATGTTTTCTACACATCTGTCTGTCTCTCGGTCTCTCTGCTTTTCTCCATTGTCTTTTCTCTTCTTTTACTCTCGTGTCTTCTTTTTCTCTTGTTCTCCTTCTCTTCTGGGGCTCCAGTTGCTTGACACAGGATAAGTGTTCCTTTACCCCTAAGGAGACCTCCGGCTGCTTTCCTGGCCCCATAGGATACAGCGACTGCCATTTCTGCGGTAACTCTGGGCACTGAGGAAGCATAGGATTGGGCCCTTAGCTTTCCCCATGAAAAGAATCTCAATGGAAGCACCATAATGGTGTTGATGGTGATACTAACTGAGCTTGGGGTACCACCTTGCTTGGGATCATGACCAGTGGCGGATCTAGGGGGTGGCAGGGGGGCAAGAGCCCTGGGCGCCGTCTTGGGGCTGTCTAGGGGGGCGCCAGTGGCCCCCACAACATTGTGCAAGTAGACCTGAGCTCTGGAGCCCAGGTTCACCCATTGGGACCAGTCGCGAGTAGACCTGGGCTCCCTTTAAGGGAGCCCAGGTCTACCCGTGGCCGTTTCTAATGGGTAGATCAGGGCTCCCTCGAGGGAAGTCCAGGTCTACTCGTGGCCCTTTCTAATGGGTAGACCTGGGCTCCCTCGAGGGGAGCCCAGGTCTACTCGCGGCTGCTTCTGGTGGGTGTGCAATTCTATTGGATGCCCCGGGCACCATGTTGACTAGGTCCGCCCTGATCATGACCTACCAAATGAAAGCCTTAGGATTATTATTTCCCCTAATAGCATTAATATTGATGAACTGGATGAACCTGCCCTATACAATGAAGGTCTGCTGGTTTACTTGTGTTTATTTGGTACGCATAGTATGTAAAGTCTAGAAAAGTGACATTTGCTATTTTTCTTTGTGCCCGCACTATAAGTTGCCCAGAAAGGACTCTGAAAGTCAGAAGCATATCAATTCCGTTGAGCAAACTTTATCAACCAGTGCAAAACTTTACTAGCACTCCCCTGGTTGATGTAGCGGGGTAGTTCAGACCCTGTTAACTACAAATAATTTTTCAACAATGTTTATGATTGCTGTTGAGTTTTAGCAGAGGAGAAGAACAGGTTGTATAAATACACTGACCAAAATTAGTTGGACTTGAACTATAAATAAAAGGAGATTCAAAAACTGCAAATAAATTCAGTTTTGCGTCGCTGCAGGAATTACCGTAGTTTATATGGAATGCTGCATGCTTAATTCTGTCTGTAGAAGGGTATGCAGGTGCAGCTCCTGCTGACATCAAGGAGAACAGCACCCATGTAATTGAAAAACAGAATTTGACCCGGAGTCTTTCAATATTGGCTCCTAATTAAGAGACAGTGTCTGGTGCACGTCAAATGCCTTAGACAGTGTTACTCAATTAGACATAACCGACACTATCCAGAGTCCTGAATGCTGCTAGTTATTGTGCAAGCTGATATTGACATGTTCCAGAAACAATGTGGAGTCCTCATGCAGTTAGCGTATTATTACACAGTATTAACTGCCCTAGAATGACCACTTACCCGTATAGAAATAATCAATTCTTTCACTGCAGCTGCACCCAGCTATGCACAGGGGTCTATAGGCAGTACTTCAGTTTTTATCCGTTTTACGTTCTCTATACTCCATTATGCCTCTTCAGTAGCTCAGGTGTTTTTTTGTTTTTTTGTGGGAGGTGGAGTGTGGGTCATACTTTGTCAACACTTTTGTAGGTAGGCTAATTTGTGACCTGTGGATAGAAATCATGTGTGATTTGCATGATGATAATGCAGCTTAGTTTACATACTGCCTTTTTCAAAGTTCCCAAAGCAGTTCCCAAAGTTCCCAAAGCATTTGATATACATTATTTTAGTAATCTACACAAGAAGAATAGAAGGTAGGCAAGTATTATTAATCCTACACTACTGAATGTCAAATCTCAGAAAACCCCATGGATTACAGAACAAAAAGGCTAAACGATATGACACTGGAAGATGAGACCCTCAGGTCGGAAGGTGTCCATTATGCTACTGGGGAAGAGCAGAACACAAGTACTAGTAGCTCCAGAAAGAGTGAAGTAGCTGGGCCAAAACTGAAAGGAAGCTCAGCTGTGGATGTGTCTGGAAGTGAAAGGAAAGTGCGATGCTGCAAAGAACAATACTACATAGGAACCTGGAACGTCAGATCTATGAATCAAGGCAAGCTAGATGTGGTCAAACGTGAGATGTCAAGGCTGAACATCGACATCCTGGGAGTTAGTGAACTAAAGTGGACAGGAATGGGAGAATTTAATTCAGATGACCATTATATTTGCTACTGTGGGCAGGAATCCCTTAGAAGAAATGGAGTAGCCTTCATCGTGAACAAGAGAGTGAGAACAGCAGTACTGGGGTATAACCTCAAAAATGATAGAATGATTTCCATTAGGATCCAAGGCAAACCTTTCAACATCACAGTAATCCAAGTCTACGCCCCAACCACTGGTGCTGAAGAGGAAGAAGTTGACCGTTTCTATGAAGACCTAGAACAGCTTCTAGAATTAACACCCAAAAAAGATGTCCTTCTCATCATAGGGGATTGGAATGCTAAAGTAGGCAGTCAAGAGGTAAGAGGAATAACAGGCAAGTTTGGTCTTGGAGTACAAAATGAAGCAGGGCAAAGACTGATAGAGTTCTGTCAGGAGAACACATTAGTCATAGCAAACACCCTTTTCCAGCAACACAAACGGCGACTGTACACATGGACTTCACCAGATGGTCTACATCGAAATCAGATTGATTACATTCTTTGCAGCCAAAGATGGAAAAGTTCCATACAGGCAGTCAAAACAAGACCTGGAGCTGACTGTGGCTCAGATCATCAGCTTCTTCTCGCCAAATTCAGGCTTAAACTGAAAAAAGTAGGGAAAACCGCTAGGCCCTCCACGTATGACCTAAATCAGATCCCCTACGAATATACAGTGGAGGTGACAAATAGATTTAGGGGCTTAGATTTGGTAGACAGAGTGCCTGAAGAACTTTGGACGGAGGTCTGTAACATTGTACAGGAGGCAGCAACTAAAACCATCCCAAAGAGGAAGAAATGCAAGAAGGCAAAGTGGCTGTCTGACGAGGCTTTACAAATAGCTGAGGAAAGGAGAGAAGCCAAAAGCAAGGGAGAAAGGGAAAGATATACCCAACTGAATGCAGATTTCCAGAGAACAGCAAGGAGAGATAGGAAGGCCTTTCTAAATGAGCAATGCAAAGAAATAGAGGAAAACAACAGAATGGGGAGGACTAGAGAACTTTTCAAGAAAATTGGAGATGTCAAAGGACAATTTCATGCTAAGGTAGGCACAATAAAGGACAAAAATGGCAAGGACCTAACAGAAGCAGATGAGATTCAGAAGAGGTGGCAAGAATACACAGAGGAACTTTATAAGGCCGATCTAAATGTTCCTGATAACCACAGTGGTACAGTCACTGAGCTCGAACCTGACATCCTGGAGAGTGAAGTCAAGTGGGCTTTAGAAAGCCTCACTAACAACAAAGCTAGTGGAGGTGACAGCATTCCAGCGGAATTACTCAAAATCTTAAAAGATGATGCTGTCCAAGTGCTGCTCTCCATATGCCAGCAAATTTGGAAAACCCAACAGTGGCCACAAGACTGGAAAAGATCAGTTTACATTCCAATCCCAAAGAAGGGCAATGCCAAAGATTCCTCGAATTACCGCACCATTGCACTCATTTCACATGCTAGCAAGGTCATGCTCAAAATCCTACAAGCTCGGCTTCAGCAGTATGTGAATCGAGAACTACCAGATGTACAAGCTGGTTTCCGAAGAGGCAGAGGAACTAGAGATCAAATTGCCAACCTTCGCTGGATCATGGAGAAAGCAAGAGAGTTCCAGAAAAACATCTACCTCTGCTTCATTGATTATGCTAAAGCCTTTGATTGTGTGGATCACAACAAACTGTGGCAAGTTCTTGAAGAGATGGGAGTTCCAGACCACCTGATCTGCCTTCTGAGAAACCTTTATGCGGGTCAGGAAGCAACAGTTAGAACTGGACATGGAACAACCGACTGGTTTAAAATTGGGAAAGGAGTACGACAAGGCTGTATATTGTCACCCTGCTTATTTAACTTATACGCAGAGTACATCATGAGGAAGGCAGGGCTGGATGACTCACAAGCTGGAATCAAGATTGCTGGGAGAAACATCAACAACCTCAGATATGCAGACGATACCACTCTACTGGCAGAAAGTGAGGAAGACCTAAAGAACCTTTTGATGAGGGTGAAAGAGGAAAGTGCCAAAATTGGTTTGAAGCTCAACATTAAAAAGACTAAGATCATGGCAACCACTCCCATCACTTCCTGGCAAATAGAAGGGGAAGAAATGGAAGCAGTGACAGACTTTATTTTCCTGGGCTCCAAGATCACCGCAGATGGTGACTGCAGCCATGAAATTAAAAGACGTTTACTTCTTGGGAAGAAAGCTATGGTGAACCTAGATAGCTTAATCAAAAGCCGAGACATCACCCTGCCAACAAAGGTTCGCATAGTCAAAGCGATGGTTTTCCCAGTAGCCATGTATGGCTGTGAGAGCTGGACCATAAGAAAGAATCGATGCTTTTGAATTATGGTGTTGGAGAAGACTCTTGAGAGTCCCCTGGACTGCAAAGAGATCCAATCGGTCAATTCTCCAGGAAGTCAAGCCTGATTGCTCCCTGGAAGGACAAATGCTGAAGCTGAAGCTCCAATACTTTGGCCACCTGATGAGAAGAGAGGACTCTTTAGAAAAGACCCTCATGCTGGGAAAGATTGAAGGCAAAAGGAGAAGGGGGCGACAGAGGATGAGATGGTTAGATAGTGTCACCGAAGCAATGAATATGAAATTGGGTGAACTCAGGAAGCTAGTGGAGGACAGGGAGGCCTGGTGTGCTGTGGTCCATGGGGTCGCGAAGAGTCGGACACGACTTAGCGACTGAACAACAACAACGAAGTATTATTAATCCTACACTACTGAATGTCAAATCTCAGATTTTTAATTTTCTTTCTTTCTTTCTTTCTTTCTTTCTTTCTTTCTTTCTTTCTTTCTTTCTTTCTCTTTTTCTTTCTTTCTCTCTTTCTTTCTCTCTCTCTCTCTTTCTCTCTTTCTTTCTTTCTCTCTCTCTCTCTCTCTCTCTCTCTCTCTCTCTCTCTCTCTCTCTCTCCCTCTCTCTCCAGGAGCACAATATATTTCTAGCCTGTGCGTGCATGAGGGTGCAAATGGGTGCATGCATGCATACTCGTTTTTTAAATTTAGCCAGTTTATACCCCACTTTCCTATTATGTAGGTTTTCAAAGCAGCTTACAAACACATTTGAAGAGTTGTTTAGAGACCCATTAGATGAGAGCTTCCATGTGTACATTTTCCTCCCTAGAGCGAAGGAACAGACTCCCATTTCTTACACCCAATGGGTTCTAAGATTATGGCATTACCCTTCCAGCCATGAAATAAGCATGCCCGACATAGGCTTGGGAGAAAAGGGTCACTTTATTGAAACTGACAAACAGCCCAATCCTGAGTAAGGCCGACATAGTAAGGCTGACATAACAGGGCTGTATCCTAATATAAAGCCCATTAGGAGGCAGCAGCAGTGAAGTGCAGGCCAATGGGAGGTTTTCCCCTTATACCCGCGTACGCCCCAGTCATCCCAATGGGGCTGCTTGGATCTGCCCCTGCTGTTTTGCAGGCGTAGGTGCATGTGTGCAGGAGCAGCCCAGATTGGGGCCGCCGAGGCTGGGGATGGGGTTTTGGATTTGGCACTATGGCCGTCGTGTGTCACAACCCCCATCTCTGCCCACTGCGCTGCTAAGTCATGCCCCCGGTACACCCTTGGAACGCCCTCAGCGAGGTCCAACGCTGACTGCGCGCTGCCGACTCTCGACCATCACAAAGCCAGTGCTGCTGGTGGCAGCGCCTGAGCATTGGCATTGCTGCTTGCGCCGGTCCAGTGCCATACCACCAATGCTGATGTACTTGATCATCATGGCATGTTTGCAACACTGTTTGGCCGGCACAAGAGTGTAGCATGGGCGCAACGCGGGTATAGGATTGTGCTCAAAACTTGCTGCAGGGAAAATCTAAATTCATCCCCCCCCCCTTGCGGGCTACTAATTTGGAGGAAATGGGGCTAGCTGGGCTACATGGGCATGACAGCCTGGCTCCAAACTCCCTTGGTCTTGTACCCGAGAGAATTCCTCAACACCAACCCCAAAGGGATCGAGGCAGCTGGCCAAGTGGATGCCCCATGGACATGCCAGCGGGAGCTCACTGCCCAGCAGCCAGAGGCCTGATAAGCATTGTATGATCAGTCCTGCTCTGCCTCCAGGCCACTGCTGACCTCGGAAGTGTATTCCAGATTCCAGAGGGCAGTGTGCAGGATTCTCCCTCCCAGAGTCTCAAAACAGCCCTATGATTAGATTGAGAGAAACGCTGGTTCAAAATAAGCTTCATATCTGAACAGGGATTTGGACCTGAGTTTTCTTGATCATCGTTTGAGAGTCTAGGCACTGTACTGTACTGACGTATCTGAAGCTAGCATATATGAGAATTATGTACAGCTGGTGGATTATGGTCTGCACCATGCATCACAGGTTGTGCAGTCCTTTCCTACATGCTAGTTTTGGTATGTAGTACAGGATTGTGAACTACGACCAAGGAGACCATGTTCAAATGCACCAAAGCTTGATGGTCCACCAGAGACTTCCTGTTTTTTCTACCGGAGAAAATAGAAGAGATCATGTAGACACAGTATGTGACTTGTGAACTTTCTTTGACTTGGTGGTCCACAGGTTGTGCAGGTCAGAAGGAAATCAAACTACATTATTAATTGATATTAATTTATGTTCTTTGTTTTACAAAGCGATCTGATAATTTTTTTTTCAGAACCTTTAGCTGCAATCTTAAATGCACTTATTTAGGAGTAAGCCCCATTGAACATAATGGGAGTTACTTCTAATAGGCATGTGTAGGATTGCATTGTTTCCTTTAAAAGGCCGTAATGTGGTTTTCAGCATTAATAATAAGTACTAACAATTTTTAGCAATTGAAGAATACTAAGAAAGTATTCTAGATAAGAACGATAGGCAAATTTTATTTTTTCAAACAAAGAAATTTGTGAAAAGAGGTGTTATTTTGCCCACACTTACAAATTAACCAGGGTCCGCCATTGTGTTTTTTGGAAGTTCATTGTAAGGTGGGGAAGACCTTAGGGTTATTGCCAGATGTGCACAGCAAATGAATCCGTTCCAAGCCTCGCAGAAAGGCTGACTTGTGTGGCTGACCAGATCTTGGCGCTTTGAGAAGGTACCCTAACTCAAAAGAGTTAAACAGTTAAGACAGTGTTTCTCAAATGTGTGTCAGGACTCACTAGGTGGTTTGTGAACCAATTTCAGGTGGGTCCCCAGTCACTTCAACATGTATTTTATTTTTAATGCCGCATTTCTCAAACTATGGGATGGGACCCACTAGGTGACTTGTGAGCCAATTTCAGGTGGGTCGCATATTTTCCCATCATTGAAAACAGGGGAAGATGGAACACTGGAAAGGGGTTGTTTTTTTTGCTTGTGTCAAGGTTGTAAATAGGCTTTGTTTCCCTTTCTGATTCACTTTGCTATTGGAAAATGGCTGAGAAATAACCCAACTTAGTGTTGTGAACTCAGGAAAGCAGCAGGTTCTGGTGTCACAATGATGGCGCTTGCAGTCATGACATCACTTCTGGTGGGTCCCAGACAGATTGTCATTCTAAAAAGTGGGTCCCAGTGCTAAAACATTTGAGATCCACTGGATTAAGATATTCATTGGGAGCACACTATAGCCGATATGGCAGCTCTGTTATTATGTTACGACGAGGCCTGGCTCTACCATTAGGTGTGGTGAAATTGCTACCTCAGGTGATAGAGTTTTGCTGCCATGGAAGACTAGCAATCTGTTTATTACAGCACAAGCCTGTGTAAATCTACTCATGAGTAAATCTTAAGGTGTTCAGTGGGGCTTACTCATAGGTATGTGTGCTTAGGACCATCTTGATTGATTATATATTGTTATTTCTGAAGAAGACAACTTGGGATTTTTATGCCTCAGGAGCCTGACAGCTGTCTGAACCTGGCTTGTCTGGAATTTATTCGCAACCAGCTTCTAAAGCAATGTAATTATACTAGATCTAAAAATAAAACAATGAAAAGTGTCAAGGAATTTACAGCAGATTCAAAAATTCCTAGTTGTTCCTGTAATGAAAATTATGTATATTCAAGAAGTGAATTAGTGAATGTCTCCAAAAATCAGACTAGTGCTTTTTTTCCTTGTTCATTTTGAATTCACTTATAAACAGGTTTTGTAAAGAAGTATCAAGATACACAGATAAGAAAAAAATGCTATGGCCTAGTTTTACAGGCAGGAAAAATTCTATAGATCTCAACTAATGAAAAAGATCCGATTCTAATCTTACTTATGTATATACATCAACCTTAAAGTAACTCAGTTGACATTTCCAGCTTGTACACCAGAATAAGTGTTATCAGAATTTGGATTTGTATAGCTCAATAAAATCAAATGCTGTCTAGAAAGAGGTTATAACTCACACTGAATAATATTAATGAGGTAAGTAGTTTTCTACATTTCCAAGGGGCTTCTGGCGTGTCCTACCAACTATTCAGCACAAATAGCAGATGTATAATCAACATCTTGACTCATTCATATTAGGCTCAGTTGACATAAGTGTATGATACTAGTAATATACTAATCATTATGATGGGAAAAGTTACACAAGCGGGTGCTTTTATATTACAGCAACCCCGGGGGGGGGGTGGGGGAGTACATCTCTTTCTTTGTAACCTTTTCCTACATAAAACCCTTTTATCATAAGATGTCACCTGGAACTAATTCAACTTTACCATTATTGAAATCTAAAAAAATTTAATATACGGTAAGTGTTTTCAAATTTTGAAATTCCATCTTAGAATGCAAATGTCATTGAAAGAATTAGGAATTCTTTCTACTAATATAGAAACCTACAGCCCGATTCTGTACTGCAGAGGTCCCATAGTAGCAGCAATGCCAAAATGGGCAGTGTTGCTTCCTGTAGGAGCTGTGGCAGCCACTGAGGACTCCTCGGGAGAAGGGAACTTTTGTCCTCTTCCCCCAAGGAAAGCCGCAGGCCCTGAAATGGGGCTACTCTAGTCTCTGCCTGTTATTTTGCTGCTGCCAGCCCCACCCACCTCCTGAGGCTGCTACTCCTGATCCCCTGCCCAGTCCCGCCTTCCCCTCACCTTCCCCATGCCCCCCAAACCCACACCACTGATCCCTGGTAATACCTCAGTTGGCATGGTGGAGGTGGCTCCATGGTGCTGAGACTCAGCAGGTGGCAGAGCTCTTGGTGGTGCCATAAATGTGCTTTATGGCCACACTTTTAACTGGAGATGCAAAAGTATCACTGGTGAAGAGGGCATTAGGATCAGGCCCCCAGTCAGCCACATCAAGCTGAGACTCAAGCTGTCTGATGGCTTGTGTGTGTGTGTGTGTGTGTGTGTGTGTGTGTGTGTGTGTGTGTGTGTGTGTG
>JAJKFI010000044.1:7798250-7809511 GCA_029204185.1 Lerista edwardsae
GTGTGTGTGTGTGTGTGTGTGTGTGTGTGTGTGTGTGTGTGTGTGTGAGAATTCGGGCATTTTTACCGTGGACCAACACTGGTCCCTACAATTTTTGTGTATTGCAACTACGTGAAAAAGGCAAGTGCTTCTGAAAATAACTTCTTACTCAACATATACATATGTTACTCTAACAATTCATAGTAAAATATGCATAGACATAGGCTGTAGAATGTTGTTAAAGTTTCTGTTGGTTATGAGGAAAATACAGGCCCTGAAATTCTTTAAAGTTCTTCCTGGACATAGGGTAGCCTACCTAGCGAGGAAGGCTGCTATGCCCGAGTTAGGAGATAACTTTCAGGGGTTCCAAGCATTTCAGAATTAAAAACCATTTTTTGTCCATAAATATCTATTAGTTCTGCAAGGGCTGTTTATGCTCTGGGATTTAAAAAAGTCATCAAAAGGCAGACACTGCATATTGGCATAATGTATTCTATTTCGTCTTGTCATTTTCACTTTTTATTTGTTTAAAATATGTCATGGTCCCTTTTCTATTAAAACATTATCCAAAGTGGCTTTCAACAACATTCTTAAACACACACACACACACACACACACACACAGAGAGAGAGAGAGAGAGAGAGAGAGAGAGAGAGAGAGAGAGCGTATAGTTAAGATGTGTTCAGTTTAGAGCACAATCCTAACCTGGAGTTAGGCCAGCACAGTTTGGCCAGCACAAGGGCCACTGTAAAGTGCATTTGGACTACTCTTGGAGTCAGGGAGGATAGTGCATGTCTGTGTACTGGCTTCTCTGATTCCTAGAGTGGTCCAAACATACTTTAAGGTGTTCCTTGTGCTGGCCAAACTTTGCTGGCCTAACTCCAGGTCAGGGCTGCACCCTTAGTAAAACAGAGGGGATCAATAAAACATATAAAAAAACAAAAAAGCTATTTTTTTGACAGGAGAAGTTATTTCACACCATTAAAAGCTAGAAATTATGTTTCATTCCCCTGATTCCTGAGATTTCACAAGGCATTGCCCATACCCACCCAGTCCTATTTTTGCAGCCTTCAGGTCTAGAAACTTGCTTATAAAAAGAGATAAGAAGAAAGCCGAGATCCCCAGAATGCTAGATTTTGCATCACTCGTTTTTTGCATTTGCGCAGAATGATTGTGGAATTGGTGAGTATATGCAGACCTTGGTTTTTGCTGTGTTAGCTGATCAGCTAACCACCAGTACATCTTTGCAGCTACTGCAGCTGAAGGTGAGGGGGAGCTGCCTGTTTTAAATTCCCCAAGTCTCTCTCTCTCTCTCTCTCTCTCTCTCTCTCTCTCTCTCACACACACACACACACACACACTATATTGCAATCCTTTATTGCCTTTGGAATGGAAAAGCGTGCTAAATGGTTATTTGCCCAAGTGGAAGGAAGTCTACCCCCTCCTCATGTTCCACACAGAAGCCCGGGTTACTGTTTAAACTGACCCCAGGCTCTGGAGAGGTTAAAACTCTGGCATTCGCTTTGGCACAGAGCTGCTCTATCATCTTCATCAGGAACATCCCAGCGCTAGCTGCATGCATTCCTTCCTGCCAGCACAACACGTTTGTGCAGAATGTACACACACCAGTGTCCACCCTAGTCTTTTAGTAGCAATTAACCTTTCCTACAGGGTTTCCTTTGAAGCTTGCTCATGTTTTTATTGCAAGATAGCAGTGAGAGGGGCTTTTTTTTTTCTTTAATGAAGGGAAATGTCTAAACTTCCAAGTTACCTAATCTATTCTATTTCCCCACTCAGACATTGCAATTATATGACCCAATTCCTAATGGGACAATTTTATGATTCTAAAGAGAAGGTGCCCCTTGTGCTGACCAAGCTTTGCTGGTCTAACTGGGCCGGCCTAACTCCAGGTTAGGATTGTGTCCACATGATCCTCCTCATGAGTAGAAAATTCACATGCTCAATGGGTTTGTTCAGCTCTGTTATAATAATGTTGAGATTCTCCATCCCCAATCCACCTGAGGATTCTATTTCTGTGTTAAAATCATTGTGTGACATTTGTATTTTTCAGACTGATCTAAGTTAGGCCGCAGGCAGCTCAGGCCTAAGGTTTCCCACAAATGGGACTCTGGCTTTTCCCATTCCTATACATTGGTGGTGTCTAGCCTGTAACCACAGGGACGGTTTTACTCTCCAGAGTAAACCAGGAATAAATCCAAGCACCATGAGTGGTTGGTTGATGTGGGGAACAGTAACATTTGGGGTGAGGTGACATCATGATGTCACCCCCTGCATCATTGCACTCCCAGCACTGCCCCGCTACATCTGTGAATGCTCCACTTGCAGCCAAATGGATGCAGAGGTGGGAGGGTGTGTGAGCTGCAGACAGCAGCTTCTGTACCCATCTACAAACGGCACCCTGGGCAAGCACCATGTATCACCCCACAGAAGATTTGTCTCTAGTGGGGAATATCTGAGACACTACAACATCATGAAAGGGTCTCTGGGTTATCCAGAGCTAGTGGTTATGCCACATGTTTGCCCTGCTGTGATGTTATTTATTGTGCGAACAGCCTTCTTGTTTTTCAACTGACTGGTAAACACAGAACTTGGCTTTGAGCCAGTTCGTTGGACCATGAAACCAATCTGGTTTCCCAGAGCAGGAAATTCAGAAACACAGGTGACCCCTCCAACATCCAATCCCAAAGATGAAACCTGTTCTAAAGAGCAGAGTCACACATACCCCCTTGCGTATCGGCCCAGGCCTAACATTGGAAGCATCTGATGCTTCTCAGCGGCTCACACCCTTGCTGCAAGTGTGGATGCTAGAACCAAGATCCTGGGACAATCAGAGTAAGAATGGCAAGGATCATAGCCAGCAAGTCACATCAGGGTTCTTGTTTTATTTGCCACTTGCATTTTAGCATCCTTGCCAAACTTTGCCACTTGTAGTAGAGAACATAACTAGAGATGTAAAATTTCCGGAAATTTTGAAGCTCGGAAAACCCTCCCAGGTTTTTTGGTTTTTTGGTTTGTTTGTTTTTTGAAAAAAAACAGAAATTTTTGGAATAATTGAAAAAAATGCTACATTAGCCTTTTTTTTCCTTTTCCAGATTGAAAGTCATTCTGTTACTTTAGAAACATAAAATATGACTATGGACAATTTGACTTGGCATAAAATTATCACAACTAGCATATTAAAAATATAGCGTATCCAAACAATTATTACAAACAGAATTTACTTTTTTAAAAATATTTTTTGTAATTGTGTCGCCCTGGGCCAGCCCCCATCAGCGGGGCGCCTCCCATCAGGAGTGCACAGACCCGCGGGGACGACGGGGGCCAAGGGCTGGCAAGCCTGCTCAGCCTCGGCCCGGGGCTGACTTACTGCCTGGCCGCCCTCCCAACCACGGAAGGAAGCAGGGAGGTGCCGACAGCCAGCGGGGAGCTTGCCCAAGGCCCCCACAATGCCCCAGCTGCTGCCCGCAACCTCGATGCAGCCAAGGCTTCTCTGAGCCTTGGCTGATCATGCAAGCGTGAGGCTGAGGCCCGTGAGATTGGGCAGGCCCGCTGGAACTCTCGTGAGAGTTCTGGCAGAATGTCGAACCAGAGGGGGCGGAGCCTCCCCGGCCAGCCGGGGAGCTCATAAAGCGGCCGGCTGGCCACAGGAGAGGTCGCTCTCTCCTGCGGCTGCCGGCTGGGGAGGTTCGCCCGGGTGGCTGGCAACCTCCCTCCCTTTACGGGCTAGAAAGCCCCTATCTGTAGCTGGCTGGAGCCAGCGAGGGAAGCGGTCGGGCAGGCGAGGCAACCCTGCCTGACCCCCGGGGAGCACACCCCAGGGAAGGGGCACGGAGCAGGGACGACCCCCCATCTGTCCTGAGCCAAGGGGCTACGCAGCAGCATGCACCCCGGAGCATCTCAAGCCAGACCCGGGGCAACAGGGCAACCCCCGGAGGGCAACACCGCCAGCCAACCGCAAGCCCGGGACACGGACAGACAACACCCAACTGAACCCCGGAGGCAGAATCTCACCAGGCCCCGGCCCCGGCTCGGTTCCATGTGAGGACTCTGTACCCAGCTGTGTGAGGAAACAGGCTTTGGGGAAGCCACCCCAGGCCACTGGACATTGGGGGGGGGTCTGAAACAAGGGGGAGGGGCTGATGAATGTAAAAGCCCTCTCCCGATTAAACCGCCTGTGCAACCACGCTAACGCCTCCCGCAGCCTCTTTTCACGGCGTCGGGAAGCTGCCCGGGAGAGGCAGGTGTGCACCTCCATCACCACCACCCCTGCTGACCCCCAAGGGGGCGCCATGGACAAATTGTAACAAATGGAGCAACAATCTCCTGAACTATTTACTAGTTTATGTGGAACAGACAATAAAACCTCCACAAAACAATTTTTAAAAATCCAGAAGTAACAATTATTCATAATTCCTCTCCACAGTATTAAATAAAAATAAAAAACCCATTCTCATAAAAAGAATTGAAAAGGAGGGAAGTGTATAGAAGGGAGTGGGATTAAGTTTCAATGAATGGGCATGAAATTTAATCAGAATCATTTTCTGAACTGTAATTATCAGTATCAGTTTCAGTCTCTGCTTCTGCAGCTACTCTGTTGTGTCTGTCATTATCATAGTTCATAGTTCATTATCATAGTTCTAAAAACTGAAGAGTTGCCCGTATTGAAACAAGCTTCTCTACCCTTTCACATGTCAGTTTATTTATTGATTAGTGTGTTTCCAAACATAGACCAGATTCTTTCACATGCTTCAGAGGATAGAGGAGTCTGAAGAAGGCGTGAAGCAAGAGGAGTCAGAGGCTGTTTTAGAGATGTAAAATTTCAAGAAATTTGGAAGCTCGGAAAAAAACACAGTTTTTGCATTGGAGGGTTCAGTTTGTAACCTAGGATTTGCTTGTCCTCAGTGCACAGAAATTAGAATAATCTGATACCATACATATTTTTAGAAATTATTTGGAAAATATTTGAGTACCTTTTCTTAAAATATTTATTCATCACGTTAAAATAAAATATTCCATAATCAATTTTTTTCTTTTTTTCAATTTTTCCAATTTTTTGGAAAAACCCAGAAAAAAACAGAATTTTTTCCCCAAATTTTTCCAGTTTTTTTTCCGTGCCTTCACATCTCTAAACATAACTCTACTAGCATACCGTCCTCAAATATTATCCACTAACCATAACTACTTTCAGAGCGCAATCCTACCCAGCGCTGGAATGGCAAGGCTGGCCGGCCAGTGCCACATCCAGTGCTGGGTTGGGGGAGGCTGGAATTTCCTGCAGCAAGGGAGCATGCGCTCCCTTACCGTCGGGGAGACTCCAGCCTCCCCTATGCGCTCCTCGGATCTGTGCCTGTTAAAGACCACGCGGCCTGAATCGGGGTTGTGTGGCCTCTTGAATGGGCCTAGGATTTGGCCTTATGGCTGAATTCAAGACCTGCCCATGTCCCACCCAAGTCCTGCCCCCTCCCTCCCTCCAATCCCTGGGGCGTGCTGTCAGCGCACCTCCCTTGCGCTGGCCAGCTTTGGCCAATGCAAGGGAGGCGCTGTGTGGGCGCTACACGGCCAGCGCTGCCAGCAGTGTCGCCCCTGTGGCCTTAGCGCTGACGCAGGGCATCCAATTGGTGCCCCCGCGTCAGCGCTAAGCGCACAGCACCAGCTCGACCCCCTTGTGCCGGTGCTGTGCAGGAGATAGGACTGCGCTGCCTGTTATAAAGATATCTGAAAATTTGGTATGGGTGCTAACTGATAACCATGCTCCCATTTCAAATTGCTCACAGTTCTCTCACAAGGTACTCCCATAAGCACAAGTACATTGTGAGAAGTTTGTCTACGTGTGACAGTTTGCAAGAAAGACTCGCAAATGAGTGTGGAGACTTTATATTCATTGGTATTTCTTGGAAGGAGACATGTATGTAACGTTTTCCCACATCATCTTTATGTTTTCAGTTTAAGATAACTGTTGTAATAACCAGAGATGGGAACTCGAGTCAGGTGATTCGAGTCCAAATTGCGAAAATGCACGGTTTTAGCTGACTCGCGTATACTTTAGTCACCGGGGCCACTGACTCAGGCCACTGACTCGGAAATCAATCAGCAATCTCAGGAACTTGAGTCAGCGAGTCTGGGCACGCTTTATTACTTTGTTGCGCTGCTTCTGTGTCATGTGATAGTTCTTATGCATCAATCTGGAAGGCTCCATGTAGTCGTCACAGACAACAGTAGGTTCCCCTTCCAGACAGAACGCTATGCCTGAGGAGGGAGGAGCGATCCTCCTTGGCCCTGCTCACCTGCTTGATCGCATTGCCTGTGTGTACCTGCCCCTGTCCCATAACAGCTGCTCTTCGCCCTGCCTGGCAGGGTGTGCCCAGTATGCTCTAGGCTGCAGTGTGCAGTGTTCTTTCAGTCTTGATCCTCCTCCAGTTACTTACCTGGGAGGGAGAGGGGGGAAAACGTATCATTGAATGACCAACTGAGACTTGGTTTTTTGAAACTTCCGTTCTTCTGAATATTGGGAGTTGTTATGTGAATGGAGGCAGGGGAGGTATCGTTGCAATGGTTTGAATGGAGCTGATTTTTTTTTTGCACTCGCTGCAGTTGTGCTCACTCAAGTAAAGCTACAGGTCAGCTTGGCTTTTGTTTTTTGTTTACATGAATGAAACGGTGGTTGAAGGAGTGAAGGACTTTCAGCAGCACATCTTGGCCTGCCGGAATATTAGGGGAATATAAAACGGCAACTCCAAGAATCCTCCCCAGCACCTCACATATTTTGTTTTGTGGGTTCACTTCAGAAAAGATAGGACCTGAGACAAAGTGACTCGTGAATTTCTGTGACAGTTCAATCCTATTGTGGCCCTTGGGTCGACGCCACTACGCAAGAGGCGGAGCACCGACATGGGGGCGCCAATCTGCATCCCTGCATCAGCGCTCGAGTGACAGGACCGGCGCTGCAGGTAGTGCTGGTCCTGTTGCGCCTGCGCTGAGCCTCTCTTGCGTTGGCTGAATGGTGGAAACGGGATTGGCGGCGGGAGGGAGATTGTGGGTGGGGAGAAGGCAGGGAGAGGGGGGGCTTGGGAGGCGGCCATATGGCCGCTTCCTAAGCCCATTCGGGAGGCCACATGGCCCCGATTAGGGCTGCACTGTTTTCTCAGATCTGCGCCTGCTATTTAGCAGGCTGGCCCGTTGGCCTCACCAGTCCGGCACTGCGTAGGATTGCGCCCTGAGTCGAGTCACTGTGGGCGTGTACTAGGACTCCTGCATGAGGCCTAGGGGGCGGAGACTCGAGACTCAACTCGGATTTGAGTGATTCATTCCCAACTCTGGTAATAAAGATACTGTGATTAATACACTATGGGTAATACATGTGTGATAGTGAACACTGGCAATCCAATCATTTTGTACAAATAGTTCTCTAGCACTTTTGCTCATCTTGCTTTTAATGTTTGGCATCCTTTTCAGGCAATGAGTGTGAAAGCTTTCCTGAAATTCCTTTGGAAGAAACTCCTGAAAATGATGGCGAGCCGATTGCTCTATCCCTCAGTATCCACGAGCAATCTTCTCCAGCAACATCAAGTGACGCCTTCACATCAAAGGAGGGATCTCCTTACAAAGCACCCATATATATTCCTGACGATATCCCGATTCCATCAGAGTTTGAGCTTCGAGAGTCAAATATTCCTGGAGCCGGATTAGGGATATGGACCAAAAGAAAAATTGAAGTAGGTGAAAGATTTGGACCATATATAGGAGAACGTTGTCCAAGTCTTAAAGACCCCAGCCATGGATGGGAGGTAGGAACATGCCCATGTTTTTGTCTTGCATTCAGTCATATTTTTATTGTGTTTGCTTTTGGTTCAGGGTGCAAATATTTTAAAAAAGAAATTCTTTGGCATATTTAAGGATTGACAATAATGGACCTCAACATGTATTATAGAAAGAAAACACACTTTTGAAAACACAGGTCCCTGTGGATTTCTCATCTTTCTCGTATGTTTTCCATCTTGGCTTTGCAAATTCAAAATGTCTTCTCTAAAAGAAATGATGGGGAAGAAGGGAAACAAGTTCACTATCTGAATGTCTTTAACCTCTGCATTTTTTTTCGTTGTTTGGTTTTTGATGTTTTGCACCACATGACAAAAAGTTGTATCATATGAAACCAGGTAACATCTATTTGAAAGCTTAATTAACAGAATGAGAATGCAATCCTAACCTGGAGTTAGGCATAAAGGCCACCATAAAGCACATTTGGACCACTCTTGAAGTCAGGGGGATGGTGCTCGTCTGTGTGCTGGCCTCTTTTACTCTGAGGGCTCAATCCTACGCAGCGCTGGAATGGTGAGGTCAACTTGGCAGTGCCATATCCAGTGCTGCATAGGAGAGACAAGGCCCCCCCCAGCAAGGGAGTGTTTGCTCCCTTACTGTAGGGGAGGCTCCAGCTTCCCCTATGTGCTCCTCGGATCTGCGCCCGCTAAAGAGTGGGCGCAGATCCGAGGAGACCGCACGGCCCAAATCGGGGCCTCGCAGCCTCATGGACAGGCTTAGGAAGTGGCCGTATGGCCACCTCCCAAGCCCTCCCATGTCCTGCCCGCCTCCCTCCCTCCCATCAATCCCTGTTATGGTGCCTCCCTCACGCCGGCCGGCTTCGACTGATGCTAGGGGGGCACTGCATGGGCGCAACAGAAATGGTGCTGCCAGCAGCGTCGGTCCTGTTGCCTTAGCCCTTACGCGGGGGTGCTGCTCGGTACCCCTGTGTCAACATTAATGCCATTGCGCTGATGCAACAACGTTGTGTCAGCAATAAGCGCCAAATAGGATGGCGCTGTGAGAGTGGTCCAAACATACTTTACTGTGGCCCTTGTGCCTGCCAAACTTTGCTGGCCTAACTGCAGGTTAGGATTGCGCCCTGAGAGTTCTCGTATTGGAACCTTAAGAGCCGCAATCCAGCAAGACCATGATACTGTGCAAAATGAAATGTCCTTTTTTGCAGTTTGTAATAGTGCAAGCCATGAAGAAATTGTCGTAAATCTCAAAAGACGTTAGAATGTTTTTTTTAAGAAGTAGCAGTGAGAGAAAGGTAGATTTCCTTACCTTCAAGAGCTCTAAAATGATAGTTCCTCACTGATGTTATATAGAACTTCTTACTTCGCAAGGTTACATAGCCACTTCTACTGTATTAAGGATTGTTTTGAGCGTGCAATCTCCTCTAACAAGGCTAGTCATAATGGTTGTAATAAGCATTGTAGGCTATGCTGTGCTGTAAAATGGCATCCTAGAGCATCTAAGCCTAAAGATTCTTCCTCCTCTTTTATTCCTGGTCCTATGTTTGTCAAGTTTCAGTAGGAATGCCTTTGCTTTCTCCTCATTGCCACAGTTGTGCTGTCGGTGTGAACCCACATAGGGAACCTCCATATATCTCAATGATCTCTGGCTGCAGCTCCTACAACCACAGATCATCCTATCCTCAGATTGCAGGAGACGAGGCCCTTTCTCTTTGTATCTTCAGTATCATCTATATTACATTCAGAAAGAGCCAGAAAAATGTCTGCCTGGAGTTAGAGAACTTATACAGCCGCCACATTAAAATGTTGCCAGCTACAATGCATTTACGGCCAGCATTTATGGTATATCAGTGGGAATCTAGGATTATCACTTTAGTCCCCAGACTCCATTTCTTTTTAAAAACAGGTTGAAGAATGCAAAAATGTTTCCCCATCTCTCCAGTAAATGCAAGAAAGCCACAAGGTGGCTCTTCATTACTTTCTGCTGTGATCCTGCTTTTTACATGGCAATAAGGTCATACCTTTTTAGTTGCATTTCCACACTATACTATGCTTGATATTTTTTTCTGTTATCCTGTTGATGAAACCAAGAGGTTTATAGCTTTGGACCAATACTGAGCAGAATGTGCAATTCCCCCCCCCCCCATTTTGTAAGAAAGTGACACTTTGTAACTGTACTTGTACTTTGTCTCCTTTGTGTTTGGAGACAGTGTTCAAGGTAGATGGGACAAACTATTTTTAGAGAGAAAAATGGCACACAAAAATGGAACTTGAGTTCTTTATCCAATATTGGTCTGATGCCGTCTGAAAAAATTTCATTCGTATATGATTCATGAGCAAAACACAATGACACAAGACAGATTGTCTACCTTGTTTGAAAGGAAGGAAAGCATCCGTTGCGTTGATCTTGTTGCCGGCAATTTGTGTTGTGGTGTATCTGCTATTTTATGTATCCAGACTTAAACGTAAAGGAGGTAAATGTCAAAAATCTGCCCTTTTCAGAATCTGGAGATAAGTAACTGGCCTTGATCTTCAGTAGGCTCACCAGGGGTAACTAATCCGGTGGTAAGTGCTACCTCTGGCTCAAGTGTTGCGAATGTGCCAAAAAGCATGTGCATGGCCCCACTGGAGGCTCCAGCACTGGTGCTGGGCCAGTGCCAGTGGTGCTGAGCCTCAGCACCGTAGAAAGGCTGTAGTATCGCCGGCTGTGGTAATTGAAACTCCTCAATTTTGCGGGCCGGTGGAGTGGCTTTTCAGGACATGGGGAAGGTGGAACTGGGCGGCGGGGGGGAGGCCTCGGGAGGGGGGTAGACCTCGGGTAGACCTCGGGAGGGGGGTATGACTGGGCTGGTCCTGCTGCATAAACTGTTTTTTCATGTACAACAATCTACATTTATTCAAATACAGTCAAGTCATCGTATTCTGGACCATTGTCATAACTCTCCAAACCCCGAATTCCGGCCTGAATTTCTTGCGACTCCATTTCCTGTAGAACCATTGGCCCCAATCTCTCATGTCCAGCAATAAAGCTCTCCTTAAATGAGCACTTCTTGTCCATGTAGCCTGCTCATAGTGCATTGGCAGCACAGCTGTCAGTGATTTTATCCCTGCTACACCCTCCTCCACCTCTGCGAACGTACTACCTAAATGCGTCTGTCTGGCTGACTATCTTAACTGGGGCTTATTTTTGGGGTAGGGCTTATATTACGAGCATCCTGACAAATCATGCTAGGCTTATTTTCCAGTTAGGTCTTATTTTGGGGGAAACAAGGTAGGAAGGTATATCACAACATTTTGTTAATATGACCGTAAGCCTATTATATGTATAGTATTAATAGACATATGGGCCTTATTTTGCTGATATTTATGGGTGTGTTTTTCAGTGATAATGAAATAAAAACCCTTAACACCACTTTTTGCACTTCTATTTTTTTGTAAAACACACACACACACACACACACACACACACACACACACACACACACACAC
>JAJKFI010000044.1:7809521-7841743 GCA_029204185.1 Lerista edwardsae
CACACACACACACACACACACACACACACACACACACACACACACACCAAAATCTGCTAAAAAATAAACTAGGAATTGTGAAAAAAAATCAATAAATAATTGATCGATCAATAAACAGGTACTTCATGCTTTTCAACAAGAAGTTCACAAAGTGGTTTACAGGCAAATAGTAATAATAAAGTTAAATGGCTCCCTGTCCCAAAAGGACCCACAAAAAAAAAAAATGCAAAACACCACCAGCAACAGCCACTAGAAAAGACACTGTGCTGGGGTGAACAGGGACAGTTACTCTCCCCCTGCTAAATATAAGAGGAGCACCACTTGAAAAAGTGCCTCTTGCCCAGTTAGTAGGGGTTTGCCCCGTTAGCGGGGTTTGGCTGGAAGGGTACACGGGTAATGACTGTGGCTGCATCTGCTGACACTATGTCACCTATATCACCCGCCTAGTACACTTTTAAAGCTATTATAATTTATAAAAATGTACGCTTGGAATAAAAACATGTATAACACCGCTTTTTGCATTTTTTTTCTCCTTGGAAAAAAATGAAATCTGCAAAAATATATAAAAACATTTAAGAATACCTCTATTGATAAAGAAGAGTATCCAGGTTGAAGCATTTATGTTGATGTGTAGGACTGCTGGGAAGGACTGAAAGCTCCTGGAATTGCAGTTGAAAATGTTCCATCTGGTAAACAAAAATATTCACTGCTTCATTACTATAGTACTCTGTACGGTAATTGGACTTCATAGTTTCCCAGGAATTTCCATGCAAAGATTTGGCCCAGATAATTTTGCAAGATCATGTCAATTTTGCTTGTACATGTACTTCAGCTGTTAAATGTATTGTGGGACAAAAAGACTTGGTTGTGATGTAGTTATGCTCGGTTCATAATTAAAGTGCTGTAGAGCATCTTAAATGAAAAGCTATAAATTTGAATTTTATCTCAGTTTGTGGGTCTGAAGCTGAGCATCATCTAATCAGGTATTGGTTGACCAAAGCACAAATCGAACAAGAGGTCACTGGGCAAGGGCAAAGGTCAAACTTTTTTGCAGTTTGTCACTGTGGTTTTAGTATTTGCCAGCAGGCCAGTCATACATTGAGGCAGAGTATCGGTAGCTCACTGAGAAAGAGAGAACTGTCTGATTCTTAATCATCAAAGAAAACGTACTTTAAGCAGATGGCAGCAATTAAAGAAAAAAAATGAAAACAAGAAAGAGATACCAAATATGTGATTTGACCATTTAATGTGCCCTGGAAAGATGCTCGGAGAAACTTCTTGAAAAATGCTGTGAAGAAAATCTAGTGTTACTACTCACATAATTTGTATATGTGTACACATACACAGTTTTCTGCAACTTGTTGAACATTTTGATTGCTCCTATTCTGTAGTTTTATCATCAGTGTTCATGGAAGCAAAATTTACCCCTAGTGGCTTTGGCATACGGTCATGCCTTGTTATCCACTGGGGTTCTGTTCTGGAACCCCTGTGGATACCAAAATCAGTGGATACATAAATCAGTGGAAAAATAGCTTTAAAGACCACCTGCCAGGTTTCTTGCTGCTCCATTGTCGCTCTAGAATGCATTGATATAGACGCTATATCACATTCAGCCACTGGCTGGAATCTAGTGAAAGGAATCTAAGGGAAGGTAGGAAGGTAGGAAATAGGCTCTTTTTTTCCTTTTTACAAGGTATTTAAAGATGGGCCTCGGTATCAGTGGTTAGTCAAATCAGTTGATACCAAATCTGTGGATACTGGGGTCATACTGTACACAGTAAACTTGGATAATCTATTGAGAAAGTGGAAACGGAAGGTATCAGATATAAAAAAAACCCAGAAAATGCATTGCATTGTTATTACTGTAAAAGTGTTTGAGTTGTATCATGATGTATGAGTCTATAGGTAATGTTCATGTTTTAATCAACAGATTACAATGAACTTAAATTAATTTCTCAACTTGCCCCAAATTCTTTGTGTAACAAGATGTCAGGACCCCATGCTGACTGCAGGGCTCCCTGACTTACCGGCAGGTGGGCCTGGCACCACGGTGACCCCCGGGGGCTTCCGACCCTCCTTACACGAGCTCCGGGCAGCCTCTGCCACCCGACCGCCACTGCCAGACAGCCCCCGCCGGCGGCAGCCCCGAGCAGCGCGCGTGTGGCAGGGCCGACTCCCCTGGCCAGGCCTGGCCTCATGTCTGATGACGTCTTGGCTGCGACGGAGCTTGGGAAGGCCCGGGGGCCTTTGGCAGGCACAGGGGCGCCGCTGGGTGTCCGCGGCACGCCTGCAGGACCCAGTGAGGGTCCACCGGGTCGGCAGCCTTGGGGCTACATTGAACCTGGTAAGAGGGTCCTGGGCTTCCCGTGGACCCCCGATGGAGGGTGATTGTCCCGGGCTGGGCCCCAGGCCCCCTCAGGCAACCCCGGATTCCCTGGTCAGGCAGGAGGGGGCAGCTATCCTCCAGCCCAATGATAGACCCCATCGCAGCTGGCCTCCTGGGGTGGGCCGCTCAGGGGTTGGATACCCCACCTGACCCCACACAGGTAAGCAAGAGGAAGAGGGAATCTCACGCTGCAGTGTATTGATGCTGCATTTCCCTCACCCTCCTCTTCTCCCGGGTTATCAAATGTGTCTGAAGGGTTATCAGGCTGTGTTGCCTGACCATCCCTTCCCTCTGCAACAGCTAAAAGAAGAGTATCTGCACCCTTTTCGGAAAAGCCAGTGCTATGAATCCAGCTGCTGCTCAGCAAGGCTGCAGACCTACTCATTTCAGACAGGCCCCTGTGATCTTTGAAACTCCTTGGCAGACAGTGAACCAACAGGTGCAACTATTACCAACACCTGTTACTGGACCTCACCAACACCTGTCTGTTGGGTAACTTGAAATGGCACAACAGACCTGCTGGGAGGAGATAGTTGGCAAACCCCACATGTGTTTCTCTTTCAGGTGTTGCTTTGTGTCTGTACTGTTCAATAAAAACCTTCACTGGATCACACTTGCTATTACTTTGCTAGCTGATAGGGATCTCTTTCTTCCACCTTAGATGTTTCCTACTTCAACTGGACTCAGTGAGACTCCATGGTGTATGTGTGTGTGTGTGTGTGGGGGGGTTCCCTGTTCCAAGAGTCGATAGCATCCTCACTCCATGATTTCTTAGGATTCAGAGGGGGGAGCTCTTCTCAATGATCATGAACCTCATGTTCTTAGCTACCATGGTATATTGTGGGCACTTGCAGGGAGACAGGATGGGCAGCATATTAACTGCCACGCCAGCAGGTGCCAGGGATGAGGCAAAGGGCAATAGATTGTGTGTGGGGGTGTCTAGTTGGGTGGGCTCCTGCAGTTGGTTGCATGTGTGGTATTCTAGCCCTGTAATTGGCCCATGCAGTGCTCCTTCTGATAGGTCTGTGTTCTACAGCCTCCCAGCCTGTTGTGCCTTTTTGTGGTTATGCAAGGTGTTAAATGGGATGTGGTGGCGCTGTGGGTTAAACCTCTGAGCTGAGCTTGTTGACCGGAAGGTTGGCAGTTAGAGACCACGCGACCAAGTGAGCTCCTGTGTTTGCCCCAGCTCCTGCCAACCTAGCAGTTCGAAAGGACCTAACAATGCAAGTAGATAAATAGGGACCACTTCGGTGGGAAGGTAATGGTGTTCCGTGTGCTACGGCGTATAGTCATGCTGGCCACATGACCACGGAAGCTTGTCCTTGGACAAGCGCCAACTCTTCAGCTTAGAAACGGGGATGAGTACCACCCCCTACAGTCGGTCATGGCCAGACCATTCAGTCGTGGGGAAACCTTTACCATTACCTTTAAGGTGTTAAAAGCCAGATGCGGTGCTGATATCCTGATTACTGATTTACTGTTTAGTAAAAGAATATTGTCCAGAGCATTTTCTCCATTTGTGCAAACTTCACATTTTTCAGAACCTCTTTACAGTCCACTAGAATTTATCTATAGGGACATGGTGGTGCAGTGGGTTAAACCGCTGCTGCTGGGCTTTCTGACCGGAAGGTTGGGAGTTCAAGACTGCGCTCCCGTCGCTTGTCCTAGCTCCTTCCAACCTAGCAGTTCGAAAGTACCTAAAAATGCAAGTAGATAAATAGGTACCACTTCTTTCTGATGAGGGTGAAAGAGGAAAGTGCAAAAATTGGCTTGTAGCTCAACATTAAAACATGATGTTGCCAGCTCAACATCATGGTAACCACTCCCTTCACTTCCTGGCAAATAGAAGGGGGAGAAATGGAAGCAGTCACAGGCTTTACTTTCCTGGGATCCAAGATCACTGCAGATGGTGTCTGCAGCCATGAAATTAAAAGAAGTTTACTTCTTGGGAGGAAAGCTATGGCGAACTTAGACAACTTAATAAAAAGCTGAGACATCACCCTGCCAACAAAGGTTCACATAGCCAAAGCGATAGCTTTCCCAGTAGCAATGTATGGCTGTGAGAGCTGGACCGTAAGAAAGGCAGAGCTCCGAAGAATAGATGGTTTTGAATTATGGTGTTGGAGATGACTCTTGAGGGTCCCCTGGGCTGCAAGGAGATCCATTCAGTCAATCCTACAGGAAGTCAAGCCTGATTGCTCCCTGGAAGGACAAATCCTGAAGCTGAAGCTCCAATACTTTGGCCACCTCATGAGAAGACAGGACTCTTTAGAAAAGACCTTCATGCTGGGAAAGATGGAAGGCAAAAGGAGAAGGGGGCGGCAGAGGATGAGATGGTTAGATAGTGTCACCGAAGCAATGAACATGAAATTGGGCGAACTCCGGAAGCTAGTGGAGGACAGGGAGGCCTGGCGTGCTGTGGTCCAGGGGGTCGCGAAGTGTCGGACACGATTTAGCAACTGAACAACAACCACTTCGGTGGGAAGGTAACAGCGTTCCATGCATTACGGCGTATAGTCATGCCAGCCACATGACCACGGAAGCTTATCTTTGGACAAACGCCGGCTCTACAGACTTAGAAACGGAGATGAGCACCACCTCCTACAGTCGGTCATGACTAGACCATTTGGTTGTGGGGAAACCTTTACTTTTCCTTTTTTAGAATTTATCTATCTTCCTTATTCATGTATCCTTATTCCTGTATCTTCCTTTTTCATGGGCAGCCCAGACCTAGCAAAAGTCCAATGTTACGATGCAATAGTGCTGGTGCAGCCTCTGCTGCATCTAGCATAGTAATAATAATAATAATAATAATAATAATAATAATAATAATAATAATAATAATATAATACATGTATTTATATACCGCCTTTCTTAAGATCACTAGATTTCTCTAATGATTACAACTCAAGGCGGTTTACATAGGCAGACTTTTTCACAAACCCGAAGGTTTTTACAATTTACAGAATGTTCTATCTTTCAAGAACCACACTCATACAGATCTTTCTTTCTGGATTTAGCCTTCTTTCTTTAGCCACCCGTCTGTCGTCTGCTGGCTGATGAGGCTTCCCTGCTCTCACCAGAGACGCAGCTGAGTTCAGCACACTCCTCCTCCCACGAGGCAGCTGGAACTCAGCTTTTAATCAGCCGCAGTTTGCAAGGTCTGCCGCTCACAGAGACTTCTGGCAGTCCCGAGCTCATGACCTTCAGATCTTCTGCTGTTATCTTCAGGCAAACGGAGGCATTAACCCTCTCGGCTAAATCTTCTGCCCTAATAGAGGCTACTTGTGGTCTCCCTGAGGGAAGGAGCCATTCTTCCATTCCCCTGCCCATTATACCCACTCTCCTCCTCTGTCCCACCTTATTCCACCCCTCCACCAACCTGCTTAGACCTTACCTTCTCCAGCAGGAACAATCCTTTGATTGGCACAGGCAGGCTGGCACAGGCCTTTGAGCAAGTACTTCAGGTGCCTTGCTGCCGCAGTGTCTTACAGCATGTTTGTGACAGCACATGTGCCCATCCTGCCGGCGCAAGGCTAGATAGAACTGTGCCGTATGCGTCTCTCACTGTAATGTGAACCCCTGCAAATTGTGGCTGGGTAAGGTCAGAAGCCACATACCAGTTCTTGCCCAAGGGTTTATGAAACAGTTCTAAGTGCCCAATCCTATCTTCTCCCTCCCCTTGCTGGTGCAGCTGCTCCAAAAATGAGTGCGTTGTATATGGGGGGGGAGAGGGACGCTTCAAAGGGGATCAAAATCCCCTTACCCTTCCATAAGCCTTCCACTCTGTAATGGGTCTTGTTGGATGTGTGCTGATGATTTCGCTGGTGCAAGTCTGAGAAGAGAAAAGGAGCAAGGAGGCTAAGAAAAGAGGAGACAGGATCTGGCATGTGCTAGCACTGCTAGATCCACATACTCCTACAGCCTCCCTGTTCACATTCCTCTCCCCTCGGTGTCTAGTTTTGCCTCCTCCCTGTTCCCCCCCCTACCTTAGCTGCTCTGGAGGATGCTGGCAGTTCTAGCAACGGACCAGGAATGCTACCGCCTTGTGCTCTGTTGGTAGCTATTTTGCCGTAGCAGAAGTGTCTTTTGCTGTTGCAAAGCACTGCATAATGCATAGGGTTGGGCTGCAAGTTATTTTCTTCTTCCATTCACTGTTCTCTGTAACAGTAATTTCCTTTCTATGCTTATGTGGGGTGGTTGTGGCAGAAACCACCCTAAAACTGATTCTAAACAACTGTACATCTGAATGCCACGAAGTGTTAGGTGCAGCATTTATGGCATAATATCTTACCACGTTTAGACTATTATTGCTATACCAGATCTTACTATAAAAACCCAATAAATTAGTTATCACTGGTTTTTAATCCATGCTATATGTAAATAAACATGCCAAAGAATCTGAATAAATGGTGCATTCTAGAATCTGGTAAAAGTATGCCTTATTGACCAAATTTTCCTGATTTTTCCATAAAAATAAGATTCAAATATTGTTCAGCTCCTTAGGAAGTTAATACACAAACCGTAACATGGAAAAAGACAGAATAATCTTAAAATTGAATTAAAGAAAACTGACACACAGTCGTAATTCTTCCCATTAAATAAATGTGTGATAAAAAAATGTATTATGAAATGACACATTACACAAGCCTGGATTCAAAGATGAGTTCTTTGCGTTAAGTACAGTAGATGCCATTAAGGAAAACAGTCAATATGTCACTAAGCTACAGCCTGTAAAATTAAATTGATTTGGTAAATGTAAGTAAGATAGATCTATTTGCTTTCATCATCAATTTTGAGGGGGTGAACAGGTGATGTCACCAACCTGGGAGCGATAAAGATGCAGGACCATCTGGAAAGCCTGGTGATGGATGGGCAACTGCTTTTGGATGGTGACAGTGCTGTGGCACTTTGTCACTTGGGATGCAGTACTTAATAACTTTTCAATACCATCATAATAAATTTCACTGCCTTATTAATATAGAAATGGTGAGTTATTACTGTGATGGCCATTGTAAATAACAGGAGATGCAGCTGTCAAAAGCTGATTGTTTGGGCATGTTTCCTTAAGCAACGCAGTTGACTTGGGATATTCAATGCAAGTCTGTACTAAGCGGAGTTTATTGCGCTTGTCAAAAGACAAAAAAAATAGCAAGATCGTTCACAAATTATATCAAGTCCCTAACAAAATAAAGTTTATTATAAAGTTAAGATATTAAGCTGCAGAAAACAGGATGCTAAATAACCTTTAATAAGGCTATTTCATCTAAAATAGGCCATAATAATGTCTTTCCCTAACTGAAACAGAAAATGTCTTTTTGTTAGAATATTTGTTTCCTAATCAAAACATTGAGGGGGGGGGGGAATGAAAAATCCACTTTTCATTAACTGGTTATCTTTGAGAAAACCCTGCCGTTCTCCAACTAAATGAAGCCGGAGGAAAAAGTCCAAACAGATACAGCTAATAGCACCCAATGACAAAGAAATATGGGTGAAATTATAACCATGTGTCATGAAATAGCAGGCAGGAAAGATCATCTGGGTGTGTTTGATGAAAGCCCTGGACTGCTCCGTGACATGGACATCAGCCTGACGCCTCGAAGGAAACAAAATGTGTAGATAGATGGAAGGAGAAGATGAATGACCCAGATCAATCATTTAGCGCTATTCAACTTGTTATGCCATTGTTTCACAGGAAGATAATTAAATCAGTGATGTCTTTCTCATTTGTTGAAAGGGTGGCACAAACTTGTAAAGAATATCAAAAGCGACTCAAACATGTTCTTTAAAAAAAAATAGCACAGTGACTTCGCTTTTCAGACTTGGGCTTTGTGAGCCTTTAATTAAATGTCTTTTCTTACCATTTCTGTAACCGCTGAAAAGAGAGCCAGCAGTCTATTAACAGGCAATAAAGTTCAGGAAGCCTACAACTCGTTTCTTGGGTCAGAGGTGAAAACTGCATGCAAAATGAAACAAAGGTGTGTTTTGATGGCTCAACAAGCAGTGAAGAGATGGAGCGCAAGTACGCACTCGGACAGTGTGACATTCTTAAAGTGAAACATGGGAGGAGCCATCTTAGTCAATCCATGTTTAGGGAAATCTAACCAGCAGTGGCGTTGGTCATTATTAAAAAGTATTAGGAAATACTTTTTTACCCAGCAAGTAATTAATCTGTGGAACTCCTTCCCACAGGAGGTAGTGCTGGCCTCTGGCCTAGGTGCCTTTAAAAGGGGATTGGACAAATTTCTGGAAGCAAAGTCCATCATGGGCTATAGGCCATGATGGGTTGTGCAACCTCCTTACATTGGTAGTAGGCTACTTCAGAGTGCTGGGTGCAAGGGAGTGGCAACAGGATGCAAGTTGTCTCATGCCTCCTTGGGGCACCTGGTGGGCCGCTGTGAGATACAGGAAGCTGGACTAGATGGGCCTTTGGCCTGATCCAGCAGGGCTCTTCTTATGTTCTTATGTCCTTATCTTCCAGTCAGAGGTTGGCCTTTGGTATTTTGGCACATTGGTGAAGTACCAAGTAATGCCACGTCCTTCCTATCCCTCCCACCTTATGCACAAGGGGTCCTGGTTCTCTGTTCTACCATCCAGACTGTCCCTGAGGTTTCTCAAAGGCCTCTAACACATTTCCCCATTTTCACAGCTTCTGTCTCACAGAATCATAAATTCAAATGCTATTTTCACAGCAGACAACTCACCCATATGGTAATAACCTAAAGGAATTTGGCTGTTCTTTCTCAGCTCTGGGTAGCCCGATCCCAGGCTACCTTACTGCTGGTGCTGCAACCCCAGCGTCCGTGGTTGGGTTTGCCAATGTCCCCAAAGGCACATTGGCAGCGGCGTCATGCAGCCGGAATGCTGGGCGGGAGGAATGGGTGAGCGGCAGCCTGCCCGTTGCGTTCCGGTCCGTTTCGCTGTCTTCCCTGCCCCCACGGGGGCACCAATGCTGCGCCCATGCTGCGCTTCCCCTGCGCCAGCCAATGCCAAGAGGGATTGGATGGGGGGGAGGGAGTTTCTGGGTGGGTTGTGGGTGGGTGGTGGGCAGGCCGGCTGGTATTTCAGCCCAGGAGGAGGGCAGGCCCAGAATTTGGCCATAAGGTTTCCCAGGCTGCGTGGCTCCGATTTGGGCCTCATGGTCACCTCGGATCTGCGCCTGCTGTTTAGCAGGCACGGATCCAAGGAATCCATAGGTGAGGCTGGAGCCTCCCCGCAGGCAAGGGCACAAGTGTGCCCTTGTGCTGGGGAGGCTCCAGCCTCCCATATACTGCACTGGATATGGCACAGGCCTACCGGCCTTGCCATTCCAGTGCAGCATAGGATTGCGCTCTTAATGTTAGTGATGATCACATGTGAAATACCTTCCAAATAAAATGGTTCTCATGAGGTGCTTAAATGGACATAGAATAGACACTGACTACCTTTAGGAAGACCATTCCACAGCCCGCCTGCCACCCGTGGGAAGGCTCTGTCCTTAGCAGTTCTTTGCTTGACAGCATGCTTTTACTTCCTTGCTTTTATTTCATCCTTGCTTTTACTTCAGAATGCCAGTTGCAGGGGAGTGGCAACGAGATGCACATATCTAGTTGTCTTGTGTGTTCCCTGAGGCATCTGGTGGGCCGCTGTGAGATGCAGGAAGCTGGACTAGATGGGCCTTTGGCCTGATCCAGCAGGGCTCTTCTTATGTTCTTATGTTCTTAAGGGCATTTGGGACACAGCTCTAGTGAGGTAATGCATTCCCAGGAATTCTTGCTCAGACAACAATTTCTTGTTATCTGATGTCTTATATATCCTATGTTTTATACAAACACATGCAGAGAGGGGGGATATATTTATATATCCCATGTCTTATATAGGACCATAAGAGATTTAGCATGCTTTTCGTGGGGGCATTCTTGTATTTCCTGTGCTCTCCATATTCTGCTGTAGGGATTTGCCCTTCACAGGACCTTATCCCACCATTTTCAAAATAGGAAAATCAAAATAATCCCCCTCGCTAATCACAATATACATACTGAAAAGGTCTTTCATTGAGATATTTCATAGCCATGTCAGCTTGTACGGAACTGAATTTCTGTCATCGTGTAGCTCCACCAAGAGCTTGCATTACTGTTTCAGGGTGAGTTGGTGGCTGGAACAGTTCAGGGGGTGCTGATTGCTTTGGATTTCCTTCTCCTACAGGCGTCAGTGGATTCTTTAAAAAATAAATAAATCCATGGGTGATATTTATGGAAGTTGGGGGCACGATCCAGAAGGCCCTCATCGCCAGCAGTACGTCTGTACCATCGGCAAAAATGTAGCGAACGTGCCGTAAAGCATGTCTGCGACACGTTTATGCTTGTATTGGGACAGCACTCATTCAGTGCCAGGCTCCAGAGCAGGTGGCCGACTAGTGCTCTAGCAGTGCCAGCCACCAGTAAGCCTGTTTGGGGCAGGGGAAGGCAGGAAGGGGGGAGGTACTGGGTGGGGAGAGGGAAGGAGCCGGCCGCGAGGGGGTGTGACTTGGTGGTAGCTTTCACCGCCAGATCTTGTCCCTGGTGGTGGCTCAGGCAGCCCGACATGGGGCTGCTCGATTCACCGCAGGCAAAATAACTGGCAGTGAGCTGAGCAGCCTCATTGCAGGCGGTGGGGCTTTCCCAGTGATGTCATGCAGGGGGTACGCGGGGATACGTGAGTACCGGTTTCTAGGATTACAGCTGGCCCCGCCCATTCGCCCGCCCACTCGTCGACTCCGCCCTCTGCAACGTTTGAATTTCCTGCATGTTTGAGTTGCCTGCATGTTCTGAGAGCCAGGCAGGCAGGCAGGCAGCGAGCGGAGCTTTTCCTTTCCTTGCCACTGAAAAATGAGTTGCTCTGGGGTTTTAACATGATGCCAGGCCTCCTTAACATGTTCTGGGGGTGCTGTGGAATACTGTTGCAACTGTTGGGTCAGTTTAAAATCATCTGAGGCCTCAAAAAGGGCTTTTTTCATGTCACTTCCTGCCACGACATCACTTCTGGCTTATGACGTCACTTCCGGTGGGCGGGTCCCAACACCTGCCAATCAAAAGTGAGTACCTGTTCTTAAATCATTTAGATGACACCACTGGGCTTTCCCCAGGGACAGGGCATGAACATCCCCTTCTGGGGAGATTCCAGCAGCTGCCTGGCAGCTGCCGGATGCAGCGGTAGCCTTTTGGCTACTGTTGCGCCTGCGATAGTTAGGCAGTTCAGGATTGGGCTCTGGATCAGGAACATAGCTGAGGCAGGAGCTAAACCTTGATGCCTTCTAATGCATCTCAAAATGCAATGAAGAAGCTTATCTTAAATTTGCCAAAGGCAGAAGAGAGCACTGACTTGGGATTTAGGCTGTCAGCTCATTCTGTTACTCCCCTTGAAGGAGCAGGTCTGCAGTTCAGGACGTGTGCCTAATTCAGCCTTGACCTTGGATTGTCAGGTGGTGGCAGTGGTGGCTAGGAGTGCCTTTAGCTAGCCTTGGCTTTTTCACTGCCTGCACCCTTTCCTGGATTGGACAGACCTAGCTTCAGTCATCTCTGCAATGGTAACATCTAGATCGGACTATTGGAATGCACTGCATTTGGGGCTACCTTTGAAGACTGAAGCATGACTGGACTGTTGCTATATGATCTCCAGTGGACCCTCACACCTTTAAACACCAAGCTCCTAGCCAGCATTTTGGTCTCTAGTAATATGTTGTGGTGAACCTCTGCTGCCTCTTATAACTCTTTAGGTCCAAGTGTTAGGCACCTGTGCCCTGCCCACCTCTCAGTTTCCTGCTACAGCTGCCACACAGGTGCACACATTGCTATTGCCTCATCGATATGTCTTTAAGCAGCTCTCCTGCCAAATTCCCAAACACTGCCTGTTACATTTGAGAAACTTTCAGACATGGTTCAGAGGTTCTGAGGGGGCAAGCGCAGAGAGGGAAACTGCAAACATTTGGGTGCCTTTGCAGATGGAGACCATCGATTTCCAGAGGTCTTGAAGCTAGATTGATAGAAAATGCATTTTGCAACATAAGAAGCACTTTACCAAGTTTCCTTACGTACAGTAGCTCACATAGTCCTCTGTCACATATCTCACTGGGCTTGTGAAAGACTGCTATGCTGAACCATCAACCATTACGCAGTGTGGGATTAAAAACCAATGAGATTGTATTTTGATGTGCTTCCTGTTTTGTTACATTTTGTTTACATGGCAGGGATGTGTCTCACATGCCCTTGACATTTGGCCATTGCATTTCTTCCTCTGCCGTATTGTGACAGTGCTTGTTCTTCTCTAGTGGGAAAAAAAGAGAGGGAAACACATTTGCCTTCATGTTGGGAATTATAAATAATTTGATGCAACAGGTTTAAGTTACCATTGCTGTGGTGAAAAGAAAAGCTTAGCATGATCCAGATTTTCCTTGGTTTCCTCTCATTCTCGAGGAGAGCAGAGGTATTCACGTTTCTTTGTCTAACAGTTTTATAATGTCTTAAGAGATTAACAGTGAGCATGAATGAGGGTTTGAGGATTAGACAGAAGGGAAAAAAAGCTGCTGTCCAGTATCTTATTTTCAGATTTTGCGTTTTTCAGCATTGCCGAGCGAGTATAAAAACTAAGGGAAGATAATAAGGACCAGAGTCCCAAAAGTGTTTAGTGATTCAAAAAATTCAGATGACATGTCAGGACCGACAGGATGATGGAACATCATGTGGCAGGGCCTACTCTTTTTTTTTCTCCTTTTTTTGGTCTTATGTTAAGCTTTCACCCTGAGTGAATGCAGATGTTATCACAGGATCCCAGACCAACAGTCAGTGAAATGTGACAAGCTGTCAGCAAAGTTACACTACGTTGAGTTTGTTAAAATATCCCAAAGCTTTATATACACGCTTTTTATATAAAGTGCTTAGCTCAGTCCATCAGGGATGGGGGTGGGCATGGATGGAGACCCCCCCTCCCATTGAGTAATTTCTATTTTGTCATCCATTGTGTGATGTTGAACACTTAACCCTGTATTTTTCTTCCTCGGAAGGGTTCTGCGGCTATCAATAATGTTTCTAAAATGAATATCTAGAACAGTGATTCAAAGTATGACTGTTAACCAATTGCTATGTCAGTCAACCCTTCAGTGACTGAAGTCTTTACTGGGGTTGCCAGATCAACATTTCTAAAAACAAGGGGCATGTTGGAGCCATTGTGTCTGCAATATAAGGGATATCCATGATGTTCTGTAGGACGCTAATGTTCTGGGATTAAGGGATAACCCTTTAAAATTAGGGGTACCCCTGGCAGTGAGAAAGGGGGCAGATGCAGAATTTTGTTGCCAAAGAATATGAACAAAGCAAAGCAAAAGCAATTCATTTCCAGCAATTTCTAACAATTATTTTAGCAGGGTGTTGTCTTTATAAATCTCTCTTTCTATTCTCTTTACCTATCCCTTTCATGTGTTGTCAATAAGTTTTGGGCAGAGATTTGTTTGTTGTATTTTTCATTTTCTGTTCCGCACGTAGTTTATTTTACACCCTATATAAATATATAGCAAGCCATATAATATTCAATAGAGGTTTGCTTTTGTGATCAGTCCTGTGTATCATTTCATAGAAATTGCATCATTTCATAGGAAAAAGGAAAATGTATTCTCTTTGTATTATCCACACAATTGGGCAACTAGGGATCAATGAGAAGAATCGTTGAATTGGGGGAAGAAAAATAATTAAAACAATTTTAAAAATAGGCATGTTCAAAGGTAAAACATTGAACAACAATTTGAGGCAGATTATTGGAGGTTTAGAAGGTCTGGGGGAAATATTGAAGATGCTTTTGCTGTCTTTTAAAAATAAAGCTGTTTAAGAATTAAGATGTAAAAATGTCATAGCTTTTTTGTTTACATCACCTTCATTTATCTAGCCAAACACTATTTGCCTTTAAGGCTTACTAGGGAGTAAATCCTACTGAACACTGTGGGATTTACTTCTGAGTATATATGCATAGTGTTGTGCTGCACATTAATAGGTTTCTCATCTGCTAAAGATCCCAGAAGGCTGGATTCAAATATGTTTTTATTAGATGAATAGTTTGATAGTTGGAAAAGTTGTTTTCAGTGTCAAATCCAGACTTTGAAAGAATTAGAAACAGAGTTCTGGCAACACTGATAATTGTAGTACATTTAATGGATTGGGCTTTATGGCCATGTAGAAAAAAAAATGAGATGAATTGCTCCTGGTTTGAAACTCATGAACCAAATTGCACAACTGTTTTGAAAATAATTATATAGATCAGTCACAGGAACCTCTGGCAGTCTGTATTTCTTTTCCTATTATTGTTAGCGTAAACTGAAATTTAATGAGATAGCTGTTTGTAATGATGCAGACTCATACATTTTCCTGATACACAGAGTTGCAGTAAGTTTATTTTCTGTTAAATAATGTCGAATAATGCTCGTGATTTAGAATCAGTTTAAGCCTTCATGGGAATGAGATGATCTTGTATTATTACTTCTCATATATTAAATGGCATTAATTCATTTCTCAGAATGAAGAAATGAAACGAGCATTTGTTTAAGTCCAATTTAGGTTTGCTGCCAAACCTATTACTGAGCAATGTGCTGTGATTCAAAAATGAAATGTAAGGGCTCCAAGTGGATAAAAATCTTGCTCTAATATTTAAGGATGGTGCTATTGTTGGTTTTTCTTCTTCAAGCAACTGAGCTAAACAATCACCAAAATTATGCATATGGGCAACATGATTTTGAATATGTTTAGCTGCTAATCGCTCTCATGCTGAAGTTTTGAATTTCGTCTGTCTGCTCAGATCTATTGTGATCCATTAAGTGGCTTCCTCCCCCCCCCCACTCAACAAACTGAATGCTGAAACTGCAAGGAGATCTTTTGTCCTTTTAATTCAGTCAGCATGGAAATGATTTTCTCATTTCAGGCCCTTTTCTGTCGTCTCTTCATTGTGTCAATAAAATAGAGTTGTGCCAAGCTGCTCTAATCAGCTTAGAGTGCTAATTCATTGCATTGGGATGCTATCTTGGTCTGGCTACAGGTGGACGCTATAAGGGGTGAGACTCCAGGGGAGTGTAATTGTATGTCTCCTGAGGCTTGTTTGCAGAATAACTGAAATCTCAAGCTTGAGCTAAAGAGGGACGAGGGGGGTGGGGAACCCAGGACAATTACAAGCACGTCTATATGCAGCTATTTTACAAGAACTTTTCACTAGCCTTCTAGAATGAGCATTTTCCATTCAACTTGCTCTTCTTCTCCCAGCGGAATGGAAAAGTGATAAACGAGAGGGGGAAAAAAACCATATCCAACCTAAGATACGCTGTAACAATTAGAAAATGGAGGAGATACAATTTTCTTTTAAGAGCAAATTTAACAATCAAAAGCTGTAGGGAACAATCTGCATGGGATGACTTGTGACGTAGCCCTTCTTGTATTTTAGGAGGACCTACACAGTCAGTCTGTGCATGGGAGTTTCCTAATGTGACAATATACTGATTGTCATCGCTGCTGCCTTGTATCTATTCTAGCTTCTTTTGACTGTCTATCAAGTCCTTATTAGTCTTCGGTTGAAGTATAAAAAAAATACTTGATTTATATAACCCATGAGCTGATGTTCCACTAATAATGTTATCATCAGTGGGCAGATTCAGGCTAATTGATGGTCCAATTCTAACCCCGTCGCCCATTGGCATAACAAGCGTGGGGAGGGAGACGGGGAGGGGGTTGAAGGAGTGGGAGAGGGCAGGATGGGAAGGGTGTGTGTGGAATAGGGAAGCAGTGGTGGTTGGGGTGGGTGAATTAGACCCATGAGGGGGCAGGATTTCCACACTAGCATGTGCCATATCCAACCCCCTTCCCAGGCCTGAGCCATCTATACAGATCAACAGAGACGTGCACCAGCGATTGAATGTTAACTGGCACAGGTTCGAAATAACACGTTGCAGCTGTTGGGGTTACCCAGGGGCAAAGGGGCAAATGTCCCTATGCCCCAAGGACAGCGCCAAGAGTCAAAAATCCCCTGCAGGACGCAGTAAAGCCTGAAGCAGTTCCACAGCATCACAATGCGGGAATTGGGCCGCAAGTTGCCCCTATGATGAATAACAGCAGCAGCTGAGACGAAACAATGACCAAGAAATCTAACAATTTTATGTTTCTCATGAGTGAGTGGGATTTTGCTGTTATCAAAAAGTTCCCATCAGAGGAGAGGAAATTAACTTTCTAATTAGACAAAGTCTATTGAAAGAGGTGGGGTGTAGAAGAGATGAAGAAAAATCAAAGATAGTTGATGCACGTTTCAGGCTAATGATAGGAGAGGAAATAGTGGGACTTAAAAGGTCACTGACCTTATTAGACAAGGAGAAGAGTAGTAGCCCTTCAAAAGCTTTTACCTAGGATAGGTCAACAATGTGCGGAGTTCTGTGGGTCGACATATAAGAAAGAAAAGGAACAAATAGGAGACTTAGGGTGAATGGTATGGCTTCTAATGGCAAGTGTACATTTTTAAAATAAATAGGGAGAGAAGAGAAACCCGGAGAGATCCATATATTTTTATTTCAGCAAGCTTTGTGATTTTCTACCCAAATAATATTAACAAGTTGTTTATTGCACAAACCAAATATCCCTTGCTCTACAATATCATCTTCTGTTTTTGCTTTAAAAAAAAATAAAATAAAATTACCTGCTTAGAGCAGTGGTTCCCAAAGTGATGGATTGTGACCCACCACCCTGGGAGGCACTGGGCTATGCTCCTTTAAAGGACGGGCAGAGAGAAAAGGCAGCAGTGTGATCCCCAGGATAGTATTGTACTTACCCCTGGCAGCAGTGGTGTCCGGGGAGGGTACCTGCAGGCAGTAATGGCATCTAAATGATTTAGCAACAGGTACTCACTTTTGATTGGCACTTGTGTCGGGCCCACCCACTGGAAGTGAGGTCATAGCCGGAACCCAGGAACCTCCCCCAGGAACCGCCGCGCCTCCTCGGTAGGCCGTGTGGCGGCCCGGGAGAAGGCCTGGGAGTCCTGGGCCTTCCCCGGGGCCTCTGCGCGGGCTACCAATTCTCCCCCCAGGAACCACCGCGCCTTCTTGGGAGGGAGGCCCAGGCAGCCTACTGCTCATGCTGCCGCCGCCTTTGGTCTCCCTTGCTCCGCTGCCTGCCTGCCTGCCTGCCTGTCTGCCTGGCTCTGAGGACGTGCAGGGAACTCAAATGTGCAGGCAATTCAAACGTTGCAGGGGGCGGAGCAGAGTGCCGATGGAGTCGATGAGTGGGCGGGTGAATGGGCGGGGCCAGTCCTAATCCTAGGAACGGGTACTTGCGTACCCCCGCGTACCCGCTACATGACGTCTGCCTGCAGGGCTCCCCAAGCCACAGAACCACAGTAACCAGAAGTGGGTTGCAATCGCATTGTAAATGTCACTCGCCACTTGGGGAGCCCTGCAGGGGGTCCCCAGGGCTCCCTTTCCACCCTGGAAGCCACCACGTTCAGGAGTAAGTAAAATTGAGCCCCTCAAGCCAGGTTTGCAGCGTGAACCTGGGGACTACGCTGCTGCCTTTTCCCTGCCCTCTCAGCCACTTACATGGCTCCCAACTCCCTCGGAGGAGTTTGAGAACCACTGACTTAGAGAATCTTGTGAACTGAATTTATTTGGGCCACAAATAAAATGTGCCCCACATTATATTGATTTATGTGTTTTTTTTAAGACTCCTAGTTATCTTCTGTGGAACTTGGGATGGATATGCACATATTGGAGCCCCCTCGCCTGTTGGTGCTGGGGGACTTTAATGTCCATGCCGAGGCCCCAGGAACAGCTGCAGCTCAGGGTTTCATGGCCTCCATGGCAACCATGGGTCTGTCTCAAAGAATATCTGCCACATGATGCGGGACACACAATGGACCTGGTGTTTACTGCTGGGCAGGCTGATGATCATCTGGAGGTGGAGGAGATTAAGATCACTCCTTTGTCAAGGACAGATCACTTTCTGGTGGGATTTAGGCTTGTTGCAATGTCTCACCAATGTAGCGGTGGGGGATCTCATTGTATGATCCACCCTTGGAGGCTGATGGATCCAAACAGATCCCTGAGGGCTCTGGGGGATTTTCCTGTTGCCAGAGCTGGAGACCCACTCGGCGCCCTGGTCGATCTCTGGAATAGGGAGATGACCAGGGCCCTGGATGAGATCGCTCCCAAGCGTCCTCTGCCCAGTTGCAGAGTAAGAGCAGCTCCTTGGTTTTCTGAGGAGCTGCGAACAATGAAGCGGCAGGGCAGATGTCTAGAGCGACAGTAGCGAAAGACTTGTGCTGAACCTGACCGTGCATAGGCTAGAGTCTAGTTAAGGTCTTATTCTAGGGCGGTGGTGGCAGCTAAGAGGGCATACTTCTCTGCCACCATCGTGTCTGCAGAGAACCGTCCAGCTGAGCTTTTTCGTATGGTCTGTAGCCTACTCCATCTGGCCCCCCTACTGGAGGGGAGGAGCACACAAAGGCTCACTGTGATGAGTTCGCAAAATATTTTGCAGAGAAGGTTGATCAGATTTGGCATGACTTGGACACAGGTGTAGGTGTATCTACTGATGTCCCTGGGGAACCTGCCTATCCTATTATTTGGGATTCTTTTCAGCTTGTAGAACCTGAGGATGTGGACAGGATTCTCTGGAGTATGAGACCTGCTGCTTGCCCACTCGACCCTTGCCCGGCATGGCTAATTAGATCTGCCTGGGAAGGGCTGGCCGAGTGGACGGGGAGGGTGGTGAATTCATCTCTGAGGGAGGGAGTGTTGCCGCCTGCTTTGAAGCAGGCGATTGTTTGCCCCCCTCTTGAAGAAACTCTCCCTGGATCCCACTAATCTAAACAACTTTCGGCCAGTCTCAAATATCCCATTTCTGGGCAAGGTGATTGAGCGGGTGGTGGCATCCCAGCTTCAGAGGTTGCTGGAGAAAGCGGATTATCTGGACCCATTCCAATGTGGCTTCAGGCTGGGGTTCGGGACGGAGACTGCCTTGGTCGCCTTGGTGGATGACCTATGCCGGGGAATGGACAGGGGGAGTGCATCCCTGTTAGTCCTGGTGGTCCTCTCGGCGGCTTTCGACATCATCGACCATGGTGTCCTTCTGGGTCGGCTGGCTGAGTTGGGGCTTGGAGGCACTGTTCTGCAGTGGTTCCGCTCCTTTCTGGCTGACAGATCCCAGAAGGTGGTGCTGGGGGATGCTTGTTCGGCACCCCGGCCTCTTAAGTTTGGGGTTCTGCAAGGGTCCATCTTATCCCCCATGCTATTTAACATCTACATGAAGCCTCTGGGAGAGGTCATCCGGGGGTTTGGGGTGGGGTGCCATCAATATGCTGATGACACCCAATTCTCTCTCTCCTTTCCCCCTGATTCTGAGGAGGTGGTCGAGGTCCTAGATTGTTGTCTGGAGGCAGCTGGGGACTGGATGTGGGCGAACAAGCTGAAATTAAATCCGGATAAGACAGAGGTGCTCCTGGTCTGGAAATCCACAACTCGGGTATTGGACTACCGCCCTGCTGTGAATGGGGCTGCACTCCCTCTGAAGGAGCAGGTCCTCAGCTTGGGGGTCTCCTGGATCCGCAGCTGCTCCTGGACTCCCAGGTGGCAGCGGTGGCCAGGGGAGCCTTTGCTCAGCTTCAGCTGATTTGCCAGCTGCAACCATACCTGAGATGTGGAGACCTGGCCACAGTGACCCATGCCCTAGTGACATCCAGATTAGATTACGGCAATGCGCTCTACGTGGGGCTGCCTCTGAAGACGGTCTGGAAATTGCAACTAGTGCTGAACGTGGCTGCTCGTGTGGTTGCAGGGGCTTGTCGGTTCGACTCTGTCGAGCCATTGCTTCGGTGACTACACTGGCTGCCGGTTCCTTTCCGGACTCAATTCAAAGTGCTAGTTTTGACTTTTAAAGCCCTTTATGGCTCAGGTCCGGGGTATTTGAGGGACTGCCTCCTTCCATATAATCCTACCCGTACTCTTAGGTCATCTGGGGGGGGGCCCTTCTGACTGTGCCGCCACCAGGAGAGGTGAGGGGGATGGCGGCCAGGAATAGGGCCTTCTCGGTGGTGGCCCCACGACTATGGAATACCCTCCCCTTAGAATTAAGAACTGCTCCCTCTTTGGCAATATTTCGGTTGAAGACTTTTTATTTAAACAAGACTTCAATTGTTGACAGGTTGGCTGGCATTTTACATTCTTCACCTTATATATTTAACGGATCGACGGGGCTTGCTTGTTTTAAATTTTTAACTATTGTAATATTGTTTTTAACATTGTTTTAACTTGTGGTTTTTAAAGTGATAGTTTTAATGTTGTAAACCGCCTTGGGTGCTCATGGGGCAGAAAGGCGGGATAAATAAATAAATAAATAAATAAATAAATAAATACTACCCAAATAAAAAAAGGAGATCTAAAATATCTACAATATTACAATCTCATACCTTATGCCCTGTTATGGAAAGCTGGTTGAAAAAGAAGGGCCTGACTACCGTAATCCAGCTTACCCCACTGCAAGAGGCTGCAACATGCATAGTTGATCTTTGGAAGTCATTATCATAGGATGTGATCCGTGGCATAGCAATAGGAAGTGGCAGCACACCTGGGGAAAAATGAAAAATGGGGGGGGGAAACCCTCATAATAGTTTTCACAATTTTGGCCACTAGCTCAGCTTGTTGTGCCCCCAAAGCTTGTTGCCTGGTGCAGTTGCACCCCCTTGCACGTCTTTCCCTGGGTGCGATAATAGTAAACAGCATAATAAACAGCTTTCCAGAAACATTTTGAGAAATGAGTGGAAGACAAAAGAAAAATAAGCAGTCCTCCAAAATCAGTAAGTCCTTACTAAGAGATTAGTCCAGTGATGGTGAACCTTTTGGGTTTGCCGTGTCAAAATTACCTAGCTTGACTCTGCTGGCGTGTCACTCCCACTCTTTCAAAAGAGAAACAATTATCTACATATTCATTTAGTTAAAAATACAGTCCAGTTCATGTGTGGGGCTATCTACAATATAAAGAACATCAAATCATTACAAAAAAATCAAATCATTACCAGAAAAACTCCTCAGTTGTGGTTGGGTGTTGGCAAACGCTGGCATGTCACCCAAAATGTTGTGGCATGTCATAGGTTCACCATCACTGGATTAGTCAGAATTTGGATGTCATTGATAGAGATTCAGGCCACTGCCCTAAGATAACCAATGAAATTAGTAAAGCTTTATCATTTTTGACATGCTTTCCATAGCAGTGACATTCATAATATGATTACTTGTAAAGCTTTAAAAAACATAATTGTAAGGATGTTTTAAAGTGTTTTAAAACTTGTGCTTCCTGAGGCATTGCGTTCCTTTTCCTCCCGAAGTGATTCATCAAGCATGGTTTCCTCTCTTGCATGAGACAGGCTTTGAACTACATATGTTTCCGAAAAAACCAAGACAGATTTAGGATGCATACTGCAGATCACTTGATGTAGATTAATTACCTCTTAATACTTCTTAATCACTTTGTCATATGTCCAATTAGTGTTTAAAGAGTCGCAGAAGAGTAGATTTTTCAGTCCTTTGAGCAAAGGAGATATTTTGATTCACATTAATGATGAATGTAGAACCAAGATGGGAGTTTACTATTCTAAATTAAGGTGGAGTCTGATGGTTTAATCTTGACTTTAAGAGCAGGAATTTCTCAACTTATTCGAGGCGAAATCATGTTTCTGGAATCATTTTAGGAGGTGAGAGATGTTGAGAGCAAAAGGAACAGATTGATGCTCTTCAGGTACACTGTCGTTTACGCATAGTTTTACTCAGGGTGTGATCCTTTCCTAGCATGCCCTTGAACCGACATATGTGGTTTGCAGAGGGTGCTGGGCAGTGGTGGGATTCAAATAAGTTAACAACCGGTTCTATGTCCTCCTTTCTTTGTATTGCTTCTTACTACAGCGCTACGTTTTGTATATCAATAAATTAGCAACCGGTTCTGCAGAACTGGTGAGAAGTGGCTGAATTTCACCAGTGGTGCTGGGTCAGCACAGCCAGTTGTGGTGGCCGGCAGGTAAGGCGGCCGGCAGGTAACCAGACCATGCTGGTCTGGTTCAGCCAGTATGAAGCTTGGGTGAGTGGAGGAAGTGGAAGGTGGAAGGAAGGTGGAACGGGTAGTGGAAGGGCAGAAGGAGGGCAGCCCCATGGGCAGGCGAGCCCAGGGAGGGAGTGGAATCCAGATCTGACTGTTCGGCCGAATCCTAACCCCCCTCCCCGGGCCACGTGGCTCCAATCCAGGCCACTCGGACTTGCGCCAGAGGTTTTGCTGGCACAGGTCTGAGCAGCCCCATATGGCTGGCTGGGGCTTACCCCCCGGGTAAGGCGACAAACGTCCCCTTGCCCCAAGGTGAGCTCCAGCAGCAGCCAAACCTGCACCGGATGCAGCGCAAGCCAAGTCAGCCTGCCTGCTCCAACGCAGGTTAGGATTGGGCTGCCCTTCAGTTAAACTTGAAGCATTAAAAGCAGTCAGCACAACTGTTCACATTCAACTTAGGATTCAGAACTGAATATTTCTGAAGCTAAAGAATTGTATATCTCAAACCATAGGAGGGCTACACCGAAAAGCATTAAGAGTACTAAAGTTCCCAGAGAAAGAGACAGGCTGCCATCAATGATTAGATGTGGTTTGTAATAGTATCGTCCTGTTTTCACTCACTACGGTAGACCATTTCTACTACGCTAACAAGGCAGAGGGTAATGAGAAACATGCCAAGTTGAGAGAGAGTGCGGGAGAGAGAAGCCTAACCTATGCACAGGAAACAAATGTGATCAATTACCCCAAGTGTGGAGCTCACAGATACCTTATCTTCAGGCTCCTTAAAATAAGAACTTGATTGTTACCAAATGCATCTCAGAAGCTGGGGGGAGGATAGACAGGAGGCAAGAGCATACTAATAGTTGCGGGAAAAAGATGAAGTTACAGTGGCTCAGAAAAAAATGTCATTGTATTTTGGTTCCACGCAGAGGGTTAGCAAGGATTCCCAGGGCTGGTTAGCAAGCAATCATAGCATTAACTGTACTGTACAATAAGCACAAGTCACTGCTAAACTTTATGTTCTCCTAAGTGCTTTCAGAAAGATGATAGCTAGTAGCTGGCGCATGGGAGGTTGTGTGTAAGGGGGATAGAGGTTGCCAAAGGCTGGAAACTGTACCTGTTTTTGGAGGTGAATATAATTTGTTATGGTCTTAGGGCACAAACCAAAGGGAGCTTCAGCATCATCCCCTTGAAACGAATGGGATTTGCACATCAGCACTTTGCCATGAGTGAAACTCCCTTTCATTTTGTTCAGGCTTGTGCAAGAAAGAGGTTTGGTAGATTGGTCTCGTAATAAGGAATAATTTTAAAAAACTGACTGTTTCTTTAATAATGGGGGAAAATGGGTACAAGGTAGCCAAAATTACACTTTCAACAGAACAAGCTTATGTATCTTTACTCAGAAGTGAGTCCCACTGTGTCACCTTGCGGTAAACTCCATTTAAGTGTGCACGGGATTGCAGCCTTGCCGCACTGTTTTAAATGAAAATATTAGCCATGTTTAAAATGAATAAGATTTAAAAGTGCTTAGCTTTGGTTGGATTGTATCATGGGTTATTTATGTACAAAATAACTTATTTAATGTACAAAAGAATTTGTGTTCTTATAAATAGTATTTATTATATATGTACAAATATAATAAATACTAAACTATGCAAAAATGCATAGATTCTGGATCATATGCAACCACTAGGTTTTAGAGGGAGCCTGTCTCTGAATATGAGATGTAAGGGGGAAGCAACAGGATACAGGTATCTTTTAGTCCAAGTGCTCTCAGGGGCATCTGGTTGGCTGCTGTGAAATACAGGAAGTTGGACTTCCGGGTAGTTAATCTGTGGAACTCTTTGCCACAGGAGGTGGTGATGGCATCTGGTCTGGATGCCTTTAAGAGGGGATTGGATGGATTTCTGGAGGAAAGGTCCATTGTGGGCAATAGGCAATGATGGATTGTGCAACCTCCTTACATTGGTGGTGGGCTACTTCAGAGTATTGGATGCAAGGGAGTGGCAACAGGATGCAAGCATCTTGTTGTCTCATGCCTCCCTGGGGCACCTGGTGGGCCGCTGTGAGATACAGGAAGCTGGACTAGGTGGGCCTTTGGCCTGATCCAGCAGGGCTCTTCTTATGTTCTTATGGACTAGATGGGCCCTTGCCCTGATCCAGGAGGTTCTTATATTCTTATAAATTTTACCATAGGATAACAAGATCATTACAGGTTGACTACTCCTTTTCTGGATTGCTTGGGATGCTAAAGTCTCCGGATTTCTGATTTTTCTGGATTTTGTAATATTCACTCTTATCCATTTGGGTATCTGCTGGGCTCTTCAACATTTTTCAACAATACCTATATAGGCACATGCCACAGATCAGAGACTCGAACTTACAGCCCGTACGTGGGAATGAGCACAAGACCTTCTTTCTACAGAACGTTTAAAAAAAGTCTTGGACAAAGATGTCTGGATTTCAGATGTCCGGATAAAGGATCATCAACCTATACAGAAAGATCTTATTTCAGTGGAGGAGGCGATCGAGGTGGAGGCAGAACTTCTTGTAGGGACATATGAAACTGCTGAGTATCTGCACTGACTGGCAATAGTTCTGGCAATAGATGACCAGACAGGAGTCTTTCCCAGCCCTACCTGGAGATGCCAGGGATTGGACCTGGAGCCTTGTGCAGGTAAATAAGGTGCTCTACCAGTGGACTGTAGCCCCTTCCATTCAGAAGCAGTGTCCTCAGATGACCAGAACTCTTCCACCTCTGGTTCCCTGGATTTAAAAAGCAAGAGGGTAATAGGGCAGTAGAGGAGGTCTGGAGAGGAAAGTGGGGGCTAAAGTGTCCTCTAAAGCTCCTCTCTACTCTTTCTATTCTACTCCACTCCCTTTTTCCTTTTTGGGAGTGCGAGGAGATGGAGCAATGGCAGTGGCAATGGCTGGTTGATTGTTGGGTAAGGGATAAGGGCTGCCTCAGGCAGTCGTTTCCAGAGCCCTACTCGGACATTGGGAACACGCTGAGTGCTTGCGGGGCAGGGCCTGGGGCTACAGGGATGTCTCGACGGCAGGTGCTTGTAATGTGAAAAACAGGGTGATCTTCTGCATCGCGGAGACCTGCAGAGGAGGCTGAGGGTCTCCCAGACCCCCTCAGACATCAGCACGACCCCCAGGTAAGCACTACAGCACCTGGGTGTCCCCTGGCACCATGATCGCAGTGGCACCGTCGGGACACCGATAACTGGGCCACTTGCCTTAAGGGGGAATGGCCCAATTTTCTTCCCAATGGTGGGTCACGACCCACAGATTGGGAACCACTGCTATAAGGTATGCAGGCATGCACCCCCAAGCTAAGCTGTGCACAGTGCAGAGCTTGCAAATGCAGAAATTCTGCGATGATGTGATATCGTTACTGACTATCTGGAGGTAGTGCCACGACACAATCACGATGCCGTACGGCTAAGACAGGCATCTATGCACTGGCCTGGACCCCTTACACGGAACGTTGCATGTCACCTCAGTTGCTGGGCATTCTTTGGCTTGCCCTGCTTCTACTTCTAGGACTTTTCGTAGTATACAGTGAACCCTCAATTTAATGGACTAATAGGGGGTATGTCTGCTAGTGCGGAAAGTATGTTAAATCTGAACCCCTTTATGACAACACACATACTCATCATGTGCAGGACTAAATGTTTAAGGAAACAGACAATGTCTGTGATTTCCAAAATCAGTTAAATTGAGGTATGTTGAATAAAGAGTTCACTGTATTTGATAAGCTGAAGAAACAAGAATACAAAAGAAATCTGTTCTAATTTCATTCTTCAGTGAAATAATTGTTTATATTTTGCCTCTTAAAAGTGGTTTAAATATGAGTGATAATACTATAGCTCTAGACAGTGCTGGCTGAATTCAGGTTGACATATGAAATGAAGATCATTAGCTAAAGCAGCTGACAGGCTGAGTGCTTGCTGAAGATGCATTAGGAGCAAGTGAGAAATATGAAAACGAAAACTCATGCTAGGGAATCACCTTGACATACAATTATGTGCCTCTCTGCTAGTTTTTAGCATTCGTCATATTTTCTTTTTTGCGAAAATTACTACCATCCATAGAAATGTCATCTGCACATGTATTGGAAGACCAATGGAAGGCACTGTGGGAAATGGAATGCCTTCAGTCAATGTACACAGCTCTTGTTCACATCAAGGGGAGTTTTTCATGGGGCCAAAAGGAAGTTTTTCATGGGGCTCATAACCGTTCGAATTCTTGAGTGCCACGCAGTGAAGTCACACTTATAGCTTAATGGATGTATACCCAGCTTTATGGGATGGATTGTGGATCCAGAAGGGAGAGGGGAAACTCCTACTAGTTTTAGAGAAGATCAGAGATGTGGAAAATGGTTGGATGTATTTTGGGTCAAGAAAGTAAGGAAAAAATTGTTTCCTAGAACTCCATCAATGTTCATAGCAACTTTTCAAAAGCCAAAAAGATATATCCCATGGAGCTTACAATCTAATGCCCTAATAATTTCCTGTGTTCTGCCTGCTGTTCTGTTCTGTTCTTCCCTTGCCCACTTGGCACTTGTGCAGCCACCACCACAGGGCTCTCATTCCCTGTGGGACCTTTTTTTAAAGAATGGCGCTCATGTTGGGACCCTCTGGAACTGAGGGCATAGCCGGAAGTGACATCATCAAGCAGGAAGTGCCATCATTGTGGCATAATCAAGTGATACTCCTGGAATGCAAACTGGACTGTAGCAATTGCATAACCATGAAACATCCCTGACAGAAAGCAAGATGAGGAACAAAATATTATGGAAAAGCACGGAACTATTTTTTTTAAAAGAAAACCCTCACTTGAAAATTCAAACTATTGTTTGTTTGAAAATTGTTTGTTAACAATCACAAAAGGAATTCAGATGTGCCCCACTTATCCATGTATACCATGAATACTGGGGCACCTGTTAAAAAGATAGGGGGACATTTTAAAAATCTATTTTTTTACTTTGTTGCAGCAAAACTACTGATGTTCCCCAAAATGTGCTTTGCCTATGATGAAATAAAATGGGTAAAACAGCAATATATTGTTTTCTATCAAAAGAAAACAATAGGACTATCTTTCTCTGTGTCTCTTTGTATGTGCATGCACACATGTGCACGTGCATAAGTAAAAGTTATTATAAAATCATGGGGAGGGGGTATGATTTTGATCTCCCTAGAAATCTATTGACCAAGTAACATCCTGTAACTTACATTTGAAATCTTGATCAGTTTTTAAATTATACAGTCAAAAGACCTTTTTTCTATTTTCTTTTTTTCCAGTTAATAAAAGTGGGGTGCATGTGTGTTTGAATGCTTTGATCTGGCATTGGTGGGACTCAGCAATGGCAGCAGCAGCCTCATCTCTTTGAAAATGTAAGGACATTACATTATTGAGTTGTACATATTGCTGCCTGGTAATTACCACTGTTGATCAAGTTTATTTCATACCCAGGAGCTGTTTTATCAGCATCATCAGATATTTTCTGAAATGACTAAACACTAGGTTTTCGTTGTTAGTTAATATATGTCTGCTATATACAATATTCACCATGCAGTTACTTTGCTCAATTATGTATTTTCCTGGACAATGTTATAAGCTATGAGAGGAGGTTGGTGTTTTCTTTCTTTCTTTCTTTTTTTTTAAAGTTCGTTGTGTGTGTTAACTGGAATGATACTCCCTACCAACCTGGAATGCATTTATTAAGTTCTGCACTTTAGCCCGAAGACATTTGCCAGTGTGCCGGCGTCTTTAACATCCACGCACAAAAGTGGAATTTAACAGATTAACTTGCATTTGACCTACTTCAGCTCTCCTGGTAATGAGGGGTGCAGGAGCACAGAATTAATCTCTCTCAATTTGTGGCTCTCAGGGGTGCTGCTAAATTTTAGAGGGCTTGCATTTTAAAAGTCTCCCGTTGTGCTGAAGAGTTTGTGGAACTCAATGGAACAGTTCAGCCTAGCAACTGAAGGAAGGCCCAGTTGTATCTATTTGAGTAATAGCCTGATCAAATTGTAGTAATAGCCTGATCAGATTTTGGTGTATCATTTAAAAAGTACACAAAATCCACATTTTTCTGTGCCTGCTGAATGACAACTCTTGCTCTGTACAATAGAAAAGGAAAAAAAATGCATGCATTTGAAGAACAAAATATGTTGGATTGGGAAGGATGTGTGTTGTATGAATATTGAGAAACTTGAAACCTGCTTATGTTCTTAGATATTTGTACATGCTGTTCTGTACAGTTTATAATATTAATGAAGTTAACGGTATAATATTAATGTGAAGTTTCATGAGTATGGAATTTAAATGACTATTATGTGGATTGATTTGTTTTTAAAAGAGAATGGCAGTGTGGTTTTTATCACAGTGCGATTTTTGTACCTTCATTCAGTCGTCATGTTTGCAGGGTCATTTATGTTCTCACAAAGGTGTCATTAACTGCAGAATCTTCAAAATCTTTAAGAGTTATTTTATGTTCATATTAATACATTAACTCCTACGCTAAAAAAACTAGCCACCCTTCAATTAAAACATGTTTTTGCAAAACTCATTAGCTACATGTCAGTTGTTGTCTAAAGCTAATTAGAAAATGGCAATCAATCATGGAAACAGACATATTAGGCAGTATTGATTGCATGTAGTATCCTCTGTTAGATGGACATGTGGTTGAACTAATAGATTGTGCCTAGATAAACTGTTTATAAAGCATGATCAATAGGGTTTCACAGCTCTCACATTATAATTCAAACAACTGTCTTTGTTAGGAGGATACTTTACATATTGAAAATGTTTACCACAGTTCTGGGGAAATGCCTTGGGCAATCTGAAATAAATAGATTTAATCATTATCTAAAGAGATCATATTAATTTTTCACAGAATTTTATAACAACTTGTCTTTACATTTCTGTAATGAGGCACTTGAATGTTTGTAAGATCAGATAAATTCTATAGGTTTGACCCACACCCCTTGTGTCCAAGACTGCCCGCTGAACTTCAGATATAGCAAATTTTCTTTTCTCATTAAAATCTTGCATTTTTCATACAGTGATATTATGCACTAATTATGTACTCATGCACAGTCATATTTAACACGAACAGATTGATATAAGAGAGAATCAGACGGAATGCTTTTGAAGTTAAAAATTAAAATAGGTAAGTGTCAAATATAAGGCTTGGTATTATGAAGCAAATATAGCTGGCTTTCACAAAAGAAGCATTTAAGACCATATCTGTGTGTGCGTGTGCGCACACGCGCATGCGCACACTAGTAGAAACACATTTAGCTTTTAATAAATGGCTGCATTTTGGTGAACCAATAAAATGTTCTCTCCAACATCTGCTGATATGCCAGTTGTATGCCTATTGTAAGTAGCGGTACATTTGGTATGATATAATATGTTGTCGAATAATGGAGGAATAGCATCTTGTATTACTCTTATCCATCAATATTTTGTTTTAGTGTGTAGAGCATTGCCTCTTACTAATCAAAAAGGAACCTGTTTTAAGGCCATTTTTATATAGACAGTAACAAAGGTGGAATACCGCAGTGTAACTAGACATGAAACATAGAGGGAAGATGTAGTAGCTCAGGGAGAAGAGACGGTAGTTCTGCACCCTCCTCACAGACATGCCAGCGGTTGTGAAGTCTAATTTTCAAACGTTTTGTAATATGGTTTTCACCTTGGAAAAACCTCTGGTGAAAAACTTAAATGCTGTGTTGTTAACTAAAAGTATGGGAGTCCAGAACATGGTGTTAACGCACAGCAATCTTTCCTTGCTCCAGAGGGATTCAGAGGGAGTTTCCAGACCCACGGTTTCTAGCAGCTGCCAACATTGTCAGGGCTGATCTGTCAGAAAGGATTTTTTTTTCCTGGCCAAAAACTTTGAAGCTCCTTTCTGACATCCCCAACAAACTAATTGTTGTCTTCTGCCTCTGAGAGTCCTCTGAAGTCCCAATGAGTTAGTGTCTTCTCAAAAGATGAGAAAGGGGACTCACAAAATCAATTTATCAGGCTATTACGCATTGTCATCAGCCAAAACAAAAACCCGCCACAGACAGGAGAAAAAGTAGAAGAAACGGGTCTCTGAGAAAAGGTTACAGAACATCCATCTTCTCGTCTCTTCTGATTGTTTCCTTTCTTTGGCCATTTTCATACCCGTTCCCCTCCACTAAAAGACACTTTATGACAAGCATTGTAATCTCTTTAGGCCAGGGGGGAACCTCTTCTTTAGGACAGAATCTTTGCAAGGCCTGAGTGACAGTGGGAAGGGGGCCAATTGCCACTTCGGACACTAAGCAATAAATCATCCAGCCCTGGCATCGGCTAGCTGGACTTGTCCCCACTTCCTGTGTGACTACTAGGCCTAGATGTGACAAAACCACCATTGTCTCGGCATCAGAGTTTAAAGTTGAATTAAGATGTATCAAACACAAGTTAAAACTTAAAAGACGGAAAATAAATCTAAGGTGTTGCTATCCATTCTGAACTACAACAAAACCACAACATAAATGCTACTGGTTTTTACTTAGGTACCTTTTAAAAATACTGTACGGTACAGACTTTCAGGGAGACCTGTTACTTTTCACTCATATTCATATTGACCTACATTATTGTGGTCATAATAATCTTACCTGGATACAACAAAGGAAAGCGGCCTCATTGGCTGCCTCCTTGTCAGCACAAGCAATTAGCCGATTTCACCACACTAAAGGGGGAGCCTATGTCCCTGCTGCATTAAAAATCTTCTCGGCAAAAAGCCTTGCACAAGTTCTTTATGGAATTCCATTGTGGATAAATGCATTTAACCCCTCGATAGAGCAAGTACAGGCATCCTTTATAAGGAAGATATTGGGGTTGCCCAAATGCATTCCATATTCTGTGCTATGTCTTGAAGCAGGTCTAAGAAAAATCGAAACATTGGCTTGGATTCGAACCACCAAATTTTGGTTAAAATTTTTTTACCAGAAAGATGAAAATTCTCTAACCTTACACTTAATGACTGACTCATTTTTCTCTACGGGTCCCTGGATAACCAAAATTGGTAGACTGGGGGTAGAGCCTGATTTGATAGGCTCCTTAGCCCACCGGGAGGCTTATAAATTAATCAGAGGGCGCCTGTTGGATTTTTACGATTCCAATTTACTGGCTGAAGCAAATAAATACTGCTCCCCACTACATCATAGCATCCCAGTAAAAGCAGGTCAAACCCCCTTCTACCTAATGGCTTTAGACAACTCGGCGGCTCGCAGAGCTATGTCCCTGGCTAGGTGCAATACTCTTCCTTCAGAGGTTCTGTGGGGCCGATATAAGGGTACTCCTTATAAGGAAAGAGTCTGCCCTTGTGACTTGACATCAGTAGAAACGCTTGAACATATATTTTTTTATTGTACATTTCATTTACAGCATAGGAAGCAAATATTGCTTCCCTTGATGTCCTTGCTTAGTTTGAAAACCGATAGGGGGGCTATACAGCATTTATTTTCGCTTCAAGACGCCGATAAGCTGAATCAGCTAGCTTTATTTATCTCACATATAGTCAAAACTAACTTAAAGCGACACAAGTAGATTTAAGAGATACTTCCCAAAAGAAGGGTAATTTTCGTTATTAGAAATGTCAACTTGGCCATATGGAGTTAAAGAAGTATTGTATAATGGGCTCTTGTTTTGTTTGTTGTTTACTTATTCTTATATGCCTCTAGGTTTAATAAATAAATAAATAAATAAATAAATAAATAAATAAATAAATAAAT
>JAJKFI010000044.1:7841753-7854519 GCA_029204185.1 Lerista edwardsae
AATAAATAAATAAATAAATAAATAAATAAATAAATAAATAAATAAATAAATTGTTAAACATCAGCATTAAGTGACTGTTAATCTATTCAGTATAATACAAAAAGCGTTTTATTCAGGCTGAGTAATATTAAATTAAATACATATATTCAAAGATTTAACAATATTAATTGCTTGCTGATCTCCTTGTGAGATGTAGTGTATAAGGGTTGGATACTGACTGAAACCTGAAAAACTTGCTAATCCATTAAACCCAGGTTGGTGTCACAGGGTTCTCTTTTGCCCCTAATGAGGGTATTATTATTATTATTATTATTATTATTATTATTATTATTATTATTATTATTAATAATAATAAATAAATAAATAAATAAATAAATAAATAAATAAATAAATAAAGCAGTTGTTCTAAGGCCTAGCCTTTGCTGAATCTCTCTTATTGCCACTGGCTAAAGACATACCAGCTCCTGCTTGAATTTTAAAGATATACGCACATCTTTTGGCTGTTCCTCATTACCACAATTTACTATGTAGGTTTGTCTTCCACCTATGCAGGTGCCAGCTATCAGGTGAGACCAATTAGACATTTACCTCAGTCACTTCAAAAAGGGGTGTGTTACTAAGAACAGTAAGCAAAGGATACAAAACTCTGTGTAATCCCCTGAAGATGCTTTCCACAGGTGAAGGCAAAATGTTGGCACCAAATCCCACAATGTATTTTAAACCTTGGCTTAAAGTCTCGAGCAACGTTTTAAACCATGTTTTGGATTCAGTTCGTTGTTTTTGTTTAATCTCAGCTGAAATTCTTCCGATACTGAATTGATACCCATTGGCATTTGAAGCCCTCTGACAGAACCAAATAGTGTCACAAAGGGAGTAAACATCCCTGAATAGTTTTGTAGTAGTCTTACATATCTCAATCCGTTATTTACATCACAGACTGCTAAGGTTTCTGAAAGCAGTAGCATCTCCTGCTTTGAGTCGATGCAAATGTGTTGGTTGCCTGCTGGCTTCTTTAACATGCTGCTTATTGTTAAGTATTTATTTGAAGAATTTGTATCCTGCCTTTCCCATGCCGAAGCAAATGCCCAAGGCGGCTTCTATGGACAGGCTAGTCTAAAACACAATTTTTCAGCTGGGTTTTTACTCATGTACAATATTCTATGATATTCTTTCCCAGGAAGCACTGATTCCTAGTGCTGCTATGATCTCTCTGGTCTATTGCTTTTCAGTTTTGCTCTTACACTGGCTTCTATGGTGCAGCTGGTGGTGGCAAACAAATTGATTCCATTTCTGGATCTACTTCAAGGTACAGCTCACCTTCGAGAGCTCCTTCATCCCTGAAGCATCACAATAAGATTTTAAAATTATTCCCATTGTCCATGGGGTAGCACTGTTTGCTTGTGGAACTGAAAGCAAGACGTTCTGATGCAGAACTTTGATCAGATCGATGATCTGTATGACACTGTTTCCTAACAGGCATCTTCTCTGAGTCTCTCTTTCTATAATTGCAAAAGCCAGTTGGTACCACTTCTGATTTGGGGGACTAGTTACTGCAACACTGCATGTTCTTGTTTGCTGCATTGTGTTATCATTGTATATAAGGAGCATCTGCTCATTTGATGAGTATGCAGTGATCCAATTCATGTTGTGGGATTGCGTTTCAAGAGGCTCCACTGTCAAATTGGAGAGTATTGCCCGTTGACCTACCATTGTGGATTGTAGCTGGGGCAATGTTCCTTTGTGACCCAACAGCTTGCACTTGCCATTTCTGGGGATCAAGAGAGAGGTCCATGATGTCTTCATTACTGTCAGAGGTATCATCCCTTTCCTGTACAAGTCTGACGATGTCACTAGAAGGTTTTCATTTGCTTTTGTACGTGCTGCCGAAGTGATTCAGCTTAAGAACATAAGAAGAGCCCTGCTGGATCAGGCCAAAGGCCCATCTAGTCCAGCTTCCTGTATCTCACAGCGGCCCACCAGGCGCCCCAGGGAGGCATGAAACAACAAGATGCTTGCATCCCGTTGCCACTCCCTTGCACCCGGTACCAGTAGCCCACCACCTTTGCAAGGAGGTTGCACAATCCATCATTGCCTATAGCCCACAATGGACCTTTCCTCCAGAAATCTGTCCAATCCCCTCTTAAAGGCATCAAGACCAGATGCCATCACCACCTCCTGTGGCAAGGAGTTCCACAGATTAACTACCCGGTGGGTAAAAAAGTACTTCCTTTTATCTGTTTTAACTCTCCCAACCCTCAGCTTTAGTGGATGCCCCCACTTGATTCCATTCCCTGCCACATTCCCTGCACCACTGCCCTAGTGATGGGTCTTTTTACTTTTGCGTGCCATCTTTCAAGAGGCTCCTTGTAAAATAAATGCACCTAATCATGGATATGGAGGGTTGCTTTCTTCAGTTGTTCTCTTGCTGCATGTAGTTCCGACGCAGCAGTCCATTCAGGCCTTTCAGTATTTTTTCATGATGTTCTTGATGCCCATGTCTGTGCAATAATCTAGAGCAGTGGTTCCTAAAGTCCTACTCAGACTTTGGGAACTGGGGAGGGGGGGGGGCAACATGATCTCCACAATTGTGCTGCTGCCATGCAGGGAAGGAGTTTTTAAAGTTCCCGGGGGGTTACCCTATCTTTCAGGAGAGTCTGGGGAATCTGCAACCCCCTCTGCAGCCCTTCTGGCAGCTTCAAACTGCTGTTAAAAGCAAAACAACACAAAAAAAACCCAAACAAAAACAACTTCCTGTTTTCTTCATGAAGCCAGGATTTATTTATTTATTTATTTTGCTTTTAACAGGAGAGGCTACAGGGGGGTCGCAGGCTCTCCAGACGCTCTGGAGAGCCATAGTGACCCCTAGGTAAGTTTAACAAACTCTTCTCTCCCCAGCAGCAATGCGATCCTGGAAATCAGGTTGCTGCTGATTTCTGGGCCATTCCCCTTAAAGGAGAAAGGAGGCCTTTTCTGGTTCCCTTGGTGGGTCATGAGTTTGGGAACCACTGATCTAGAATGAAATCACTTTCCCCAAGCAATGGTTCCTGCAGGGACTACTTCCTCCAGTTATACTATCCCTAATCAATCTATAGTCTCTAAAGTTACAGGTTGTGGCGAAAGCACAAGGCAGTGACATTAAAGTCAATACTTTCTCCTTTAAATTGCTCTCTGGTGAAAAATCCTGGTCTCTGAGCAGTTTCGTGTCTTTTGTGAAAACATGCCCGTGTCTAGGGCTGCCAGAACTGCTGTAAGGGTAGAATCTGTGTTCAGCTTCAGAGTGACGCGAGGTTCTAGGCCAGCGGTGGGATCTGGGAATAAGGAAGCGGAACGCTGGGCGGGACTTACACGTGATTGGCAGCCCGTCCATTCCATTCCGCAGCTGCCCTGGCCTCGGGGGGCTGCCCCCAGTTGGTGTGCCCCACCGCTGCTCGCCCAGGCACCTGGCATGCCCCCCACCTGTCCTCCCCGGTGAGCAGCCCCCCCCCCGAGGCCAGAGCAGCCGCGGAACGGAATGGACGGGCAGCCAATCATGCGTAAGTCCCGCCCAGCGTTCCGCTTCCTTATTCTCAAATCCCATCACTGTTCTAGGCCCTGATCCTTTAAAAGGAAAATGTTTACTTTCCTGGTTTTGCCCTCTTGTCACATGTTCAGATCTACCTACAGATTAAATTCTTACTTCCACAGGCCCTATTTCTGTGGCTAGGAGAAGAATGTGGCAGGAGGCTAGGTTCCAGACTTCAGACTTCTAACTGTAACTGAAGAAATTACATCTCATCTGCTGCCACCTTGTTTAAGTTGGAATAAGCAAGGTTCAGCACAAGTTAGGCCTACAACCAAGGCCAGCTGTGTGGCAAGTTGGAGAGGGGAGTGGTAAATAGATATCTGCCATCTATACTGTTGCTGATAGAGCCAACTCCTTACATGGCTTCTTCCTCCTCCTCAGGGGCTCTTTAAACAAAGCAGGAAGTGTGGAGCACGCAGAGACTACTCCCATCATGCTCTGCTTTTCCTGCTTTGTTTGAAAAACTTGTGTAGAGGAAGGGGCAAAATTAAGGATGTACAGATTTGGGGTGTGTGTGTTGTGGCAGTGGGAGTGCAGAGGACGACGACAGTATTGGGCTGCCTCTGGCATTCCAATAGATTCAGCCAACCCTGCCTGTAACAAAAGCTTGATTGAATTGAAAGCTGTCCCTGCTAACTGGTCAAAGAGACATTTTTTCAATAGGTGCTCATATTTAGGGGCAGGGAGAGTAACAGTTCCTCTTCATTCCAGCACAGTGACTTTTCTAGTAACTGTTTGCTGGTGCTGTTCTACGTTTTTTTGAGATTGTGAGCCCTTTTGGGACAAGGACCATTTAGTTATTTGATTTTCTCCATAAAATGTTCGTGAACTATTTTGTTGAAAAGTGGTATATAAATGTTCTTAATATTCTTGTTTTTAATAGAAATAATTAGGCCAGGAGTAGTTCACCCAGAAATGGTTCCCCCCCTAAAACTTGCTCTCCTCAACTTCAGTTCCATTAATCGTGTGAGAGAGGATGTGATTGTAAAATTGTGAAGACTGTGTTTGTGAGATTGTGATTAATACTCATGGGGAAAACAGCCATTTTTAATGCAAATGAAGAACATGGTGGATTCATGTTTCCCTGCATGCGCAAGATCATCTTTGAAGCATCCAGAGAGGCAGCAAGAAAGGAAACATAAGTAATTTTCACTTTCTCCACGTCTGGGTCTTCTAAATAAAAAGCAAAGAGGGCACTTAAGGTTTTGCGACGAAAACAGGAAGTGGCCCATTTTTTAGCATGTTTGGAGGCTTGCGGAACCTTCTGCATAGCAGGGCTCCCCAGATAAGACCCCCAGGACCCCTCAGGATCTCAGCGATGGAGGAAAAAACCCTCCTCAGCAGCAGCACAATCCCAGAGATTGCATTGCTGCCTTCCCCCCTCCCTGCCCTTAAAGGACAGGGAGAAGGTCACAACCTACCAGTTTGGGAACCACTGTTCTAAGATATATGGAAACAGCTTTTAGGCTTGGTGTTCTGTGTTCCCTGAAATACAATATCCCTGAAATCCAGAAAACGTTAACAATCTATAATATAGACGGTGTGATTTTATTACGCATATGCTTAAAAATGATTGTTTTGTAGACTATGTGCTCTATAGCAGCAGAATCACAATGCTACCCTGAGGCAGCAGAACCTCTTTGTGCTGGCTCCCGAGTTTTGCAAATGTGCCTTAAAGCACATCCGTGGCTGCTCAAGAGAAGACTGGGCCAGTGCCTGGACTTGTGTTGGCCCAGCAGCAGTGGACCTGCAGCGGCACAAGGTGAGTTTGTGCCAGCCTGGGAAGGCCAGCTCAGGGGGCTAGAGTGGGTAGCAACAGGGCGGAATGCTGGTAGATTTGGGTGGGGGAGTGTGATCCAGGAGGCGGATTGGTCCGGGAGGTGGGTGGGACTGGCCTGGGCGACTTAGGCAGATCCTAAACCCCATCCCTGGCGTAACCGGCATTACACAGGCTGCTCAGATTTGTGCCCTTGATTTCAGGGGCACAGATCCAAGTAGTACCATAGGGCTGACTGGCACGCAACACTGGGTAAGGAGAATAAAATAAAGTTGTGCCCCAGCCTGCTCCTAATTTGCACTGGATGCAGGCACAGGTTATGCGGCCTTCCTGTTCCAGCACAGGTTAGGATTGCGCCCTAAGTATCACTGTGAACGTTATAGCATACCTATTCTTTGTACAGACAGAGAAAAAACAAGTGCAGTGATGAAGATGCTGATGAATGGAATATTCCTGGAGTCATGTGCGTTTAGTTTATACACTACATTGGTGGCTTTCCATATGGCATGTTAATACAGAGGCAGTGATTGTATGAATGTGCTGGAGAGTGGCATGGCTGTTTCTCTCTTAGTATATGGTGAATCACCTCAGAACTTTGGTTCCATTTGTTTTGCGTTCATTCCATTATTTTTATCCATGTGCTCTCAGTCACTTGGCATGGTTTGAGTTGCAATGTGTTCCTCTTCATCTTCGGCAAGCAAGTTTGGGAGGAACGGCATTTAATCATCAGATGCCCTCTCCTGCCATGTATCTCATTGGACCCTTGAGATGAAGGTCAACCCATCTTTAGTATGTCAGGACACTATATTGGAATGCCAGCAAACAGTGGCATGACGTTTACAGTCCAGTGGGCATAAAATTGCCATAAAAGCTAGTAAAATAAATAATGTGTCAGGGTTCTTCATACAGGACTTTTTTTCTTTATGGTGCTGATGTTGTTCTATGAAGGATGGTCAATTATGCTTATAACCAAGAAAAAAATTATTAATAGGAGATGGTTATAAAATAAAGGACAATACAATGTGTCTTTAAACCGAACAGCCTTGTTAGTGAAGAATGAGAATATCAGTATCACTGTCATTTTGTTCCATTGATTTTTTGCCCCTCTCATGGCCATTAAGGATGTTTCTCTTAGACAAATTAGCCATAGAAGGCGAACCATATATTAATTATTGTTGATGCTGGCAAGATGACCCGTTCCCTTTAGAATAAACCCTCAACTGAGTGCACTTCCTAAGTAGTGGGAAGAACTTTCAGCTACTGTGGAAATATAACTAATGAATTCATTAAAGTGTCCTGACTCTACTATTCGGTTTTCCAAGCAAGCAAAATCAGCAGTGGCATCTGTTTCCATATCTGTTTGTAGAAGTAACGGCTAATCTTCTTTATTAAATACCAGTTTGGCACTCTGTGTGTGTGTGTGTGTGTGTGTGTGTGTGAGAGAGAGAGAGAGAGAGAGAGAGAGAGAGAGCGAGAGAGAAAGCTATATGGTTTTAGAATTATCCTTAGAAATTTCTGCTGCACTGGAGGGCATCTGATTTTTTCCTGTTGCTTTGACTGAATGCGTTTTTTAAAAAAGGTGCTATTTCATTATCAACATGGGAAAAATGAAGACATTTGGTTGCAGGGCTTTTAAATGTTCATGAATGGGGTATATAGTTCAGAGTTTAATAGCAAGGTGGAAAGACATGATTTCTATTCAATTTAAGTGAGTGCGTCGCAAATAGATTGGGGTGGGCATATCATGCCTGATTGATAACAACTGGTTACAGTCTTCAGCTAGATGTCTTCTTTTTCTTTTTTAAATAATAATGTGTGCTGTGATTTAATGAAAAAGAAAGCCTTCAAGGTTTTTTTGATTTCACAGTCAAATTGTTACAGAGAGTATATGAGACATGGGTTTTCCAGGCTTCATGACAGTTTTATCCCAGTTCATCATCTTAACTAAAAAATAATCCTATCTAACTTGAAATCCACAGCAGCCATAAGTAGAAAATAAATCCAGGCCACAGCTCAGACTTGTAACCTAACAGCTATCATAAATAATCAGAACCTATTTGAAGGTGGAAGATGGGACATTAGAAGCTATTTACACTACCAGAGTGATCCCATCGATCAGTAACAGCAACCCGTAGATAAGACTCATATGATGTCATGGTTATTTATGGTGAGCATTGACAGTAAAACCACTATAGAACTTTCTCCTCGACAGCTTCATTCATTTCTGTTTGTGATGCATTTTGTTGTTAAAGAAGCAATCAATAGCAAATTCATGGTGATAAAAGTTATTACTGGTTAAATATGTGAAAAATAGTACCTGCTCTTATGTAGTGTAAAATTAAGGGAGGATTTAATAAAATAAAGAGTAGGGCCATTTTTGCAGGGGAAATAATACAAAACTCAGAAAAGCCGTTTTGAACATAATAATACGATGGTCTGCCTTGTTCTAATGGTCAGAGAGACAGATCTATAGGGCTGGGTTTCAAATTCCAATTTGTCCGTGGATTCATGAGATATCCTTGGATCTTTTGCTGTGAGAGTTGGTTTTCCATATTTAAGAGGGACATAATAGTGGTCTACCTCACAGGGTTGTTGTGAATAGGGCAAGAAAGTCTGTCCTCTTTGAACTTATGGGATGGGTTGGGCTAGAAGCAAACAGAATAAAATAATAGGCATGTTTTACTGTAATTCTACTTTTTAAATATAACTTTAACTAATTAGAACAGAAACACAATATACTGTATTTTCCGTTATTTCACACATGGATATTCATCATGAGTTGACGACAGCATCAAGAGTTGACTTGCATATGCAGTAGCATCCCTGGAGCGGGGGGGGGGGGCTCTCCGTTCTGCAGGGCACCTTACCTTGCCATGTAAATTGCTCCTCTCCCTCACTGTCTTAGTCTTTCCAGGCTGTGAACGCAACGCAAAGGTGTCTATAAGTATAAGCTATAAGCTAATGGCTTCTGAGCTTTCAGTGACAGCTCAAGCGAGAGCTCTTGGAGTGCTCAATGAAAGTGTCGACCCAATGTGCGGCAGCGGTAAAGAAGGCCAATTCCATGCTTGGGATAATTAAAAAAGGGGTTGAGAATAAAATGGCCAATATTATTATGCCACTGTACAAATTGATGGTTAGACCACATCTGGAGTACTGTGTACAGTTCTGGTCGCCACACCTTAAAAAAAAGATATAAGGGAACTAGAGACGGTGCAGAAGAGAGCAACCAAAATGATTACGGGGCTGGGGCACCTCCCATATGAGGAAAGTAAACTTCCTAGTGAACTTCCTTTGAACATGTTTTTCATCTTACTCAAAGGAAGTTCACTAGGAAGAGAGGGATTGCCCCAGAGCTCCTTGAAATGTTACAGGCAGCTAATGAATAGAAACATTCAACTATGAGGTTCCCCCCAACTGCACAAACTCATGATCTACTGGAAAGACTGGGTTTTGGTTTTGGTTTTGGTTTTGTTTTGTTTTGTTTTGTTGAATTTGGCCTGAAGAGCTTGGGTACTGTAGAAATAATACAGGTTGAGGATCCCTAATTCAAAAATCCAAAATCAAATATGTTCCAAAATCTGGAACTTTCTGCATACTGACATAAGTGAACAAGTCATTTTTTGAATATAGCAACCACAAGCAAGTCTGTTCCTGCTCCCCCAAAGCAATGCCCCTTCATTTTTTTAACCGTAGATTTAGTTTATGAAGTTTAATTATTTGGAAGCTGTGCACCTGCCTTCCTTGTGCATACGCACACAAAACACCCCCCCCCACACACACACTATAAGAACATAAGAAGAGCCCTGCTGGATCAGGCCAAAGGCCCATCTAGTCCAGCTTCCTGTATCTCACAGCGGCCCACCAGGTGCCCCAGGGAGGCATGAGACAACAAGATGCTTGGATCCCGTTGCCACTCCCTTGCACCTGGTACTCTGAAGTAGCCCACCACCTTTGTAAGGAGGTTGCACAATCCATCATTGCCTATAGCCCATGATGGACCTTTCCTCCAGAAATCCATCCAATCCCCTCTTAAAGGCATCCAGACCAGATGCCATCACCACCTCCTGTGGCAAAGAGTTCCACAGATTAACTACCGCTGGGTAAAAAAGCGGGCATACTATACACAGGCTAGAGTTGTTAAAAATAAAATTTGGAATTTTGGAGGTGATTTCTTGAATGAAATTGCTGATGAGTTTTGAGGGAAGCCAAAAGAGTTTCTGGAGAGTCTTTCCCAGGGTGGGATGGGGGTGGGAGTTCACATCACACAAACATTTCTCTCCTGTCTCTAAATGCTTTCATATTAGAGCTGACAGTGGAATATTTGATACAGAAACATGTGCTGCTACAAGTGAAATTGTAAGAATGGTCTACCAGCACGCTCCCACCCTTTTTAATTTTACTAGAACTCCTGTTGTTTCCTTTGTGCCTTGTGGTAAATACAAGGAATAAGAAGATAAGAATTGTCCATCGCAGAACCATGTTAAGTAGTCACTTAAATTATATGATTGCATTTCATTCAGCAGGTCACAGAGAGAACCACGGCCAGGTCTGTGCCAATAAGAATTAAACCTCATTTAAACAGGTCAAAGTTCATTCTCATACATTGACCATGTATAGAGCAAGATAACCTGCTCAGTCATTCGGTACAATTTATCACTTTAAGTAGGACTTGGGCAATAATATGTCAACCTTTCAGGAAAGAAGTGTACTATTTTAATGGAGCATCTTTTAAATTGTGCCAGACCCACATGCAATGTGATTTATAATATATACACTGCAGGCCTCCTCTGATGGCTTAAGTACTCCTTAAACTGGCACTTGTAGGGTTCCTTGCCCTTGAATTTTATGAGTCTAGTGATCAGTAGTAGTACTGCACACACTACGGTGTGATCACTTTGTGCTGCTGTTTTCACTGATACCAGTGTAAGAATTTGTGGTTTGTGAATGTTTGAATGTGGGGATAATGCTAGGGAGAGATCACTAAAGAGGAAGGTATATACCCTTGGTTAGAGGGTCCTCTGCAACATTCTCCCATTCAGCATTTTCCAATGCCAGGGAGGTTGATTTCAGAGCTAGATGCAAAACCCTGACACAGGGAGGGCTGGAGCCCCATGTTAAATGGTTGCTTGGGAGAGGGGTAGCCAATTTTCCACTGTGCTTATGAGCTATACTATGGGATAACTTTCATTGCAAGAGATAAGTGATTTTAACACAAAGCTGTAAAACTAAGTAGAACAGTGTTATTCAAACTGTGGGTTGGGACCCACTTGGTGGGTTGCGACCTGATGTCAGGTGGGTCGCAGAAAGCTGGGAGCAGCCATCTTGGAAACTGCAGGCTTTACTCTTGCTATATTCCTTTTGTGAGTGTTTACAATTTGAATTTTCAAGTGAGGGTTGTTGTTTTTTTAAATGTTTTTGGTTCAGTGCTTTTACAGCTTGTTTTGTCCTAATCTTGCTTTATGTCAGGGATATTTCATGGTTGTACAATTGCTGCAGTCCAATTTATACTTCAGGAGTGTCATTTTGTTATGTTACAATGACAGCACTTCCTGCTTGATGATGTCACTTCCTGCCACAACATCAATTCCAGGTTAATGTCATCACTTCTATTGGGTCCCAACACAAGTGCCATTCTAAAAAGTGGGTCCTGGTCTAAAACGTTTGAATACCACTGAGGTAGCAGAAGAGCACAAACCCCACTGTTTTTGATCTCTTCCCGAGAGGTGGAGGGGGCGGTGTCTCTCACAGATGACCAATTTGTATTGAATAGCTCTTGCTCCAGAGTTTCCCATGTCATTACAGAACCAGAAATGATTCTGGAGGTTACCCTTTCATATTCCAGTGTTTTAGCAGAGACAGGGAAAAAATTTAGCCCAACTTTGTAGGCAGAAAAAAAAAATCTACCTTTCCCCACATCCATCACTGCTAACTTAATTTTGTATGCATCTTTATGTGGAACTTTATAAATCATAATTAGTAGTCATTCGCAGTATTTCCAGATAAAAAAGTTAACAGGTAATAAAGATGTGACTTTATAACCAGGTTTGTAATATTCTTTGTCTCTATGCATAAGAGAATCACAAGGACTGGCATAGTATTTTCTTATGCTATCTATTGAGAGATGAGAGTAAAATTCATCTCAGCTATATCACCTAATATTCTGATGCTTACCTTACTGCAGTGGTTCCCAAACTATGAGCCATGACTCCCTTGGGAGTCACGGAAACCAGCCAGGGGAGCCATTGATATTCATAAAAATCCCGCCGCCCAATATAATGTATAGGATGGTAGTCCTGGAGGAGACCCATTGCCGGGCAGTGCAATCCTAGATTACGTGTAGCGTTGATGCAGTAGTGTTGCATTGACGCTACATGCTGAGTGCTGATGTGGGGGGGGCCCCGAGCTGCACCCCTGCTTCGGCGCTAAAGCTCTGAAACTGACGCTACTTGTAGTGTCGGCTTCAGAGCGTCGACGGAGTGCCTCCCTTGCACCGACCGAAGCCAGTCAGTGCAAGGGAGACTCTGTCCCATATTGGGATGGGGATTGGTCGGAGGGAGGGAGGCGGGGAGCATGGGCAGGCTCAGGAGGTGGCCATTCGGCCACATCCTAAGCCTGTCTACGAGGCTGTGCAGCCCCTATTTGGGCCGCGTGGTCGCCTCAGATCTGCACCCACTCTTTAGCGGGCACAGATCCGGGAGCGGACTCTCCCTTGCTGGGTGGGGGGGAGGCTCCAGCCTCTCCTATGCAGCGTCGGATATGGCGCTATCAAGTCGGCCTCGCCATTCCGGCACTGCATAGGATTGCGCCCTTACTGTTTAATACGTAATTTAGGGGAGAGGTTCTATCTTTTAACTTTAATCAGGCGAATACTATAATGGATCCCTTTGTGGGTTTTTCCTTTCTTTGGCGATAAAGAAACATTGCTCTTATTAATATTTCACACATTTTGTAGGTAATAACGCTGTTTCTGTGACTTCATACTCTTTCCCCAAACGGTCTCTGGATTGTACTCAGGAAATGTTATTACAAGACTATCTGTCATATTTTTTGAAAAGATTGTTTCCTCTGAATGGCATGGAACAGTGGGCTATTTCACTGGAATTTTAACTTCCTCATGGAAAAGGCTAAGGGGTCAGACATCACAACTTCTTTGTCACATAAACTCGTTGTTGAAAAAGGGCTAATGCAACAAAATAGGGAGGGTGTCATATTAATAAATAAATATTGCATGGATGTAATTTCAGATATGTAAGTCAGAGTCATGCAGTAATGAATAGATTTTATAGGAACTTAGCCAGCCCTGTCTGCTCAATGATATTCCTTTCTAAGGCAAGTTGCTTCATGCTGCTGAGCTTCCTCCCTCCCTCATTCTTACTGTACACACACACACACACACACACACACACACACACACACACACACACACA
>JAJKFI010000044.1:7854529-7931817 GCA_029204185.1 Lerista edwardsae
AGAGAGAGAGAGAGAGAGAGAGAGAGAGAGAGAGAGAGAGAGAGAGAGAGAGAGAAATTATCCAGCTAGCTCATTGGCTTAATACCCTGAGAGATCATTGTTATAAATGGTTAAATAGACCTATGTACTAGGTATATATACCAAGAACACAAACCATTTTGCATTTTTTTTTAAAAGATAATGGCTGTTTGGCATGTACTGAATTATTTATTTTTATTGATTTATGATTCATTTATGATTTATTTTAATGAATAATCATACCTTCCCTTGTTGAGTTAACAGATATCCTCACAAGGCAGCTAACAAAATTAAAATGAAACTAAATGATACTAACAGCCCAATCCTATACCCCCTTAGTGCCGGCGCTGCGCACTTGCGCTGTCAGAATGCTGCCGCAAACTTGCCGTAAACTGCATCAGCGTCGGCGGTATGGGGCTCAGCCGGCACAAGTGGCAGCGCCAGTGCTCGGGTGCCGCCGCGACCGTCAGCAGTGCCAGCTGTGCGCCAGCCAAATGCCAGGGCCTCTGTGAGGGTGTTCCGGGGATGTAACTGGGCGGCGCAGTGGGCAGAGATGGGGGTTGTGACGCAGGACGGCCGTAGTGCCATATCCTAACGCCAGTTCCCAACCATGGTGGCCCTGATTCGGGCCACTCCTGTCCACGTTCCTCTGTTCCTGCTATTTTGCCAGCGCAGGTCCGAGCAGGCCCATAGGAGTGACTGGGGCTTACGCGAGTGGAAGGGGAAAACCTCCCCTTGTCCTGCATGTTGCTGCTGATGCATTCTAATTGGCCTTGGGATATGCCAAACTATGTCGACCTTACTACGCCGGCACAGTGTAGGATTGCTGTCTAAGGCATATCAACAATTCATAATAATGACAAAACCGCAATAAAACGGGAAGAACAGAATAATCCATCTCATTAAACACTGATTGTTTCAATTGTTTGTTTTAATGGCCCACTGAAAAGTGGGGAGAATAGGAGCTTGGCAAAACTTCCTGGGGAGGGTCTTCCAAAGTTGCACCCCCAGCAGCACTGTAAAGACCCCATCTCTGGTACCCATTACCTGAAACCAAGATGTGGTAGACTGGAGGACTGTGCCAGTCTCATGGTTTGATGGACTTATATGGACATAGGTGAACCTTAAGTTAAACTGGCCTAAACCATGAAAGTCTTTGAAAGTTCAAAGACTTTAAACTGATCCTGGAAATGAATTGGTAGCGGGTGTCACTTGAATAAATTACATGTAAATTGCCTGTCCTTTATCAGCATCCTTGCAGCCTTTTTCTAAACCAACTGGAGTTTCTGAACTGTCTTTAAAGGCAGCCTCCTGTAGAGAACATTATAGTACCGGTAGTCCAATCTTGATGCCATCAGTGCATGGGTGACTGAAGCCAGGCCAGCTTTCTGCAACTGGTGACCTAGCCAAAAATGATAAAAAATGCTGTAGGCTACCTGTGGCTCCTGGATTGGCACTTCTCAAACTTGCCTGTACTGCAACATCCTTCCCCAATGCTGGGAGCTCAGATGTAAATAGCGATGATGCATTTTGTGTCACACAGTGATGACACTTATTTCCAGGTTTGGAAACGTGCAGCTATCCTTCAAAATGTGGTAAGAAACTCTAGGCAGGTGGGAAGTCTTTTCTAAGTGCATGAAAACCGCATGAAGCCTCCCTCCGTCATCTGTGGGGTCACATCACAGACTCCCTGCCAGGCAGCAGGCATCCTGAAATGCTCCTGTAAGTGCCTTGTGCCACCCCAGGGTGTCACAATGCAGAGTTTGGGAATCTCTGTCTTACACCATATATTTGATTTTTGGGGGGTAAGAACGACCTCATCCAAAACAGGCTGCAACCTACTTCCATCCACATTTGTAGATTCCCTGGCCAACAAACAGCACTGATGTCTTGCCTGGTTTAGGTTTACTAACGCTCATCCAAACCAAAAGTGTCTAGACTCCGATTCTGGGCTTTGACTGCCTTTCTGGGATCTGTTAATAGAAATGAGAGATAAAGCTGAGTGTCAGAAGCATATTGATGATGCTTCAGCCCAGGCCTCTGGATGACCTTTCTGAAAGCTTTCATGTAGATGTTTTAAAGCATGAGGGACAAGCTGGAACCCCGAGGCATGCTATAAACTAAGTACCTCAGGGTGGGATAATAGTCCACCCACCAGCACTGCTTTCTGGGTGTGATCCTCTAGGAAAGGACAAAACCTCATTCCCTCCAGTCCCAAGAAGGCAGTCCAAAAGGGTACTGGGAGGTTTTGAGAGGTCTAAGACAGTGGTATTCAAGCTTTTTAGACTGGGACCCACTTTTTAGAATGGCACTCGTGTCAGGACCCACTGGAAGTGATGTCATTAACCTGGAAGTGATGTTGTGGCAGGAAGTGACATTATCAAGCAGAAAGTGCTATCACTGTAACATAATAAAATGACATTACTGAAATGCAAATTGGCATTCTTGGATTGGAGCAATTGTACAACCATGAAATATCCCTGACAGAAAGCAATATTAGGACAAAATATGAACTAAAAACAAATTATTATTTTTTTAAAAAAAACCCTAACTTGAAAATTCAGCTGTAAACACTTACAGTAGGAATATAGCAAGGTCTGCAGTTTCCAAGATGAGACCAAGTGGGTCCCGACCTACAGTTTGAATAACACTGGTCTAGGAGAATCAATATTTCCCCCCATCTATCTCCAGTCAATAATATTGGTATGGTAATTATAAAGGATTTTATGAAAACGGTAATCTCAGTGATCACACTTAAAATGTACTGCTTCAAGTATACTGCCCCTAATGTATTCCCAACCCACAGTTGCATTAGAGTTTGTAAGCTGAACTATATTTGAGACAAAAAATGAGCCATATCAGAGGACAGTTATAAATCCAGGCACAGTTACCAACAGTAGTCTCCCTACTGGGAGTGGGGATGCAGTGCTAGGTTTAGCAAGGAGCCTTACTTTACCATGTAAATCGCTCCTCTCCCTCACCATTATAGCCAGTCCTCCTGGAGAAAGCAATGCCTAATATAAGTATTGCTTACTGGTTACAACAGCAAGAGAGAGTAGAGATTTACACAGCAAAGTAAGGCTTCTTGGAAAAGTGCTCCACCCTCCCTGTAGGGACGCTACTGGTTACCAATGGTATTTAGGCTGCAGTTCTAAACCTATTTTAAAGTTGTAAATAAATTCCGTTGATCTCAATGGGACTTACTTCCAAGTAAATGTGTTTATATAATTGTGGTGCATTTAAGTATGCTGACATCCCATTTGTTTTGAATGAGACTTAAGTGTGCCTATTGTCTTCTGGATTGTGCCCAAAGGCACTCTTCAAATTATTTACTCCAGAAATTATCTGGAGTAGCCTCAATGACCTCATGGAAAGTTCAGTGTGATGGTAATAAGCGATGACAGATAATAATTGGCAGATGTGATGTAATGAAGCTGGCAGAGTTTGGAAGATGAGTAAAGGTCAATTGAAAGATGAAGGGGGAAAAAAGGTAGAAAAAGTTTTTGAAGTTTGTGATGTGGAGAAACACTGTGGTGTATAATGAAGAAAGATGACCAAAAATGGGTGAGAAGGAGGCAAATGATGAGGATAGGTGAGAAATGGGCAAGAAGAAAAGCAAATGAGTTGGCGCATATGGAAGTTGGAATGATGAAGGATCAAGTATCTCCTGGAAAACTAAAAACGTAAAAAATGTGAAAAGCGGAAGAAAAATGAAGTGAATGAAGACTGATATTGGACTATAGGACTGAAAATCTAGCAAAAGGTTGGAAAGCAATCCTGCACATTCATCAAAATTGCAAATATGGATGCAAATGGATATCACTCTTCTTAAGCCGGTCATGAACACGTATTTGATTTGTAGCAGATCTCTCTTTACGGTTGTGCTAGTGCCTGTTTTCTTGCATCTCCTCTTCATACTCCTGATTGTGGTGATCCTTCGTAGTGTAGTCGCTTAACAGCCACAGGAAAGCTATGAAAATAATTCAGATTTGGATACTTTGAGGTGAGACTGTCACTTGTATGGAAGCATTACATACTTGTCTTACTATCCTGGTGGTCTGATCTGTGCAAATGCAGACCCAATCCTATCCAAGGCTAATGGGGGGGGTGCACTGCATCCTGCAGTGGGGGGCAGTCATGGAGGCCTCTGCAAAGTAAGGGAATGTTTGTTCCCTTATCTAGGACAGCACTTTGGCTGCAGCGGTGCAGGAAAGTTGGATAGGATTGGGTCCTAAGGTCATGACCCTGTGCACACTTTCTTGGCAGTGAGTCTTATTGGATACTGGGACTTACTTTTGAGTAGACATGTATAGAATTGTGTTGTAAATAATATAAAAGAAGTTTTGCCCAGCATCACTGAATGTTTGGGCCAATGGTGTCATTCAAATGATTTAGGAACAGGAACTCACTTTTGATTGGCACTTGTCGGGAATCCGGAACCAGCCACGGAGCCCGTTAGGATCCGGAATGCCCCCTGAATGACATCACTGATTTGGGCCATGTGTAGGGGGTACAAAACCTAAGCCAACATTTAGGATGTTCTAGTCCAGCAGTTCTAGTTCAGCAGTTCTCAAACAGAGGGTCTGTGGCCCAACAGTGGGTCATGACCCAATTTTGGGTGGGTTATGAAATTGATTAGGCTATATGTATCAAGGGTTAAACTACCTGATACTTGGGGTGGGGTGGGAAAGAGCACTGCTGCCCAATCACCATTATAGCCACAGGAGCTTGAGTAGCTGATAAAGTGAAAAAATTGTTAGGTGGGCCCCAATGCTAAACTGTTTGAGAACCACTGTTCCAGTCAAATAAACTTGCCTCTAACTTCCTCAAAATACCTTTTCAGAGGCTCATTCTTTGCATAGACTGAGTGCATAAGGTAAATCAGTGTTCCTCAAACCTTTTATCACCGGGGCCCACTTTGTAGAATGACAGTCTGTCCGGGACCCACCAGAAGTGATGTCATGGCTGGAAGTGCTGTCATTGTAATACCAGAGCCTGCTTCTTTCCTGGGAAGGCAGGAAGAAATTGGGCTATTTCCTCAGCCATTTTCCAATAGCAAAGTGAATCAGAAAGAAAAAAAGACTATTTACCACCTTGACACAAGCTAAACAACCACATCTCCCTCCCCCTTTCCAACATCCCATTTTCCTGACCCAATTGAAATTGGCTAATCACCCACTGGTGGGTCCGACCCATAGTTTGGGAACCACTGAGGTAAATGGAACAGAAATTTTCCCATCCAGTACTTCTACACAGGGAGCAAACAAGACCTGGAAAGGGCTACTCTGATTTTGAAATGATCTGAAAACAGCTATGAATACTGCCTGAAAGCAGGGATTTTCAACCCTTTTTTCATCTCACAGCACACTGGCAAGGCACTAAAATGGTCAAGGCACACCATCAATTTATTGACAATTGGCAAGATACACTGTGCTGACAGTGTGGGGTTCACATCCCCCCGTGACCCTACTAATAAATGACCTTCTCCCAAATTCCCGCAGCACACCTGGGGAGCATTTGCTGCACACCAATGTACTGCGGCACATGGTTGAAAATGTATTGACTCCCATGATGCAAAATCACTGTAAAGCTGAGCTGGCATGAAGCAATATGCCATCGTGCCTTAACTACTGCTGCTGAAAAAAATGCCTTAAGATAAAACAGCCCTAAACATATGAAATATACGAGAAAATGTTCTTAAACTGTGGGATAGGTTTCAGCCTTTTCAAATGTGAGAACTCTCATCAGGCATTTCGACCCAGCAAGAGGTACAACTTTATCGTACCTCCTCTCAAAACTATTCTCAATAACCAGATAAGATCAAACTGGTGAAGCAGACCGATTTAGAGCTGCTGGGAAAGTTGCCCAGAAATATGCTATTCATTGGGTTAGTGAGATGCTTGTACAGATTCTAATCTTCCTCTGCCCCAGCGCTCTTCCTTATTCGAACAGGTTGGGCAATGTCCTCTCAACAACCTGACACTATGCAAAACCTGTGCGGTTATATAACCTCAGCGATTCGGCACTCAGCTGAGATGCGCGGGCTCCAACTTTAGAGATGCGGTCATGTAAAGCGAGAAGCAGAAGGGTCAACAAAGGATTGAGCAATTTTAGCATGGGAGTTGCTAAATCGGGCTGCTTATCCAAATCAGATGAATATGAAAAGACTGGGGGCGCGATCCTAAGCAAGAGTTAGGCCGGCACAGTTAGGCCAGCAAAGTGTGGCGGGCACCAGGGCCACCATAAAGCAGATTTGGACCGTTCTCGGAGTCAGGGGGGATGGCGCACGTCTGTGTGCTTACTGTGTGCTTACTGTGCCAGCCTAATTCCAGGTTAGGATTGTGCTCTGGGACTGGCCTGAACTGGAACAGTTTAAGGAAATGTATTTTTTAAAAAAGAGAAGATACTTTGATACTAGTAATCGGCACACAGAAAACTCCTCCTGGATCCAGCAAAAATGGTTTCTGACTTCTGCTTTACTTTTTGTTCTTTATCAAAACATGTTTACTTTTCAAAATCCCGGGAGAGAGGGGGGAAGCAGAGGAATGAGGTCCCGAATTAACAGTCAATAAAGCTGATAATTAGCATAAATGGCTGGTTCAATACAATAGGTCTCTTTCAGCTAATTACCCCCTCCCCAAGTGATTATAGCAGGTGACAGTGCATGCTGACTTGAAGGGATTACCTCAGCCGGGTATGTATCAGCCAGACAAAAACTGACAGTGTATTTAAAAAAAATAAACATTATTCGTGCATAATTTGTACATTGTGTCCTTTATCTCCTCCGCGCTGCCCATAATCTCCTCAGTTCTTACCTTCTTTTTGGAAAACATGCCCAGATTCCATTGAAGCTACTGCATTCTCAGCCAGATCCTATGGAACTAGTGTTCTGGCAGCGCAGGGCACCTGACGGCAGTGTGAAAGGCAGGCTGCAGTCATGTGCCGCTGGGCTGCTGCTGCAAATGGTGAGAGGTGTGGCGTGTGCAACAGCAGCTCCAAGAGGCTCCACCAGTGCTGGTGAGTTGTCGGTGGGGTTGGGCTGTGGGCAGGGAGGGTAAGTTACAGGACATGTTGGGGCAGGAATTGGGGGCATGTCAGGGTAGGGAGGGGTGGATCCAATGGCAGACTTCCACCAAGATTGTATTCTCAAAACCCGTCTCTGGAACACATCCTGGCTCTCATCACATAGTCTGAGGATACTGTTAGGCCAGGGCCGGCCTTAAGCCAATGTGACCAATGCCATCACATCGGGCCCCGCGCTTTGGGGGGCCTCCACGCCAGAGCAGTGAGCATATTGCTTGCTGCTGCAGTCAGGATCTCTTAGGATTGTAGGTCGGTGGGGCCAGCAGAGCAGCTTTACCTTGGGCCCTCTCAGCTGCCCCATCTTCTGAAGTGCCCAAAATGGGCCTCCCGGAAGCAATTGGCAGTGACGTCATCCTGTCACCACCAACTATTTTCAGGTTCCACACTTTGTGTGTGGTACCACAAGTGCTCTTCTTGGTGAGTGAGGGACCCACAGGAATGTCCCGCATTGGGCCCCGCCACTCCTAGAGCCGGCCCTCTGTTAGGCAATCAGACGACCTACTGGGGAGTAAGTAAAAAATAGCTCCTGTATACTGTGTGATCGCACACCCTATACCAGTGGTTCCCAAACTGGGGGTCTGGAACTACCCGTGGTTTGCAAGCCAATTTCAGGTGGATCGCAGAGCATGCATATTGAAAATATGGGAAGGGCTGGAAATGGGGAGGGCTGTGTTTGTTTTGCTTGTGTCAAGGTTGTAAATAGGCTTTGCTATTGGAAAATGGCTGAGAAATAACTCAACTGATTGCTGCATTCTCAGGAAAGCAGCAGGCTCTGGCATCACAATGATGGCACTTCTGGCCATGACATCACTTCTGGTGGATCCTGGATAGATTTTCATTCTAAAAAGTGGGTCCCGGTGCTAAAGAGCTTGAGAACCTCAGCCTTATCGCATTCAGCCTTGGTGAACCTGCATGCTATAACATGGTGGGGGGGATAGGATTTGTCCATAAATAATTTAGGATCAGTTCTGATAGCTAACTGAGGTGTTGATTGAAGTGTTACTGCCATGCTGGAAGTGGCATCTATGCAAATGCTGGGACACCGCAAAAAACATTGTGAGACTAGAGTTTTTGAAAAATGGGGTGAACCAAGAGGTGTTGCTCTGCTGTTCATCAGTGATCCCATTGTATGCTTGATGCACCAGCGCGTTTGCATGTAAAAGAAGTGTCACCTCCTGGTCATAGCCTCAGCACTTAATCGCTACAGGATGTGATGATGGGCCTCATTTTAGATTGCTTCAAAAATAGCAAACCCATGGAGGACACCAACCACATTTACATTTGACACCTCCACTGTACATGGAGTAAAATATTTAAATATATTTGACTTTATTCATTTTACTTGTATAATTTATTCTGCTCACAATGAATTTGGAGATTTTTTTTAATTGCAGCAAAGAGTGTGTTATGTCTACCCTGCCACTACTAGTGTGCAGTAGTGTGTCTAGCCTGCCACCCACTCCTTTCTGTAGAATGCTTCCTCATTCATTCATTCATTCATTCATTCATTCATTCATTCGATTTTTACTCCACCTTTCTTCCTGAAGTGCACCCAAGGCAGCTAACAACCAGTTAAAATACATTAGAGATAAAATACATATAGGATAAAATGCACATAAAACCATAAAATAAGGAACCCTGTGGAGCGTTTCCAAAACTCTCCACAGCACATTCTGGCTGTTCCTTCAGTAGTGGTCATGCTCCCTTTCATTATATTAGCAAATCTACAGTACTAGCTTCTTGCCTCATCTGAAGGTATAAGGATTATTTTCTCTCTACCATGACTCCATATGGGATAAGCTGAATGGGAGAAGTGTTCTTTGTGAGTGTCTGAGGTCACTTAGGAGAGGTCAGAGGGACGGCGGCCAGGAAGAGGACCTTCTCAGTGGTGCCCCCCCCAACTTTGGAATACCCTCCCCTTAGAATTAAGAACTGCTCCCTCTTTGGCAACATTCCGGCGGGGGCTGAAGACCTTTTTATTTCAAAAAGCTTTTAATTGTTGACAGCCTGGCTGGTTTTTGATATTCTTGCTTATATTTTATGCTCCACGGGGCTTACTGTTGTTTTTTAAATTTTAATTGTTTTAATGTAGTTTTTAAATTATTGTTTTTAATGTAAAATTGTAATTTTTTATTTTATTTTATTTCTATTATTGTAAGCCGCCTTGCGTGCCTATGGGCAGAAAGGCAGGGTATAAATTTAATTAATAATAATAATAATAATAATAATAATAATAATAATAATAATAATGAGGGCAGGGAATAAAGATGTTTGATGTAAGAAATAATTTTCTATTTCAATGTATGGTTCTAGGTTTATCACTTAAAAATGACCCTAATGAAGAGGCCTGTAAGAATAAATAAAGCACACTTCCCCCCATGGTTAGCCTAGTCCAATGATGGCGAACCTTTTCTACTTGCTGTGTCAAAAATGCCTAACTTGACTCTGCTGGCGTGTCACTCCCCACCCACCCCCCACCCCCACAAAAGAGAAAAAATATCTACATATTAATTCAGTTTAAAAATTGCAGTCCAATCATATGTGGGGGCTCTCCATTATATAAAGAACATCAAATCATTACAAATCACTACAAAAAAAAATCAAATCACTACAAAAAAAACCGCAGTTGTTGGGAGTTGGCGAAGGCTGGCGTGTCACCCAAAACGTTGTGGCGTGTCACCTTTGACACGCGTGCCGTAGGTCCGCCGTCAAAAATCAGCGAGATGGCACTCCTTCATCAATATGGGAATTTCAAATCTGTTAATCCAACAATGTGGAATGAACAAAAATATTAAACGTACTAGTGATAACTCTGAAGCCACCTCTGATACCATATGATCATTTAGTGTGTGTGTGTGTGTGTGCACGCGTGCGTGCATAATATCTGCAATCCCACCCTGCTCACCTTGGATTCATATAGTCTTTACTCTCATGCGCTTGAGTGTAAGCCTGTGGAAAACACCTCCAAAGTCCACTTTACAACACGGCCGAAAGCTTTCTTATAACCATATGTTTTCTCTGTAAATGTATGCAGTGACCTTGGAGCCATCCAAATCCCAGGACACATCTCAGTTGCTCACTCACACTTTTTTGGTGAATCAGAAGTAAAAATCAAAAGGCTCTTTGAGGATTACTGAAAAGGAATTCCACATGTGTGAGTGTGTCTATGCACACATAGGCCATTCCTTTCAGAGGAACAATCTCGCCCAAATCAAACGAACAGTATCGAAACATGCTTTTAAAAGATTAAAACCTCACAGATGCGACTGGAAAGGCTTTTTGAGCTTTTATTGGGTACAAGGCAATTTATGTGGTCCACCCTAGTGCATTTTTCAGATCAGTCTCATTTGGACACATTTTAACCTCACGCCGGAGAAGTCATTTTGGTGTAGCTGTAGATCTTTGCAACGCTGCTGTTTAAGACAACTATAACAAAACCATACCCTGCCCTCAGTGCCGTTCCCCAGTGGTGGAAAGCAATGGGCAGTGCAATCCTAAACCCTGTGCAGCGTCGGTGAAACGGGGTTGCGTTGACGCTGCGCCCTTAGGCCGACGCGGGAGCGCCAATCGGCACCCCTGTGTCGGCACTAAGACCTGTTGCGCCCATGCAGTGCCTCCCTTGCATAGGGCGAAGCCAGCTGGCATAAGGGAGGCACCATGACAGGGATTGGTGGGAGGAGGGCAAGAGGAGGGCGGGATGAGGGCGGGTCCAGGATTCGGCCATAAGACCAAATCCTAGACCCGTTCCAGAGATCCGGGGAGCCCATAAGGGAGGCTGGAGCCTCTCCTATGGTAGGGGAGCGAACGCTCCCTTGCCATGGGGAGGCTCTAGCTTGTCCTAAGCAGCGCTGGATACAGAGGCGGATCTACAGGGAGGGCAAAGCTCTAAGTGTTGCAAGGAGCCTTACCCTGTCATGTAAATCCCTCCTCTCCCTTGCTGCTATAGCCAGTAAGCAACCCCAAGATGTTGCTTTTCCCTGTGAGGATTGGCTAAAACGGTGCAGGAGAGGAGTGATTTCCACTGCAAGGTAAGGCTTCTTGCAAAACTTAGAGCTTTGCCCCCCCTTAGATCTGCCTCTGGCTGGATATGGTACTGGCCCATCGGCCTCGCCAGTCTGGCACTGGATTGTGCCCTGAGTGTGTGCAAAATAGATGCTCACTTTTCATGCATTTTTGGAAGGTGCATCTCAGAGTAACACACATTTTTCAATAACAAACAGTAACCTTTTTTTTTCCAGGGCTGCTTTGCAATTGCCTGATTGCTTTCAGGCAAAATGCTCTATTTAACATCTCCTTCCAATGTGAACAACAATTAAGAGCATTGTCCTTCTTCTACACCTCACTTGCTCACTTGCAAAGAAGGGCTCTTTAATACACTGTCCAAGTAGATGTTTTGACAGAGCTCATTGCCTAATTTGCTCCTCAGCCCATCATACCAGGTCACAGACAAAGGAGCCTTTAATCCCAGTCACCCCAGTATAGCATGCAATGGTATCAATCAATCAATAGGTACTTATATACCGCTTTTCAACACGAAGTTCACAAAGCGGTTTATAGGCAAATAGTAATAATAATAAAGTTAAATGGCTCCCTGTCCCAAAAGGCTCACAATCTTAAAAAAAAAAAAAGGCAGACCACCAGCAACAGCCACCAGTAAGACTGCACAGGGGTGAAGAGGGAATTACTCTCCCCCTGCTAAATATAAGAGAAACACCACTTGAAAAAGTGCCTCTTGCCCTGTTAGCAGGGGTCCTAGAACAGTGTTTCTCAAACTGTTGGTTGGGACCCACTTGGTGGGTCATAACTTGAAGTCAGGTGGGTCTCAGAGAGCTGGGAGCAGCCATCTTCGAAGCTGCAGATCTCACTCTTGCTATATTCATTTTGTGTTAACATATTTAATATCAGCGGCGTCATTCACCCGGTATGCTGGGCGGGACTTACCTTTGAGTGGCAGTCCGCCCGTTGCGTCATGCCGCGTTCCGCCACTTCCGGCGCGTTCTGGCGGGCGGGAAAGCGGTGGAACGCGGCGTGATGCAACGGGCAGACTGCTGCTCAAAGGTAAGCCCCACCCAGCGTACCGGGTGAATGATGCCGCTGTTTAATATCCAATATAAGAACATAAGAACATAAGAAGAGCCCTGCTGGATCAGGCCAAAGGCCCATCTAGTCCAGCTTCCTGTATCTCACAGCGGCCCACCAGGCGCCCCAGGGAGGCATGAAACAACAAGATGCTTGCATCCTGTTGCCACTCCCTTGCACCCGGTACCAGTAGCCCATCACCTTTGTAAGGAGGTTGCACAATCCATCATTGCCTATAGCCCACGATGGACTTTTCCTCCAGAAATCTGTTCAATCCCCTCTTAAAGGCATCAAGACCAGATGCCATCACCACCTCCTGTGGCAAGGAGTTCCACAGATTAACTACCCGGTGGGTTAAAAAGTACTTCCTTTTATCTGTTTTATTTTAACTCTCCCAACCCTCAGCTTTAGTGGATGCCCCCTGGTTCTGGTGTTTTAAGAGAGGGAAAAGAACACCCCTCTATCGACTTTATCCCTTCCATGCATAATTTTGTATGTCTCAATCATGTCCCCCCTCAGGCGCCTTTTTTCTAGACTGAAGAGCCCCAAACGCTGCAGTCTTTCTTCATAAGGGAGGTGCCCCAGCCCCATAATCATTTTTGTCGCTCTCTTCTGCACCTTTTCCTACTCCACTATGTCCTTTTTGAGATGCGGCGACCAGAACTGGACACAGTATTCCAGGTGTGGCCTTACCATCGATTTGTACAATGGCATGATGATATTGGCTGTTTTATTCTCAACCCTTTTTTAATGACCCCAAGCATGGAATTGGCCTTCTTAATTGCTGACGCACACTGGGTCGATACCTTCATTGAATTGTCCACCAGCACCCCGAGATCTCTCTCCTGAGCTGTCACAGACAGCTCAGAACCCATTAGCCTATAGGTAAAGTTTTGGTTTTTTGCCCCAACGTGCATCACTTTACATTTGTCTATGTTGAAACGCATCTGCTATTTGGCTGCCCATTCCCCCAACTGGGAGAGATCCTTCTGGAGCTCTTCACAATCGTTTCTGGTTTTTACCACCCGGAAAAGTTTTGTGTTATCCGCAAACTTGGCCACCTCGCTGCTTATCCCTGTCTCCAGGTCATAAAAGTGAGGGTTTTAAAATTGTGCTTTTTACATAATATTTTGCCTAATCTTGCTTTCTGTCAGGGATGTTTCATGGTTGTGCAATTGCTGCAGTTCAAGAATGCCGGTTTGAATTCCAGGAGTGTCATTTGATTTCATCACAATGACAGCACTTCCTGCTTGATTATATAATCAAGCTATGACCTCACTTCCAGGTAATGACATTGTCACTTCTGGTGGGTCACGATAGGAGTGTCATTCTAAAAAGAGGATCTCTGTCTAAAGAGTTTGAGAACCACTGTCCTAGAGTATTCCCTTCTTTATACATCTCAGCTATAGGCTCCTTTGCAGGAGCCCAAATGCAAGTAAATTGACTGAGGGTGCAATCCTAACCTGGAGTTAGGCCGGCACAGTTAGGCCAGCAAAGTTTTGCCTGCACAAGGGCCACCATAAAGTATGTACACAGGTGTACACCAAACTCCCTGACTCTGAGAGTAGTCCAAACACGCTTTATGTTGGCTCTGGTGCCAGCCAAACTGTGCTGGCCAAACTGTGCTGGCCTAACTCCAGGTTAGGATTGCACCCTGAGTTGATGCATAAGTGAAAACCTGGCAAATCGTAAGTTGTTGATCACACTGGAAGTAGGGAAGAGATTTTGCCCAAGTCTAGACTCGTGCAAGACTCAATGGGTAGAGCTGACCCTTCATCCCATACTCAACTCAAAATATGGTGCCTTTCAAAAATTGACTTTTGATTTTATTTTAATTATAGCTGCTCTGTAGTGTCAAAGTTCAACCATGAACTACAGAGTTTTATGAGATAAAACACTGTATGAAGCATCCATACATTGTAAAAAAAGTATGCTAACTGACCAAGAGGCACTTTTTCAAGTGGTGTCCTCTTATATTTAGCAGGGGGAGAGTAATCGTCCCTCTTCACCCCTGCGCAGTGTCTTTTCTAGTGGCTGTTGCTGGTGGTGGTCTGCATTTTTCAGATTGTGAGCCCTTTGGGGACAAGGAGTCATTTACTTGAGGTACCGTATTTCCCCAAGTATAAGGCGCACCAAAGTATAAGACGCACCTTAATTTTGGGGCCAGAAATTTGAAAAATTTCTGCCTGGCACACCCCTTGAATAAGACGCACCCAATTTTTAGCCCCCATTTTTTTTGGGAAAAAGGTGAGTCTTATACTTGGGGAAATACGGTATATGAATACATTGATTGATTGATTGAAAGTGTCACTGTCAGTTTGCTAATGTGGATGATATCTCTATCAGTAGCAGCTGAGGTAGTGCACACCACTGCTTTAGTTAACCTGTCAATGGCTTAAACTGGTTGTCCCAGAAGAAGGGTTACAAGATGTTGAAGCACATTGAGTCATAAATTATTTCGGGTCATTTGGTCCGCTCCTTGTTTGTCTTTGTATCGGTGCCCTCCTTTCTTGATCCTGGTGTACAATGAACTGTTTCAAAGTAAACAAATATAGGACAGAGATGGAAGGAATGGTCCATCTGCAAGTACAATGCCATAGTGCATATTGCAGGGCATTGGTGAGAGTAGAGGAGTGTCACAAGCATACAAGCGCCCCCCCTATTTTCATCTGTGAAGCATTGGCAGGGATGATGCAAGTCCTATTGCCGCAGTTGGACTGCTGCTTCAGCAGCTACCCTGGCTGCCGATTCACTTCCAGGGTCGAAGTGCTAGTGTTGACTTTTCGGTCACAATCCAAGGCGCCTGTTGGGCATGTCTACGCCAGCTGAACGCAAGCACTTACCTTGACCCAGGTGCGCCAACAGAGGCAGCCAGTAAGCTGCTTCTCCCTTGGCTGAATTCAGCCAGCACAGGGATTTTTCTGGGTGGGGGGAAGGCGGAAGGAGGAGGAAGGGGTGAGGGAGGGCGTTCTGGTGGGCAGAACAGCCCGAGGAGTGGAGCAGCATCCAAACCCTTGTCGCCGGCCCATTCAGCCCCGGTTCGGGCTCCTGTGGAAGGCTCGGACTTGTGCCTGCAATTTTGATGTTTGTCCCCTCGCTCCGCGTTAAGCTGGTGCTGCTTCCTAACTTGGTTAGGCAGCAGCACAGACCAGCCAGCCTGTCTGCTTCTGCCCAAGTTAGGATTGCGCCCTTAAAGCCCAGTAGTGCTATCCAGCCGGTATGCTGGGCGGGGCTTACGTTTGATCGGCAGTCCGCCTGTTGCGTCATGCTGCGTTCCGCCGCTTTCCCGCACGCCCCGGCAGGTGAGAAAGTGGCGGAATGCGGCATGATGCAACGGGCGGACTGCCAATCAAACGTAAGTCCTGCCCAGCGTACCGGCTGGATAGCACTACTGTTAAAGCCCTATATGATTCTGGACCAGAGTATGTGAAGAACTCCCTCTTTTTGTGTAACCCTATTTGTACTGTCATCAGAGAGGGCCCTTCTGATTGTGCTACCACCAGGGGATGGCGGCCAGAAATAGGGCCTTCTCGGTGGTGGCTCTTCGGTTGTCGAATTCCCTCCCCTTGGAATTAAGAACAGCTCCCTCTCTGGCAACCTTTCGGCAGAGCCTTTTTTTTTTTAATTCAGGGAGGCTTTTAATGGCTGACATGCTAGTCTGGCATTTTTTATTTTATACTTGTGTCCACTGGGGTCTGCTTTCTCTTAATTATGTCAATGTTATGTAATTTTATTATGTCAATCGTATGATGTCAATGTTTTTAATCTTTTGTATTGTTTTAGGGCTTAATCCTATTGCCCTTAGCGTGGGTGGTATCCTCATACCACCTGCGTCTCTCTCGCAAATGGTGCCATAAAGCAACTTCAATGTTGGCGGTAAGCCGTTACCGCTAGCGCTGGGGCAGTGCCATGGTGACAGCGGCCATGGGCGCCCCGGAGGGAGCCCCGTTTGCCAGCGATGCGGCCATTCTGGGTGGGGCAGGAGGGCGTTCTGGGTGGGGGGAGGGAGTGGAGCAGGGCGGAACCAGCAGAGACTCCTGTCACTGGTTCACGACCTCCGAGTAAGTCTGCGCTGCCTTAAATGGTGGCCTTCACTTCTGCACTGGCTAAAATGCCGGAGCAGAAGCGAGTAGACCCATCGCCCGCCCTGCCCCCTTACCACGGGGAAAGGGGACAAACGCAACTGCCTGGCTGCCATGGGACGCAGTGCTAGCCACCTGGCTACCACTCTGCTCCTGGGCAGTCAGCCAGTATAGGATTGGGCTGTTAATCTTTTACCTTGTATCTTTTTAATGTTGCAATCTGCCTTGGGTACTCCAATGTGAGTAGAAAGGCAGCACAAGAATTCTGTAAATAAATATATAAAGAAGCTTAACAAACAGAACAAAAGGTGAACAGAGGGCTAGTTTGATTGAGAGGATTAATATTTGATTGTAGTATTTTTTAATTGAAAATTTCTGCCATTTGTTCCAAAATGACTAAACATTAGCACTTCACTTCATGAAACCATTTATGTTCGGGTCTCAGGCCGCTTGAGTCTTCCTTGTTGTATTTCTGTACCACTGTGAAAATGATTCAGAACATTGACCGTTAATGGCAATTCTGGAACACTGGTTAATATTCTGCTTAAGCATGTAATGAAGGAAGAAAGTTGAATGTTTTTCTAAAAGCAGCACGTTTCTCCATCTGAAGTAAAATAAACCAGGACTTTGTTTATCAAAGTAATTATTCCCTGGGGAGCGAATGAGAAAGATGGAGGCAATTATGAATGACCTTGATTCGTATAGTCGTTGAGAACTTCTGAATTTGTGGCTGACATAATTTCATTTTAAATACAGACCTTTTTGTTTGTTTGTTTTAAAGTTTCAGCCATGACTAGTAAAAATAATTTCAAATTCTGTTTTCTTTTCGTTTGGTTGAGGTTCACTATGGGAATGCCCACAGCATGGTTTTTGTCAAGGTTTGGATGAGCTGATCCGGTATGTCAGATTGTCCCAAGCTACGTAGCAACACTGCTTGTCCCCCCATCCCAAATGTCGATCCCCCTTTGCCCAAAATGGGGGATTTGCAGTCAACATATGGAAACATTTTGTGCAGCACCCATAAAACATAGAACTTGGTCTTGACAGCTACTACTTCCCACTGTTTTAGTTCGGCATATAGAAACAAAACAACACATTCAGAATAAGCATGTGCTATTGGGGCTGTACCATTTCAGACTGTGTGTGTATGTAAGGGGGGATTTCCTGTTTGAATGTTCCGATGTTTAAAAAAAGACCCCAAGCTCTCTGTACATTGAGAAAAGCTAGCACATCGGAGAGAAGACAAGGTTAAAACCAATCTCTCTTGTGCGTTAGTTTGTTCGCAAAGTAAACATTACACATGGATGCATGTAAAAGTTCCCAGACAGTCCTTTTAAAATCGGAAATATTGCTTCCAGAGGGGCATTTTCATTAAAGAAGTTGCTGGGAATGGTGCTTAACCCTTTTCCTACATACTTTTTTCCTGCTCCAAATAATCCTGAAAATGGTATCTAAGCAGCTGGCAGAGTAATGTTACATGCAGAGAATGTTGAAAGTTTTGTACGCACAAAAGTACTTAGGGGTGCAATTTCTTCACTAGCAGTTCGAACTGGTATGATCCTGACGGAGCTGTAATGCATAATTACTTGAAATATTCAGAAGCTTTGGATTAACCCTACCTCTTTTTCTATTGGTTGGAAGAAAGGTTATTGAGGGCCTAATCCAGAGCCCAATCCAGAGCCAGCCATGGGTGCCCTGGAGGGATGCTGCCTTTCTGGTCAGGGCAGGAGTGTGTTCTGGAGTGGGGGCGTGGTGGAGCAGGGGCAGAACTGGCGGGAAACTGTGGGTCGGGACTCACTTGGTGGGTCATGACAGGATTTCAAATGTCGTAGAGAGCTGGGAGCAGCCATCTTGGAAGCTGCGGACCTTACTCTTGTTATATTCCTGTTGTGAGTTTTCACAGTTTGAATTTTTAAGAAAGGGTTTGTTTGTTTTTAAGAAAGAAATTGTTTTTAGTTCAGTGCTTTTATATAATATTTTGACCTAATCTTGCATTCTGTCAGGGATGTTTCCTGGTTGTACAATTGCAGCAGTCCAAGAGTGCCAGTTTACATTCCAGGAGTGTCATTTGCTTATGTCACAATGATGGCACTTCCAGCTATGACATCACTTCAATCCTATCTTACTCATCAGAAGCAAACACTTCTAGTTATGGCTTTACTGAGATGTAAATATATTTGTAATTATTGTTTATGAGTTGGAACTATTTCCTATTAGGTAATTCCAAAGTATAAATGCACGCTTTACCAGTATTTTGTCTAAAGCAGTGTTTCGCACCAGTGGGTCATGAACCAGCTTCAAGTGGGTTGCGAAACACCTAGAGCAGCCGTACTGACTATATCGGAAGATGAGATGCTGGAAACGGGGGAGGGCTGTGTGCTTGTTTTGCTTGTCCCAAGGTTGTAAATAGTCTTTTTTCTTTCTGATTATTTGAAAATGGCTGAGAAGTAACCCAGGGCACAAGCCGATTCATGTCTACTCTGAAGTAAGTCCCACTATGTTCAATGGGGCTTACTCCCAGGAAAGTGGGTATAGGACTGCAGCCTTATTGCTGCATTCTGAGGAAAGCAGCAGGCTCTGGCGTTAAATGATGGCATTTCCAGCCATGACATAACTTCCGGTGGGTCCCAGACAGATTGTCATTCTAAAAAGTGAGTCCCAGTGCTAAAACGTTTGCGTATCAAAGTGAATGTGGGAAGGGAAGAAAACTTGCAACACACTTGAGGCCGAGGACTGGTGCAGAATGCTGCATCAAACCTGGCCCATTTGCTCCCCCAATGTCACATGGAAGACATAGTGCTTCGTTTAGTAGTATGGATTGCACTGGTAGCTCTGTGAAAAGCAGAGGGGTATCTGCAATAAGAGGCCTACACCTGTGAGTGAAATACACCTTGAGAATACTGGCAGCACCACAGAAACGTTTTTTTCTTCTTCTTAAGCAGGTGCTCCTCCCATTGCTTTTGCTCAGTTCCACCTCCAGTTCAAGCCACTGTGTTTTGTACACAGCTCACCCTCTAAACTTTTACTAGAATAGCACAGAGGACAAACTGCAGGAACCCTCTTCAGTAACCTCTGCCTCACCCCTTTTAAGCTGTGAGTTTAAAGTTGTTCTTATGTTGAGATACTTTTTTTCAAAACTGTCTTTTCAGCGTTATCATTTTTAAAAGCTTGTTTAACTTTTATGTATGCACTTGGCAATGAGTTACTATAAAGCAAATAAAACGATGTCCCAGCTGCCTGGAAGGGGTGATACGGCAGATAGCATTCACACCCTCATCTTTGTATTCCATTCCTTCAAGGATATCAGTAAGTAAACAGTGCTGAGACGCTAATATGTTTAATACAGAAACAATTTCTTGGGCCCCACATTGTAACTGTGGGAAAGGTAACACATTCTTGTTTTTTGTTCAGGTGTTTTTCTTTGCCATTATCAATTGGATATCAGGCTGGATGACCGCCAGTTTGGGAGTGTTCTGAACAGTTAGGGCCATCTCTGAGGCTGTCCTGAGCAAGAGATCTTAAGAAATTACTAATGACCTGAACCGATTCACTTTGTCAATAGCTAGGCGCAAGCACCCTAAAGCAGTGGTATTCAAACTTTTTAGATCCTGACCCACTTTTTAGAATGGCACTCGTGTCAGGACCCACCGGAAGTGATGCCATTAACCTGGAAGTGATGTTGTGGCAGGAAGCGACATCATCAAGCAGGAAGTGCTGTCATTGTAACAATAAAATGACACTCCTGAAATGCACTTTGGCCTTCTTGGACTGCAATTGTACAAATGAAACATCCCTGACAGAAAGCAAGATGAGGACAAAATATGATGTAAAAGCACTGAACTAAAAACAAAATTTTAAAAAACCCTCACTTGAAAATTCAAACTGTTAACACTCACAGAAGGAATATAACAAGAGTAAGGTCAGCTGCTTCCAAGATAGCTACTCCCAGCTTTCGGCGACCCACCTGACAGCAGGTTGTGACCCACCAAGTGGGTCCCGATCTACAGTTTGAATAATACTGCCCTAAAGAATCAAGCATTTGTTGTTGTTTTATCCATTCAGTCATGTCTTTAAGAGGGGATTGGACGGATTACTGGAAGAAAAGTCCATCGTGGACTATAGGCAATGATGGATTGTACAATCCCCTTACATTAGTAGTAGGCTACTTCAGAGTACCGGGTGCAAGGGAGTGGCAACAGGATGCAAGCATCTTGTTGTCTCATGCCTCCCTGGGGCACCTGGTGGGCCGCTGTGAGATACAGGAAGCTGGACTAGATGGGCCTTTGGCCTGATCCAGTAGGGCTCTTCTTATGTTCTTATGTCCGACTCTTCGCAAATTTATAGGCAAGAGCTCTCCATGGTATCAAGCTTCTTTGCCCATGCCTTCTTCTTGTTCCACTAACAATTCCTAACATCACTGACTTTTCTAATGAATTTGGATGCATGACATGGCCAAGGTAAATCAGTTGTAGTCTTGCAATTTTGGCTTCTAATGATGCATCTGGTTTTATATGGTCGAGCCCTTCTCTGTTGGTTACTCTGGCTGTCCATGTTATATGTAAATTTTTGCCAGCACCACAGTTGAAAAACATTAATTCTTCTTTAGTCAGCTATTCTTATTGTCCGAATCTCACTCCCATACATTGTTACCGGGAAAACTATTGCCCTAATTAGTTTACCTTTTGTATTTAGGGTGATATCTTTGCTTTTCCAGATCTGATGAATCTGCCAAATGACTGGGTTATCAAGCATTTAGTGATATCTTTGAAATAGATGTTTTCAACAAGCATACTCCATTGAGATAAATAAAAGATAAATATAAAAACGTAAGAAGGGACCTGCTGAATCAAACCAAAGGTGCTGACTAGCTTAGCATCTTGCTTCCTGCAGTGACCAGGCAGATGCCTTCAGGAAGCTCAAAAAAATGGTATGAAGAAAATATCACTCCCATCTTGTTACCTTCCAGAAACTAGTATTCGAGACATACTACATTTAAATCTAGAAGCGCCATATTGTGCTAATAGCCACCAACTTATTCTCCATGAATTTCTCTAATCTTTATCAAAGCCATTTTGGCTAGTGATCCAATCACCATGTGACAAGGAGAAAGTAGGGAGGATGCTTTCTTATGCAAGATGCTGGAATGAGTGGGAGCTGCCCCAGGGCACTACTGTGATCTAATGTGCTTTTGTGAGCTCCTGTTCATTTTATTGGGATAACTTCCTGCTAGCGTTTGAGAAGTCGGCCTGTGCAGGCTCTTGCCGGTGGAGGAATATCCTCTTACTCGATCCTCCCAGTACACGTGTTGGTGGATTGTAAAGCAACTTCCCCTCCTTGTCAGTATAGCAACACCATGTACTTCCTGCCTTTTCTTGCCGTTGTAATGTTCCCAGCTGCAAATATTACATTTGTGACGTCCCTTTCAGACTGTGATGTGTGCGGGATGTGGGGATGGATCGCAGCCAGAACCCGAGAACTCCCCTGTCTGGTAAACCGCCCCCCCCCCAGTTATTTAAATAATGTCAGCAGTTTAAACAATCTCACCCAGATTGCAATCCTAGCCTGGAGTTAGGCAAGCACAGTTAGGCTAGCAAAGTTTGTCTGGCACAAGGGCCACTGTAAAGCGCATTTGGACCACACTTGGGAGTCAGGGGGGATGGCGCACATCTGTGTTCTGGCCTCTCTGACTCCAAACATGGTCCAAGCTTTGCTGGCCTAACTGTGCCAGCCTGACTCCAGGCTAGGATTGCGCCTCCAGTGTATAAGGAAATTATTTTTTTAACAGCAACCAGGGTGGTGATGCCCCTTACAAAAACCTCCACCTGTTCTTTCTCACTGTGGACTCCTTCACTAATCACCTGTTGCCACCATATACTAAAAGCCTTTCCCCTGATAACATGAATAGCATAGGCATGGGAATGGGCACAAGTGATCACTCAACAACATCAGTTTCAACAATTGTTGAAACAAACTTTACTTAGAAAAATAATAAAGTTGCTTGTCAGGTCCCGTTGCATCCAAAGGGGTAAGGGGCGCAGCCCTGCAAGGTGTGTCCCAGGGTGGCATATCTTCCAGCTACGCTGCTGAGGCAGGGGAAACGTGATCTGGAGCCGTGGTTGGTTTTATTTCCCCTTCTTCCTCTAGCACTACTGGAAAAAGAAATTGGGGGTGGAAAAAAGCTGTCGTAGCTCCAGATAACTTCTCTCTCCCTCCTTGATGCTTACCAATTATCAACTGTGTCGGGAGAATTGATTTGGGTTGATTTGGGAGGGTGTTCCAGCAGGCGGGGCAGCTTGAGGAGGCAGCCTCATCCACCCCCCTCCCATCCCCAGGCTACATGGCCCCGATTCAGGCTTCTGCAGAAGGCTCAGACTTGCCCCTGCAGTTTTGCAGTCGCAGGTCCAATTTGTCCCCTTGTTCTGCGCTGAGCTGCTGCTGCCTCTAACAGAGGAGAGAACCACACTGTGAAGGCTACATCTGGGACTGAGGATTCAGTGAATCACAGAATACTGTGTATTTGTAAAAACTCCATTGAAAAATGGTGCTTTAGACTAGCCTTTAGACTAGCCATGTAAGCTGCCTTGGGCATTTGCTTCGGCATGGGAAAGGCATGGGTAAGTTCTTCAAAATAAAATAAATAAAATAAAACAGGCTGCTGGCCTGCCTGTTCCAGCCCAAGTTAGGATTGGGCTGTGAATCCGTTTTCTCAGACTTGACTCTAGGAAGGAATCATCTTTAACTTGAACTACTGTTTGCAAATAAAGTTAACTGTGAATCCTGTTTCTTCACATAGAAACAACAGCATGACCATGACGATCAGCTTTCTACTCCCTTTGCAGTCCTTCTTCCCAGTAGCCAGAATGTTTCATGGTACTATTAGACTTTTTCCTTTCCTTTTGTTTCTGGATAGAATCCATCAGGAAGCTATTTTGTGAAAGTCCCATTAAAATGAACAGAGCAGAAGGTCATGGGTAGCTTGCGTCCATTATTATTCAGTATAGATGACAGTGGTAAGACAACACTCCACTCCTTGTTACTAAACCTAGTCGGTCTACCCAATGCATCAAATATAAGAAGAGATAAATACCTCTTCATTCCTTTACCTTTTTAAGATCAGCTGTTGAGTTCTTGCTCTAGTGCTGTCCTTTTCGGAGGAAAGATTTGGTAGCATTTGGAGAAGTCCTTATTCAGAAATAACACTGCAGTTGTGAATCAAGCTGCAATCCTATGCACAGTTTCCTGAGAGTGCAGTGAGCACAGTGAGACTTACTTCTGAGTAAACATGCATAGGATTGTGCTGTCAATTTCCCAAAAAAGACTCTCCAAACCTGCATTTTTTTCCTGCTTCAGGTAACAAACATCCTTGTTTACTTATGTTTTTTATATTAAGTAAAGTTGACATGTTGGAACTGTAACCGTTTTTAATTCATTGTTTCAGTTATTGGGTTTTTATGCTTTTGTACAGTCATCTCTTGCCTTACACGAGGGTTACATTCCAGAATCAGTGTGTGGAGTTAATATTGTGTAAGCTGAAATCATGTATATTCAGAATTACATTGAAAATCACTGCCATTGGCAAAATAGGTACTGTCTCTTTAAAAATGTCATGCAGCAAGAAGCAGGCAGGAACTGGGAGAAAAGCAGCATCATTCTCCCATCTCAGTCCTGCTTTCCTGCATGTGTTTAGTAAGTGGAATCACCTTCACTATTTAAACTGCAGTTGTATCTCTTGTATTGTCAAGCAGGAGTAGTTGAATTTGTGCAAGTCAACTGCACTGAAGTTGAGGCGTGACTGTACTGGCAAGTAGAAAAGTGGTTTAAAAGTTTTTTAAAAAGGGAAAAAGGAAAGCTGTGAAAGGATCAGAGCGTTTGAGTCAGAACAATGGTCCATCTAACCTGAGCTCAGCCTACTCTCAGAAGGATCTTAGACAGAGGTCTTTTCCCTATCTCAGAATTAGGAAGTTCATTGATTGAGGGTGCAATCCAGTGGTGGTATCTAAAGCGGGAGGAACCGGAACGCTGGGCGGGACGTACGGTTGATTGGCAGCCCGTCCATTCCGCCGCCTTCCCGCCCGCCGGCCGGCCGCGCGGGCTGCCCCTGGTTGGCGCGCCCCACCGCTGCTCACCCAGGCACCTGGCACGCCCCCACCTGTCCCCCGCGGCGAACAGGCGCCCCCTCCAAGGCCAGGGCAACCCGCGCGGCGGGCAGACGGGCAGGCAGCGGAACCGAATGGACGGGCAGCCAATCACACGTAAGTCCTACCCAGCGTTCCGGTTCCTCCCGCTTTAGATACCACCACTGGCACAATCCTAACCTGGCATTGTGCCGGCGCAGCGCTCTTGCGCTGGACCAGCACTGTCACAAACGAGGGCTAGCTTAGCTCTGCTGGCGCAGGGCCTCTCCAAGGGCATGGCAGGGGTGGGCAGGAAGCGTAACAGGGAGGAAACAGGGGCAGAGACAGGACACCGCTGTTGGGCCGTATCCAGACCCCCATCCCTGGCCCTGACTTGGGCCACTCCTGGCCACGTGGACTTGCGCCTGTTCTTTGGCGGGCACAGATCTGAGCAGCCATATAGGGCTGGCTGGGGCTCAAGGGAAAATATCCCCTTGCCCCACGCTGAGCTGCTGCTGCCTCTTAACGGCATTAGGACAGGTGAGCTGGCCTGCCCGTTCCAGCACAGGTTAGCATTGCGCTGTGAATTCCTCGTTCTTCCCAATCTGTGTTTTGATTCAGTGACTCTGCCAGGCTTTAATTCCTTAAGCTAATGCAGTCTGTGAGAAAAGTATATGTTAACACCTGGATTATTTTTAAGTTCAGAAAGTTGTCTTTGCGTAGTCTAGAGATCCCAAATGCATTTACTCAGATGGTATAATGAGCATGTAAGGGCTTATCTCCTTATCGATGTAGCATCTGAGAAGGGCTATTTTCTGTGCACTGAAAAATACCGTGAACATTTTTTCCATAGCTTTCATGTTATGTGATTTGTTTAATGTTCTCTTGCCTTTGGCAAGTCTTGGAAAATTATTTTCCTTTTAAAAGGCCTTTTAGGTGATGCAAGGGAGTTGTTATATTTCTCTGTTAATTTTTTTCCTATATATTTACTTATCAATTCTGTTTTCTGAATAGTTGTTGAAAGAACAGAAGTTTGTAAATTATACAATGCTAAACTGCGGATCCAATCCATGGCAGCATGCCCAGACACTGTCAAATGTTTTTCCTCTTTCTGGCTGGTTCTTAGCAATTACGGATTATAGAAGTGTTAACATTTCTGTATTTAAATGTTTTTGGTTGTTGTTTCTGTTAAGTGTACTCTGTACGCCATTGTACAACAAGTAGTCTTTCTTTAAACAGAAGGAATGCTATTGGCAGCGCAATCCTGCACTGCCCGTCGTGCCGACGCGACGTCATAGCATCGGCACGATGGCCTTAGCGTTAGCCAATCGGCACTCCCATGTCAGCGCTAGAGCAGCAGGACCGGCGCTGCAGGCAGCGCTGGTCCTGCTGCGTCTGCACTGAGCCAACTGAAGCTGGTTGGCGTGAGGGAAGCTCCACGGGGAAGCGGCATGGGGATTGGTGGGAGGGAGGGAGGCAGGGGCGGGACTTGGGCGGGACATGGGCAGACTTGGGAGGTGGCCATATGGCCACATCCTAAGGTTGTCAGCGAGGCCGCAAGGCCCCGATTCAGGCTGTGCGGTCTCCTTGAATCTGCACCCGCTCTTTAGCGGGCGCAGATTCAAGGAGCACATAGGGGAGGCTGGAGCTTCCCCTACGGTTAGAAAGCAAATGCTCCCTTGCTGGGGGGGGGGGGCTCCAGCCTCTTCTAAGCAGTGCTGGATATGGTGCTGGCCCATCGGCCTCACCAGTCCGACACTGCTTTGGATTGCGCCCTAAATTATTGTATCTGTAAAAGTGAAATGGGAAGAAATGAACCTGTGTTTCATTGTCTGTCCCACTCTCCTGCTGTCCTCTATATCAATTTAATTGTGCACAGTGAATAAAGGCACAATTAAGAGCATCACTTAGGTCAGCGCATGTCAGTTGCGCCTGCCTGGGAATGTCGCAAATGTGCTGTGAGCTACATCTGCACCACTCGACTGCAGGCGAGCCTGGCGTGAGCACGCGCACTGATCTGCCTGCCCCGGAGCAGCCTGCAGGTAAGGCTGGCTGAGTTTGGCTGGCACACGACCCCAGGGAGGGTGGGGGATGGTGGAACAGGGCAGGGGGAGCGGGGAGAGGGCAGACCCATGGGCGGGCTGGCACGGGGAGTAGGGTCTAACCAAGGGTCTAACATGAGGCTAACCCAGTGATGTCATGCAGGGGGTACGCGGGGGTACGCGAGTACCGGTTTCTAGGATTATGGCTGGCCCTGCCCATTCGCCCGCCCACTCGTCGACTCCGCCCCCTGCAACGTTTGAATTTCCTGCATGTTTGAGTTGCCTGCACGTTCTCAGAGCCAGGCAGGCAGCGAGCGGAGCCTTGCCTTGCCTTGCCACTGAAAAATGAGCTGCTCTGGGGTTTTGGAACTGTTGGGTCACTTTAACATGATGCCAGTCCTCCTTAACATGTTCTGGGGGTGCTGTGGAATACTGTTGCAACTGTTGGGTCAGTTTAAAATTGTCTGAGGCCTCAAAAAGGGATTTTTTCATGTCACTTCCTGCCACGACATCACTTCCGGCTTATGACATCACTTCTGGTGGGCGGGTCCCGACACGTGCCAATCAAAAGTGAGTACCTGTTCTTAAATCATTTAGATGACACCATTGGGCTAACCGTCAGCCTCGACCTGGTCGGCCTTGCATGGCCTACTCAGAGGTGTGCCAGCAGTTTCGCTGGTGCAGATTTGTGTAGCCCTATTGGGGATGCTGGGGTCTGTTCCAGAGTAAGGAGAAACGTACTGTATTTCCTGTACTCTGAGGCAGCCTCCAGCTGCCTCCTATACTGCACTGGATACAGCATAGTACAGATTTGGGTACAAAATTTTAAAATCTATATATAATGCTCACATTTTATATTAGTTTTTATATGTTAATTTTCTGAATTCCTTGTTTTATAGAAAAAAAATTATGCATGTAACTATAACAATGCAGACGGGGGAAATAATGACAAGTTACTTGGTGATTTCTTCTTCTTCAGTCCTTAGCTGGTGCTTGGGAAGCAGGTTGTCCTCTCAACCAGTGATCCGTGTGTCATTCATGACATGCTTCTAAAGTGTTTCCATTATGTCAGCTAGTGGGATAGTAGGATTTGAGAGGGTAGATCTTGGCTTTACCGATCATCCAAATGGCAATATAGTGATTGCTTACAGAGCAATCCTACGGACCGCGCAGCGTCGACGCAACGGGGTTGCGTTGACGCTGCGTGCTTAGCGCTGACGTGGGGGCGCCAATTGGCAATGGGACCGGCTAAGGCAACGGGACCGATGTTGCAGGCAGCGCGGGTCCTGTTGTGCCCACGCAGCACCACCCTAGCATCGGCCAAAGCCAGCTGGCACAAGGAAGGCGCCTTGATGGGGCGGCACGGGGATTGGGCAAGGGAGGGAGAATACTGCCACTCTGCTTTGGGGGCCGGTGAATTTAACCACATCTGCTTTTGTTTTCTGGCACCTTCTGTGATAGCTACTTCCTTTCTGTGGCTTCTGATCAACTCCTGGTTAAACATATGCTGTACTAAAATCAAACCATTATTATCCAGCACTTCATTGCAAGGAACATGGAGGATGCTGTGCTTGATAAGGTCCTAACTGTTTCTGTCTGGGAGAGCAATCCAGCTAATGGTGAGGTCCTAGGATGGAGCTAGGAGGTTGACAGACAAGGAAGTGGAAGTTCCAGATTGAAGCAGTCCAAGCCAATGTCAGGAACTGAATCTTTTTCCTCAAGACAATTCTGGGTTTTGTTCTTTGGATTGTCTCTGAGCAGGCTTCAGGTACCTAGAATATTACTTCACTGGTCTATGTATTCCATATTAATTATTTAATTCTCTCTCTCTCTCTCTCTCTCTCTCTCTCTCTCTCACACACACACACACACACACACACACACACACACACACACACACACAATGCGGGGCTGGAGTGCTACGTGTAAATCACTCCTCTCCCTCATGTAGCCATGTGCACATGCCATGCATGTAGCCATGCATGTATTAGCCAGGGCCGGCTTTAAGCCAATGTGACCAATGTCGTCACATCGGGCCCCACGCTTCAGGGGCCCCCACACTAGCAGGGTGAGCATATTGCCTGTGGCTACAGCTGGGATCTCTATGGGCTGTAAGTCAGTGGGGCGAGCAGAGCAGCTTTACCTTGGTCTCTCCCACCTGCCTCTGCCTCTGAACTGCCCAAGATGGGCCACCTGGAAGCAGTTGGCGGTGATGTTATGATATCACCTCCAACTACTTCCACATGCCATGCGTTGCACGTGGCATGAACAGCACTCTTCTGGGTGAATGGGGGCCCCGCAGGGAGGGTTGGGGGCCCCACAGGAATGCCCCACATTGGGCTCCGCTGCTGCTAAAGCCAGCCCTGATATTAGCCATCCTCATACTGGCTACCATGGCAAGGAAGAGGAATAATTTACATAGCAAGGTAAGGCTCCTTGCAAAACTTACAGCCCCTGTAAGGAACGAACACACACACACACACACACACACACACACACACACACACACACACAAGGTTGGTACTAACAACTCATGCAGCTAAAGACTATCAACTCATGCCGCCTTTTCAGAAGGGCATTGTCAGCAAGTCACAATGGTTTTTGCCACTTCAAGTCAACTTGGGCCAATGTTTTGAAGGTTGGCAAAACATTTTAATTCTAGCAAGCATTAAGAATAAAGAATATTTATACGCAACTTGTCAACAAAAACATCCACAAATCTTGTTTACAAAGCTAAATATATAAAGGTTCCCTGCACCAGCAAACAGCCACTAGAAAAGAGGCTTTCCTGAAGTGGGAAAGTTGCTGTTCCCTACTAAATATGAGGAGTACCCAGTAGTGTCATCCGGCAACGAGCTGCCGGAACGCTAGGTGGGACTTACCGCTTGATTGACAGGCTGTCCGTGACATGTCGCCACCTGCCCGCCCGCTGGGCGGGCTCCCTCCAGTCGGTGCGCCCCTCTGCTGCTTGCCCAGGCACCCAGCGCGCCCCCCAGGCAAGTGGGCACCCCCTCTGAAGCCAGGGGTGCCCGCGCGGCGGGCGGGCAGGCGGCGACACATCACGGACGGGCAGCCAATCAGGCGGCAAGTCCCGCCTAGTGTTCCGGCAGCTCGTTGCCGGATGACACCGCTGGGAGTACCTCTTTACAAGGTGCCTCTTTGCCCAGTTATCAGGAGGATATTTTTATTGTGACACTTATCACAAAAATGCTAGAATGACAAGAGCAGTAGTAAGAAGACATATGTCAAAACGACTGATTTGAACAACCTAATTATGATGCATTAGATTAGAAGACCACATATTTTTATGTTGATTTAATTGTTATTAAAATTTTAGTTTTGATGAATCACAAAATTCAGGTCATTCAGAAAACATGGGCAATTTAGGTAATTTTACATAGACTAATTCGTGCTTAAAATACCAGAAGCAGGTTTTTGAGTCATACAGAGTTCTTCCTCAGACTAAATGTTAAGGAGAAAAAGGAATGTTAAGGAGGAAAAGGAGGAAATGGTGTATTTAAAATACTGGAAGCAGGTTTTTGAGTCATACAAAGTTCTTTCTCAGGTTAAATGTTGGGGGAAATGGTGTGGATCCGGTAAGAAATGTCTATCCAATAAAAACAAAGTAGTGCATTTAAACCTAGGTATGGTGCTCAAATCGAATATCATAGAGTTTTCAAAAGATCACACACATCTCCAAATAGACATGCAATCCTAACCCACTTTCCAGCACTGACATAGCTGTGCCAATGGGGCATTTGCATCATCCTGCAGTTGCGAGGCAGACATGGAGGCCTTCTCAAGGTAAGAAAAGGTTAGTTTCCTTACCTTGGAGCTGCATTGCCCTTACCACGGTGCTGGAAAATTGGTTAGGATTGCGCTCTGAGTCTTTCCCCCATGCCTATGCGAACGTGTCCCCAAATCCATCCTACTTTCATACCTGACATGTTACTAATTCCAATCCTTAGTGCTTTTAAAATACAGTATCACAAATACTGGCAAGGCAACTTACAACAAAGGTGGAAACAGTAGAACACATATATGCTACAGTTGTTAAATTCTTCAACATGCCATACTTCTTCAGTCAAATTATGGTATGCATCTTGTTTTGGTGGGAAAGCACTGTGGTCGAATTCAGACTGTCACTATTGTGAGAGCACAACTGCAAGAGTTCCAGTCTATTGCCAACTATATTGCTGGCTATTGGGAAATCCATAATAATACCAATATGTAGTCAAAATTAACTTCAATTGTACTGAAGAAACATTATTATTATTCAGTAATTTGAGAAGAAGTTTTGGGGCAGTTTTCAACACTCCTGATCTCCCAAAGTTTAGGTCCTCACTTTCGGCGGTGTTTAATTTCAGCAGCAATCCTAGTTGACATGTGCCATAGTAGTTTTGATGAAAATGCTTTTCCACCAGTAATGATAGATTAGAAAAATGACCCTTTTCACAATTATTACCAAGAACAGACGCCAACTTTGCAATCAAGTGTTGAGATCATCTGTGCATTATCTCTGTTCTCGCTTACCATTTTTGTCCAAGCTTATAATTGTCACCACATGAGGAAAGCCAATGGCTTTTAGCGTATTTATCAAGATATGCTTGAAACACTGCAGATCTACTTAAGAGGGAAACCAGCTTGTATGCTTGTATTTATTTCATGATAAGAAGGCAGGCGAGTGCTTTTAAAATCTAACTTTTAGAATTCCTTCTATTTAATCAGGGATTTTTGGATGTTTATAGTGTAATGTTTCAGGGGAATTGCTTTTGTACCATGTATTCTGAAAGTCAGCAGAAAAATATTGTTCTTGGCTACTGTCCTGATTAAACCAGACATTTTAATGTGCACTATGATAGGTCATTTGATGGATAGTCACCTGTACCCTGTGATCCACTGAAACTTGGCCATTGGGGTTGAGCTTTAGTTGCTCGGTGTCATAATTTCCCATCTTTTCCTTGATTAATGTTTCCTTCTGTGATCTGAAGGGGAAATGTCTGGAGGTTTCTTTCTCCTCACAGTAACCACTCAGGATTAAGAGGGGAAGATCTGTTGCTCGTTTTGTTTTTCCTCTTTAAAATGGGTAGATGCATTTCGTGGAAAAAGTATTAGCACACGCACAGCAGTAAGTCTATAAACACTTTCTTGGCTTGGCAAGAAAGGACTATTTTACACGGTGAATCCATTTTAATAGTCTTAGATGTTTTTTGATATTTTGACATTGAAATAAAGAAGTCACTGGCTCAATTTCTGTGTTGGGTATACAGTAATAAAAGCAAATTCAGCATTGCATATGATTGATTGATTCACATATGGATGTACATTAGATGTCTCCTGGCTTAACCATATGAATTACAGTGAAAATACTGTGTTTTGAGAGGGTAGGAAAGCTCTGTTGGTACCAACAGCAGCTACTCTCCAGGGGCAAGGAACAGCTTGGGGGAGGGATTTTTTCTTTTTTTTTTTATAAAGCAAAGGGGAAAATGGAATTACACCAGAACATGGAATCACCAGAATGTGGCCAAACAACAGATGCACCTAAACATGTAGCATGGCCCCAGTTGGAGGGATTTTTCTTTATAAATTACATAAGGCAATGACACTTGCAAAATTGAGAAGTGGGCAGAGGCTTTCGTACTTTGCTCTCACTGCAATTTGTTCCTACACTCATTGTTTTTTATTTTATTTTTTTAAATCTATTGATTTTCATGTAGGTGAGGACAACTAGAATAAAAATCATGAAATTCAACTACTCCCAACCAGGATTTGCTGTCCTCCCAATGTGCTTGTTATAAAGAAAATACACCCTCCATTAGACCACATGGCACATTTAGGGACACATCTGATTTGACCTGCTTGGAAATTGTTTTCCCTGCTTGGAAACAAGGAATTCTCCTGCTTGGAAATTGTTTTTCCTGTAACTGTAGGTACGTATTTTGCTTCACACTTCCTTGCCACACCTTGTTAGAAGAGATTGTATCTTTATCTTCAGTCAACTGACAATCTCATAGCAATGAGTACACAGGAGGATTCGTGCTTTGTCTCTTGACAGTCCCACCTGTCTTTTTTTTTTTTTTTATGGAGTCTTTCAGGGTTTCAAAGTTGAATGTGTTGCATCATTATTTAAAAAGGAAGGGAAAAAAACCCTTGTGACAGTTCAGTTGAAGCAAGAACAAAGGCTCCATAAAAAATGATCTGGTGGAACCCTGAAAAGATAAGGCATGAATCTTTCTGTGTACTCACTTCTGCATAGTTGTCTGATGATTGAAGGGATGACCTCTTCTTATTAGGTGTGGCAAGGAAGTTTAAAGCAAAACTGTTCTCTGCTGTTACAGTGCCAGCAGTTTCTAGACAAAGGGGCGAATCCTTCTCCTGCTTAACACTTGCAGTAATGTGACACAGTGGTGGTCCTGGGGGCTCGACCACCCTGGGACAAACCCCCAGTTGGCTGCCCCCCTGCCCCAGAAGGGATTGCAATACTGTCACTGCAGTCACTTCCGAAAAGTGGCACCAGACCCCTCCAACGATCGGAAGTGGCGAGTGCCGCTCTGCGTACCAACTCAGCCAAGTGCCACTTGTAGTGCCACAAAGCCAAGTGGCTTCATGACACTACAGGCGGCGCCTGGTTCTTCCTGTACACAGAGGAATCTCGCACCACTGCAAAGTTGTGTGGCTTTGTGGCGCTACAAGTGGTGCTTGGCTGAGTTCCTCTGATGCATGGAGGAACCTTGCGCTGCTGCCATCTTGCAATGGCTCAAGATTACTTTATGTATTGGAAGGGGCAGGTGATGCTTGAAGTGACGCCTGCCCCCTTCAATATGTGGAGAAGAGGGCGGCCAGTGGCAGCAGCGAGAGAGGGTCATGGTGTCACCCCCTTCAGGGTGGTGCCTGGGGAATTTGCCCTTTGACCCTCCCTTAGGTACGCTATTGATATTACACATGGCTTTCCAAATTGGGGGGGGGAACCATGTTTCAGCAATAGGAGAAAATTCAGCTCTTTTTAGACTGTAGTTTGCACCCTACCAAACCAAATACTAACCAAACACCACCAGTCAAGTGGCAGCTTTTCTGGGGTTTAATAAATCTCCTATGTTTGCTACCTGCCTGACAGTGTTAAAAAAAGAGGAGGGTGGGGGGGGGGGGTCACAAAGCATTGGCAGGCCACGATATGTGATTTGTTGGTTGCTTTCAGTGGTGTATCTAAGGAAAATGGAGTCCTTGGCAAGCACTGAAATTGCATCCCTGTCCAATCAGAGAAGGGGAGACCAAGGGGTGGGAAGTCCTATCCATCCCACCACTTGAATATATTAAAGAGGCGACAGAGACAATGGGAGATCTTGGAGTGGACAGCCAGCCCTGTTCCCCCAAATTGATTTATGCAAAATCTGTGGATGCTAAGCCCCCTTTCAAAAAAGAAATGAAAAATAGTGTTCTGTACCTATTGTTGCAAATGCCAGAGTTTTTTCTGCAGGCATTTACCTCTTTTTGGAGGTCCCCAGAAACTGGTGCGCAAATGCATCATTGGCCGTGGTGCGCAAATGCACCTTTGGTGATATATGGTTATGTTGGTGCTCAGTGCCTCCTTCAAATGGCGCCCAGGGCAGATGTCCCCTCTTGCCACACCCAAGGTATGCCATTGGTTGTTTTCAGCTTTGCGGGTCGCAAATGGTGCAGGCATGATTATGATCTAAAATCACACAAGAGGTTAATGACATACTAAAGAAAACATCCAGAATCTCAGTGCAAGTTAGGCTGCAAATCCTCGTGTTTTTACAGTCCCTCTCTGTTCTTCTGGAACTATTCTTCACATAGAGAACCCTAGTACTATTAGTACTAGTAATACTATTATTCAGCTAGGGATGGCCCCAGGTTTCTGTTGGCCACAGATATGAAACCCCACAATAGTCCTCCACCACCCTCATTCACACACACACACCCCTCTGGGTTGCCCAAAGCTGTTGCTGCTCTTCCTCACTGCTGCCACATATTAACCCATTCCACCTGCACCTCTCTGATAATCCACTGAAACCACCATGCCTGGACATTTTCCACAGACACTAGGCAGTTCCCAAGGAAGGACAGTGAGACTGGCCATCAGACTGCCAAGAGATACTCAACAGTGCCACCTGCCAGAAACTCCTGGTAAAGCCAGCTGCCCTGCAGTTCGACTATCCCTGCAGTTCAGACTATCGACTAAACTAAGTTTAGTTATTCACTATCTCCAGAGGCGGATCTACAGGGAGGGCAAAGCTCTAAGTGTTGCAAGAAGCCTTACCCTGTCATGTATATCCCTCCTCTCCCTTGCTGCTGTAGCCAGTAAGCAACGCCAAGATGTTGCTTTTCCCTGTGAGGATTGGCTAAAACGATGCAGGAGAGGAGTGATTTCCACTGCAAGGTAAGGCTTCTTGCAAAACTTAGAGCTTTGTCCTCCCTTAGATCTGTCTTCAGTGGTTGATTTTGGGTGTTGTGCTATGCTGTGCTGATGCCAGCTTTCAGCCAATGAGGCAGATCCCTGGCAGTGGGCCTGCACTCAGCTAGAAATGGTCAAAGGATGCAATAATATCTGCCAGAGAATAAACCCACAGAACCCAAGGAGGCTTACTTCTGAGTAGACATGCATAGGCTTGCCCTGTAAGTGTAGGTTTGTGAAGGCGTGGTGAACGTATGTCTCCCTGTGTGGTGGGCTGTTATAGCAAATGGCTCAGCACACACAAGGGAAGCTACTATAGCGCAGCCACCCCTTGTTATCTTGGTGGAGTATTTTTCTCAGGACAGACAGTTTTTAAACCAACCCTTTTTATTGGCAATGACAAAAGATTCTGTGGAAATCAGGATAAACAGACTAGAATCTAAAGTGGTGATTCATTGTACATGATGCCTATTCATCCGTTTACATTTTCTACACCTGACAGGAAGGGTGTGTGGCAGAGAACAGAGGAGGGTTGTTTTTCAGCATCATCAAGTTATCTTATATTATTTCTATATTATTTCCTGTGATAGCTTATGTTACCATGAGTCACTACTTCCTTAAAAAATAAAAATGCTCACAACTAAAAGGGGATTTCAATAGAAAACTTAAGTGCCATTGTGTTATCTCTGGATAAAAAAGTGTTAGCCGTATACGTAGCGTCATCCAGTAGAAACAGAACTCTGAATCTCCGTTGCAGGAATGTTCTGGTAAGCTTCTTTTGTGTTTCTTCAGACTTTAATCACAGCACTGTCAAGCATTATCTTAAGTTTTGCCTTTATTAAAGGTTTTGATTTCAGCTCAATTCATGGACACAGTCATTTTATAGAGAGGAAACGAAGTAATGTTACCACAAATGAGTGGTCTTCTCTAATTGCACAATTGCCACAGATTGTTTTCCTTGCTTCCATCCATGTCCATTGTGAACATAATAATTCTCATCTTCTCACTTCAGTTATTATTGATACATGAGGTGAGAATGGAAAATGGGGACTAGGAACAGAGGCAAGTCAAAATGCACAGGATATAGGGTTGACAAAGAGAAAGGCAAAAGTAAAATGGTTTAAGTCAAATGAAAGGGAGAGAATTCTGCATGCTTGGGACAAAATGTATGTATGTGAACATGAGAACATAAGAAGAGCCACATTGGATCAGGCCAAAGGCCCATCTAGTCCAGCTTCCTGTATCTCACAGTGGCCCACCAGGGAGTTCAGTAGACAACAAGATGCTTGCATCCTGTTGCCACTCCATTCTGAAGTAGCCTACTATTAATGTAAGGAGGTTGCCTAACCCATCATGGCCTATAGCCCACGATGGACTTTTCCTCCAGAAATCCATCCATTCCCCTTTTAAAGGCATCTAGGCCAGATGCCACCACACCTTCTGTGGCAAAGAGTTCCATAGCTTATTGACCCGCTGGGTAAAAGAGTATTTCCTTTTATCTGTTTTAACTCTCCCAACACTCAATTTCAGTGGATGCCCCCTGCTTCTGGTATTGTGAGAATGGGAAATGAACATCCCTCTATTGACTTTATCCCTTTCGTGCATAATTTTATATGTCTCAATCATGTCTCCCCTCAGGCGCCTTTTTCCCCAGACTGAAGAGCCCCAGACGCTGCAGTCTTTCTTCATAAGGGAGGTGCCCCAGCCCAGTAATCATTTTTGTGGAAAACCGATTTATGGATTTATGTTTATGATTTTGCTGTAGTAGTTTCTGCTGCTGAAAAGATAACAGTTTAAAAATCAAGAATTAATGCCGTTTTACCCTACACATCTTTGAGACTTGGCCATAAGTAGAGCTGTGCATACCGTGCAAAAGAAAAAAATTGTGCTGAAGTAATTCAAATCCTGCAAAAATAAACGTCTTATATATCTCAAAATGGAGACAGCTGCCACCAGCTAAAGCTTGCCCAGCGTGAATGGCATTTACTGCAAAGCCCCTCCGTGAGCCCTCGATAGTCCCATAGGCCACCCTCATCTCCCGGGAAATCTGGGCACACAACCTGTGGGTTAGCAGAACCCAGAAGCGGCTGGCTACTGTGTCTACTGGGGGCTCCCAGGGTAGCTTCACAGCAGCTTCTGGGCACAATGGTAAGCACCATTAACCTGGGAGATGGGTAGAACAAGTAGAACAAGTGCTGGATCTGGCCCCCTGGACCAGAGTCTGAAGCACCCTGGATTAAATAATAATGTTGTTGCTTCTCTAACAGTGCAAGCCTATGTCTTGCTACTCAGAAGTAAGCCCTAGTGAATTCATTGGGAATTACTCCTAGTTAAAAATATATCAGATTGCAACCCTAGATGTAGACATTCAAGGAAATATGCAGGGCCTAAACATCCAATCTGCTCCTGAAGATTGGAAATTTTATTTAACCACAGCTCTGCTTTCTGAAATCACATTGGAAATTATCCATAGTTACTCATTAGCAGCCATGTGAACCTAAAACTTGCTTTTAGAAAGAAAGCTAAGATTTTTAGGAAATTGAATTCGATGTCCTGTACCATATTCTGTCCTTTTTCCGTGACTCTGCAGAATACGCACAACCCTGTCCAAAATCCTCAGTGTGTTTAAAAACAATTGCTTCCTAAAGATGTGCCTTTGCTTCCCTACCACCACCACCACAGTTCCTAAAAAAGTAGTGTAAAACACTTATCAGAGGAAAGCACCCAAGTCAGCTTTACAGCAGGGCATGTTAATTATTTTATTGTCTTTTATGATAGTGTAGTCTTCCTCCTGAAGAATTATATCTGATTTGCGTGTGCGTGTGCACACACACATTTTTGGACCCTTTTTGACAAGCTTTTAAAAATTGTCATGGAGCAAACCTTTTAAAACATTCTAGTCTAGTAAAACTTATAGTAATTCTAGAGCTGTTTAATACAAAAGTAAATGGCACAAGGAAGATTTAACTTTGAGATGTGGCAGAAAGATAGCGTGACCAAATACAATGGAGGACAGACTGCCTATATCTTTAACCATTGTATAGACGATAAGAAGAACACCGCTGGATCAGGCCAAAGCTAAACTAGTCCAGCTTCCTGTTTCTCATGGTGGCCCACCAGGTGCCTCAGGGAGCACACAAGACAACTAGATACTTGCATCCTATTGTCACTTCCTTGCACCTGGCATTCTGAGGTAGCCTACTTCTAAAATAAGAAGCTTGAAAGACCCATCATGGCCTGTAGCCTGCGATGGACATTTCCTCCAGAAATATGTCCAGTCCCCTTTTAAAGGGACCTAGGCCAGATGCCATCACCACCTCCTATGCAGCGATGGGATCTGCAAATTGAGAAGGGGAATACTGGATGGGGCTTAGGCAGGACTTACACATGATTGGCAGCCCGTCCGCAGTGTTCTGCGGCTGCCCTGGCCTCGGGGGGGGGGCTCCTGCTCGCCGCGGAGGACAGGTGGGGGCACGCTGGGTGCCTGGGCGAGCAGCGGTGGGGCACGCCAACCGGGGGTAGCCCCCCCCCCCGAGGCCAGGGCAGCCGCAGAACGCTGCGGACGGGCAGCCAATCACGTGGAAGTCCCGCGTAAGTCCCGCCCAGCATTCCCCTTCTCAATTTGCAGATCCCATCGCTGCTCCTATGGCAAGGTCTCATTTCAAACCTTACCTCTGCTATTAACCCACCATAACAGCATCTTACATGCATACATACATGTATTGTGAAATATCAATAATAGCAGCATTTTTTATATAAATCACAAAATTTCAGCTCAATCCTATCCTTTTCTCCCCCACCAATGCAGTGACACCAAAATGGCTACTGCTGCATCCTGCGGGAGGGACGACAGTCACAGAGGTACCCTCTGGGTATGCCTCCATGATGCAGAGGGCTCTACTCAGACCTGTGGTAGCAAAATTACTGGTGCAGGTCTGCATGAACCCATGCCGCAAGATCAGGTCTGGAACTGGATTTGGCGTCCTTCCGAGATCAGGTCTGGATCTAGGATTTGGCGTCCTTCCGAGAGCCAATCCACCTTTCCTGCCCCATCGCTGCCCCATCAGACTCCACACTGGCTCCAATCCAGCATCCTGCAATCATGCATATGCCACAAGCCATATGAGCGGGCCAAGGAATACATGCATAATACTCCTTAATACCGTGTCAAATCTGGGAGGAAACTGGCCTGCTAGAGTAGCTCTGACGTGTGGATGCGCTTACCCTGATGGAGTGTATAGAAGCCAAGGGGCACATCTGCATGATGACAGCTGCTGCAGAAATAAGTTTTGATATTTCCTTGGATCTCAGTTGGCCTCCATAGAGAGTGAAAGATGGAGCCCAGGTGGACAAGGCAGGTAGACCTCGGTTCTGGAGACTTTTCCGGCTGTGGCCATTTTCCCCCTGCCCCATAAAATGCCTCAGGGGCCAGGGTGGCTTGCCTTTGCCCTTGTCCAGGGCAGTCCAAATGGCAAGCAAATGGCAAATTTGAAAATTGCATGAGCCAGTAAATGTCAGGGAAAGAGGCATGACTTGGGTCAGGCAACTGAGTAAACCAATACGAGCCACGAGAAGTGACAAGAGTGCCAGTCCATGGCTACTAGAACTCCACAGAGGTATTGAGTTGAAAAGGCTTTGAACCCCTTCATGACGATGATCTAGTTTCTTCCCGCCTGCCACCCACCCCTGCAATCTAGGTGACTGTGGGTATAATCCTAACCTGTTAGGTCTGCACAGTTAAGCCAGCAAAGTTTGGCCAGTACAAGGAACACTGTAAAGTGCATTTGGACCACTCTTGGAGTCAGACACAGATGCCAACCTCTCAGACACCAAGAGTGGTCCAAACACGCTTTATGGTGGCCCTTGTGCTGGCCAAACTTTGATGCCTTAACTGTGCCAGCCTAACTGCAGGTTAGGATTTCTCCCTGTGTCACAGTGTAATACATACCAGGAAGGAACTATCCAATTGCTCTCTGCCCATTTAAAACACTTTCTAAAGATTGGGATTTTCCATTTAAATAGTTCATCTAGGATTGATATCAAATTCACCTTCAGTTATTTTGGACTGATAACAAGCATTTTATCAGCATTCACTTCATTTGATTAAATGCTTGAGTAAAAAACGTATCCACCTTACACTATCACAGAGTCAAAGGGCACAATTTGTAGGCACTTCTCATGCGCACACCCCACTGAAAATGGACTTGTAGAAGAGCATATCAGTTGGGCACGCTCAACACACATTCCCAGTGGATTATGCCAAGAGAAAAGCCTGACTATCTCAATGCTACTGTTTTCTGTGTTTTATTTATTATCTGACTGTTATATGCCAATGAGAAACAGCAGTAGATAGTCAATAAGGTTTTTAATTGCAAAGATTTCCTGTGACGTGAGTGTTAATGAATGTCAAAGCAATAACAGAAAAGACATTACTTTGTTTAATGATTGATAGAATGAGGGAGGAAAGCACAAGGTATTTTGTAGGATAAATGACTACTATTCTGTGTTCCTTTACATTAGCAATATCAACATTATGATCACATGGGAAGAAGAGATAATGGCCAAGACAGATGAAGCAGAGGATCTTAGCCTGTTACTGAGTAACAGATCAGTAATGATAATTAATGTGCGTTTTATTGGATATTTTCATTCTTGTTAATAATGGCAGAATACAGAGTAATACTTTCCACTGAACGGTCATGCAGCACGGCTCATAAATGGGCACCAATGCTCTGATTTCTGACTTATTGTAGCTTTCATTATATTTTGGACATAGCATGCTAAAATCAATGTAAAATTATCTCATTTGTATAGCACAGGTATCTGTACAAACTTCATTTAAAGCCAGTACTGAAAGCGAAAAGAAGCCTAATCTGATGTTGTCTGTGCAACATTTAGGGCGCAATCCTGTACTGCGCTGGAATGCTGAGGCCGGCTGGCCAACACCATATCCTAGCACAGTATAGGTGAGGCTGGAGGCTCCCCACGGCAAGGGAGTGTGTGCTCCCTTACTGTAGGGGAGGTTCCAGCCTCCCCTATGTGCTCCTCGGATAGACCTGAGGAAACCGTGCAGCCCGAATCGGGGCCTTGCAGCCTCACAGACGGGCTTAGGATGTGGCCGTATGGCCACCTCCCAAGCCCACCCACATCCCGCCCTGCCTCCCTCCCTCCCTCCAATCCCCGTGCTGCCTCGGCATGGAACCTTCTTTGCGCCGACCGGCTTAGGTCGGTGCGAGAGAGGCTTAGCGCAGGCGCAGCAGGGCCAGTACTGCCTGCAGCACCGGTGCTGTTGCTTGAGCGCTGACGAGGGGTGTAGAACGGTGCCCCCACGTCAGCACTAAGCGTGCAGCGCGCAACCTCATTGTGCCGATGCTGCACGGTCTATAGGATTGCGCTCCCCAATTCATTCTTACACTTGCATAATCAAAATGCTTGTATTTTGAAACTTCATATACCAGAAAGTGTAGCCATGTTCAGGCATTCAGAGTTGTTCAGGCAGCAAACACTGAACGAGGACGATTAAACATAGGGTTGCACCTGTGTCATGCATTATGCTGCTCAAAGTCATAATGTCTGCTCAAATGGCCAAATTTGAGACAATAATAAGAGCAACAATCTGAAACGGTTATTATCCCAGATTTATCAAGTGCTCCCGAACCTACAAAAAATCAGGAATGATATTTATAAGGTGAAATGGGAGAAGAGTTTCTGTCACTTGTTGACCATTCATGGCAATCAGTTCGGGTTTTTTAGAGGGTTTTTAATGGATGACAAAGGTTTTATTTACTTTTCACACTTATATCCTACTCCTTGTTGAAAAGCTCATTGTGGATTACATGAGACTCCAAATGTACTTCCATCAAAGCATTAATCAGGTTTATTAATCTGGTCCAAAACTGACTTGCTGCAACAATACAGGGCACAATCCTAATTCAGAGTTAGGCTGGCACAGTTGGGCCAGCAAAATTTGGCTGGCACATGGGCCACTGTAAAGCACGTTTGGATCACTCTCAGATTCAGGGAGGATGCCGTACATCTGTGTGCTGGCCTCTCTGACTCAGAGAGTGGTCCAAATGTACTTTACGGTGTCCTTGTGCTGGCCAAACGTTGCTGGCCTAACTGTGCCAGCCTAACTCCAGGTTAGGATTGCTCCCACAGCTACATTAGGTTCCCCCAAACAGATCCCTCACTTTATAAGCTTTTATGGCATTATTTGAGATATATCGTGCTATTTTGCTTCCTTTCCTGGATTTTTGCCTCTCATTTGTCTGATGCATTTGTATCTTACTTCTCTCAAATATTCTTTGCTCCAAGAGACAATCAACAGTTGACTTTGTTTTGTAAAGCCGCCCCATTTCTCTCAATGATTTTCCAAAGTCCCAGATGGGTCCTCCTGTTGAATCTGATGCCTTAGGCCTGTCCCTCATTCTGAAGGTCAATGTTTCATGCTGTGGAGGCAAGGCTTGAGAAAGCATGAGTGTATCATTTGTAGGAAGCACATGTTGAAGCGCTAACGATGATTCTTGTTCAGAGAGCCTGTTAATGTGGTAATGAAATGCACAAAGCAAAGAGGTTCATCCATATAAATGGGTAATTTAAATAATGAGGAAGGAGGAAGGATGTGGCTCTGTGTCAGTACTGATTAATTAAGACATAAAATAAATAACCTGCTTAACCGAATGGGCTGCTTCTACTGGAAGGTACCCTATTAGGGGGAAATGAAGTTAATGCCGCTGACAGTCTAATTACAGATTTGTTAACTGCATCCATTATGATATTTTGTTAATTCCAGAAGCGTTAGTAGGTATACAGCATTATTTATTTATTCAGTGAAATCTGCAATAAAGAACCAAGAAAGCTTATTTGCGATTCCTGCATGCTTGTCACCCGTAAGCTTCCTCCATTGTGGAAACCCAACCATGGCAATGCCAAACACACTGACTAATTCCAGAGGCCTCTTGTTTGATGTCATTGTTGATGTAATGGTCCACCACTGCGCAGTTATGAATAAGCGCATTTATCTAATACATGGCCACACAGGGAAATAACGAACAGATGTTAACAATAATTTTTAATGGCCATAGCTCTTTGGTTGTTGTTGCTTTTTTATAATGTACGGTCAAAATATACGGTTGCTTTATTAACTCTTTCAGTGTCATACAACCAATTGCATCTAATCTAATCTCTGGGGGTTTTCTGAAAAGTATTTAATAAAACAGAAATATAGTGGAAAATGAATCAGCTGGCCACCGGCTTCCTTGCTTGCAGCAATGAAAATAATGTGAATTTCAGTTTTTTGAAATAATGTGAAATTCAGAATTTCAACAATTACATTTCATGCCTACCCCAGACTGGCGAGGGAGGGATGAATGTTCAGTTGGTTTCATGATTTACACTTGTGTTTAGTAAAGTTAAACCCCAACTTCAGTCTGGTGTCCTTGGGGGTGGTGCAAGAATTATAGGCTCCCTTAGAATGCCAAATGTAGGGGAGTGGCAATAAGATACAAGTATCTGGTTGTCTTGTGTGCTCCCTGAGGCATCTGGAGGGCCACTGTGAGATACCGGCAGCTATACTAGATGGGCCCTTGGCAAATTTCTTGGTCTATATGAAATTCCCAACTGATGTAAATAATCCTTCACATTACTGTATATGTTTGTCTGTAGCTTGAAGGTGGTTCCATGCCAGAATTGCCACCAAAGTTCAGGTTTTTGCATTGTAACAAGATGAGAAAGTCACATGTTTTTTCCCACAGAAGGAACTCCTCCTCATATTACAGTGATAAGGGAAATGTTTTCTCCACTGAAACATTGCAATGAACAAAAAGGTCTGGCCTTTTAAGAACTAGCCCACCCCATCTAGACAAATGTTGATAGCCATTTCTCATGCATAACAATAACAAGTTGACACTGATGCTTTTCCTATGGCCAATATATATTTATGGTATAAGGATGAGAGCCCTCCACAAAGGTTTGTTTAAAAAGGAACACAGGAATGCTTGGTTTTTAAAACATATTGTCCGCAGGCTCTTTTTTTCTGTTTCATTATGAGGTATGACATTGCATTTTTAGTATGAAGTCATTCCAGTGTTGTTATGATCTAGAAAGTCACTTTGAATACAAATATGAAATGAGACCATCCATCATGTTAACAATTTAATTACCTCAGTATATATATTTTTTCAGCAAAAGCAGGAAAAAAGCCCATTATTTGTTGTATATCTTATTACAGATTCATTGCCTCAGGACGGCCGAGCCTGTCACTAGGGTAGGCCTCATGGCTAAAAATACCAAGATATGAAGTAGATAAGACATGTAGTCCTTGTGCCTTGTGTTGGGGCCTACCCCATTTTTATGTTCGCTTGAGGCCTTTACCTGTTAGATTCCCTGTAATCTTTGTTGCAAGAGCGGAATGGTGACTTGTAAAAGTAATGAAGTGTGACGAGGAGATTGAAAAGGTCGAATAAAGTAGAAATGTGATATTTTCTGTCTTCTGTGGACCCAGGAAACAGGACTCCTGCTGTTGTGTCTAGCTCGGAGCTTGGGAAATTGCCGTCACATTCCCTACCAACAAAAGTTGTGAGATGTATTGTTTGGTGCTTATGGAAGAGACAAAGTAATCAATACAGCAGGTTTATCTGATTGTCTAACCATCTGGTTTCCCAATGACTGAAGGTTAAGCATTGAAGAAAACAGGGGATTATGACTGGGGTGGCTAGAAGATAAGGGCAAATTGGTGAAGATTTTTTTCCCGTAATAAAGTTCGTTTCAAACACTTGCAATTCAGTTGAAACAATACAGAAAATTCCATAGATGAATGTTGTTTTAATACCACTAAATGGGTGGCAATTGACAAATACAACATATAACTGTAAAATGCTAGAATGAATGAGCATGGTAATTAAATGTCATGTTACATGGTAGAAACTGATTGACAGTTAGCAGCTGATGGCAATCTATATTTGATCCTCTGTCTCTGGTTAAAAACTTGTTTTCCTAGCGTGTTACTTTGATGAGACATTGAGGAAAGGCAAGCAGAGCTTCTTCCAGGCACTATTCAAAAACTGCGGCAAATTCAGCTTTGACTCCCTTCCACATTCCTCTTCCCCTGAAAATGGAGGACTAGGTAGTATGAGCCTCAAGTTGCTAACCTATACTCTATGTCAAATACTCAGTCTCAAACTTTCTAGACTGGGACCCATTTTGTAGAATGGCATTCATGTTGGGACACATTGGAACTTAAAAGTGATGTCATAGCTGGAAGTGACATAATCAAGCAGGAAGTGCTGTCATTTTTTTAAAAGTTCAATATATATTTTTATTAATTATTAATACAGCTAAAACAAACAGGCAAACAACTATACAAAAAAAATAAAAACTGAATTTGGAATATATAAAGCAAGCATGGAGTAACAGCTAAATTTCTTACATCATCTACAAAATATTGATCATTGCTCATATTAAAAATTGTGTCTCTTAGACAACCTTTTATTAATTTTTTGAATACCTCCTTATATTTTTAACATCTCCTTATAATTTATTTTGATCCCTAGGAAAGTGTTCATCCACCTATTCATAACATCCATAGTTCTTTGCACCAATATTTCCCTTATCATGCAAGAAGTCGATGAGTGGTTTCCAGTTATTCATAAACAACTTTACTGACTTCTCTTTGAGTAATGTCATATGTTTATCCATTTCTACTTAGTCCAGGAAGTGCCGTCATTGTAACATAATAAAATTATATTCTGGCATTATTGAACTATAACAATTGCATAACCATGAAACCCTGACAGAAAGCAAGTTTAGGACAAAATATTATGTCAAGCAGTAAAAGAAAAACAAATAAAACAACAACAATCCCTCACTTGAAAATTCAAACTGTTAACACTCACAAAAGGAATATAGTAAGTGCAAGGACTGCAGTTTCCAAGATGGTGGCTCGCAGCTTTCCATGACCCACCTGACATCAGCTCACAACCCACCAAGTGGGTCCCAATCCACAGTTTAAGAACTACTGCTCTAGGATCGTTCTGTGTCAAATCATCACACTTAATATTTTTTCTATCTCATTTTCTTCGACTTTGATGACAATTGTCATACTTGAAGATCCTATATAGTTATTGAAGAAATGCATTTTTAAGCTCACAGAGAAAATGTATATTTAAGTCTAAATTTTCAAAATTTTATCAAAAAAAATGGTGATATTTAACTAGCTACACATTGGACACCGGTTGAGATATAGCGTTGGGAGTGTCTCATTTTAAAGCTCGTTTCCTGAACTTTCATATGATATACAACACAATGGGATTAATAATTTTTTAATTTTTAAAAATTCAATTTAAAATTGTAAAATCAATTTACTCAAAAATTGACATTTTAAAATTTTTGAAAAAAAAATCTCAAAATTAGTTCATACTTTTGTCTAACTATACTGGCTTGCTAGTCACTAGACAGTGTGCACCCAGGTAAAGCAAGGTGTTTTGGAAATGATGTTTTGTGCATCATGCCAATGTTTTTAAGCTACTTCTTGATATACTGGGGGAATAAAAGTTCACTGACAGCCCAGTCCTATATTGGCTGACTGCCTGGGAGCACAGCGGTAGCCAGGTGGCTACTGTTGCATCCTTTGGCAGCCAGGCAGCCGCAGTAGCCTCCCCTTTCCCATGGTGAGGGCGCAGGGCAGGCGATGGGTCTGTTTAGCTATTTAGCTGGTGCAGAAGTGAAAGCCTCCAAGTAAGGCTGCATAGGAGGTCGGGAACTGGTGGCGAGAGTTGAACCACCTCGCTCCATTCCTCCTCCCGCCCTGCCCCAAAAGGCCACGTTGCTGGTGGGTTTATGGGAATCGCCCAAACTGCTTTGCTATGTGGCACCAGATGGAATGCTACTTTTCATGAGCGTTGCTTTTGTATTCAGGCACAGGATAATATGTGAGAACAAAAATCCTTTTTTGTAGTAGCTTCACAGCACGGTTTGCACACTCAGATCACTATTTTACTTGAGTTAAATACATGAAAGGAGCAGTGGTGCAATTCAAATGAATTAACAGCCGGTTCTATGAAGTCATAGCCAGAGCAAAAAAACAAAACCCAAAGCCAGCCAAGGTAAGCGAGTGGGCGGGGCCCAGCCATTTAACAACCGGTTCTATAGAACCTGGGCGAACCCCCTGAATTTCACTACTGGAAAGGAGGAACCCAAACCTTTCCTAATCTCCATTTCTGTATGTGCTAACAAGAAAAGTTAAGGTGTATACGTGCGTTCAGCCATCGTAAATGAAGTGAGGGGTATATGTGATTATAACCCAATGGAAGCATCCATGATGATTTAACTATCTGAATTACCTTTCATCTTTAATAAAACAGTAATTCTCAAATTTTGTCATTAGGCCAAATTAACGGAGAGACCCTCAGGTTTATTTGAAACATTTCTGGAAAATGTAAAAAAAAAAAAAACTTCATGAAATGAAACGCTTTTATTACAATTTTCACTTACAGACACAAGAATAGTCCATGTGAATGTCTAATGCGGACTTAGGTTTTTTATAGCCCAATTCTCATGAAGTTCCTGAATGACAGTTCAGTGCACAGGCAATGTTGCATCCTGGGGGAGAATTTCGGATCCTGACGTTCTCCTCATTGTAAGCCTCAGCAGCCACAGTGGATCAACCCAGACCTGCACCAGCCGTAATAGTGGCGCAAGTCTGCATTGATCTTACCATAAAGCGCATTTGCACCACACTCGGAGTTATGCACTTTAGGGTGTGTTTGCAGCTCCTGTGGGCTGGCACAAGTGACTTGTGCTGGCCTATCTCTGGGTTAGGATTGCACCCATAGTCTCACAAGGCTTTCAGCTTTTCTATACAACTGAAAAACAGGCAGAAGCAACATGTAAATGTTTCAGTGTGGATCCCTTTTGCACCTGGATATCTTTTTTTTATGTCATGGCTGTTTCTAAAGAATATATTAAAAATAATGTATGCGTTTCAGCCGAGCTGTGCAATAATGCAGAAAATAAGTATCGTGCCGAATTCGCTTTCCTGCTCACACATTTCATAACATCTAATCCACATTCTTAGGCATGTCATGTTGTTTACATTCTGATTTGGTACCAGACGAAATTTCTTCTGTCCAAGTATTCTGTGCTGATGATGTTTTAAAAAGTGTGTGGGATTTGGTCATATCCCGTATTTCCTGGCAGAGCTGAAGGCAAAGGCAAATGTAGCCTCTCTTGTAACATTTTGTTTGGAGTTCTATCAAATCGAGTGCCAAATGAATGGTGCAAAGAGGAATCAAGTTGTTACTTAAGTTCAGTAAAACTCCTTTAAAAACATATTAATGCAACAAAGGAGTTCACTAATAGGCTAAAAGAAAATGTGTTCCTAATTACGCCTTCAATTTTTATAAAAGTAAGCATCACACTCCTCTTCTTTACATAAACTTCACAGTTCTCTGACAAAGACAAAAGACAAATTTAGCTCTGAAAGCATAGATTTAACAAACCTGCACATATCTGAACAAAGACACATTTTCCTATGAGATAGGCTTATTTGCTATAGAGGTATGTTACAGTGATGGTGCCCAGTGTGGGTTCTTTCACTCTACATTAGCATCTACAGTGGCAGATGTGAAGTGATCTCTGGTAGGAACCATGGTCTACTATGGTCGGGGTAATCAAGGAAGGGGGAAGTGGAAAGTGGTAATGGAAGTAACAAGGGTACATCATTGCAAGATATGGTTGCTGTGCAACTCTGTGCAATATATGGTTGCTGACTGCCTGTGGGCTCAGTCCTAACCTGGATTTAGGCCGGCATAAGTCCCTTGTGCCAGCCCAGGAGCATTTGGACCACTCACAGGGAGGATGGCGCATGCCCATGTGTACCACTCTGAGAATGGTTCAAAAACGCTTCACCATGTGTTTGCAACACTACTAGGTCCAGGTTAGGATTGTGTCCGGTGTCCCCAAGATTTTTTCCCAGAGTTGCTGAATCCACTTCAGAATCAATAAGTGTGTTTTCATGGCCCAGGACTCAAATAATCCAATTGCATCCAGGTTCACAGATTCAGAAGACAGACAAAACTGGGATCCTGAACCATCACTGACAAAGTGGCCATCTTGCTAGAATGTGATAGCCTGTTTTGCTAATCGATTCTCCTCCTTTTTTTCTCCTCAACTTTTCCCACCATAATGTTCCTTGTGATTAAAGCCTAGAGGTAGGGCTTGTATTATTTCTAATTTTGGTGCAGGACACTGACATTTTCGATTCAGGTCACGGCATAAGTTAGGCCGGCACAAGTTAGGCCAGCAAAGTTTGGCCAGCACAAAGGCCACTGTAAAATACGTTTGGACCACTCTTGGAGTCAGGAAGAGTGGTGCCTATCTGTGTGCTGGCCTCTCTGATTCCGAGAGTGGTCCAAACACACCTTACGGTGTGTAAGGCTAAACTTGTGCCAGCCTAACTCCAGGTTAGGGTTGTGCCCCCAGTCATGGTAATGATAATAATAAATATTTCAGGTGTATATATTATATTGAGCAATCATGCATTGGGAAAGGATCCCACAATTAGCCGCAGCTTCTCAGTGCATGCATACGTTCAGCAAAATACACTCATGGCTGATTTGTCACGCAATGATGACCTATGTGCAGGTTTCCTCCTTTTTTTTTTTTTACACAGATGTGCTTTCCATGTAGAAAATGTGTAATGGGTGAAGCAGACCTTTAAGAAGCAACTGACTAGAATGTTAAAGAAAAATTTATTTTAGTACACTTTTGTTTCCATGAGCAACCTGAGTGCATCCAAAGGCACGATACAGCTTCCAAGTGGTTTCTGAGAAATGCACGTCATTCTATTGTCCATCTGAGTCACAATGTGAGTCTCCATCATTGGTATGAGGTCTAGAATGATGTGTTGGTGTCTGTGGGATATGCAGTTTCTTCATTAGTTCTCTGAAAAGGCAGCCCCATGGAAATCCACGTTCATTGGTGGGGGGGAGGAATTGCTGAGGCACAGTTATATTATAGTCAAGGGGCCTCTTTAAATGCCTAGTTTGCTGGCCTGTTCTGTGCATTTACAGATTATAAATGAGTCACTTGTTTCTTTGTGAACAAAGTGGAAGAATTAGAAGGAATACATCAGCCATCACCCGGGATGGTTGAAGAATTTGTATGTACTGATTTTGATGACAGCGAAGTTGGATGACAAGAAATCTTGTAGTTTGGTCAGAAAATTGCACTGGATGTTTCTACGGAATTTCTGGTGAAGGAGGCACAGCTTATTGACTTACACACTTGGAAGCACAGAACAGTTCTCTACCCCTCAGCCATGTATATTTTAAATTTGCTCACTTTTCATTCTGTACAGTCTTTCCAAAACATAAGATAGTGAAGACAAACAAAAGGTAATTAAGTTTATTGGATAATGTCACTGATGTGGAGGATATATATGATTGAGGATTAAAAAGTCCTGCTCATCTGTGAGCCCATGAACAGATTGTCAATAACGAGATAAAATGTATAAAGGCAAGTTGTTTTATTTTTCTACATGTAAAATGAATTTAATTTTGTGGAGTGCAAAGGATAAGTTGAGGTTATTGGCATGGCAGGGGGAGGGAGTTGGTAAATGCTTTTTACAGACTATCTCCTTGAAATAATATTGGTTTTTTCAGTCATGTTTGGAAATGTTTTGGGCTGGCTAAATGTGCACAGAAAAGATGCCATGATCAAAACTTTTCCAGAAGGTTCTCACTTCCGCAAAAGTTTGAACAAGTAACTTTGTGGTAATTAGTCAGAAAGCAAACTTCCTTTTGAGGGAATTGAAAAGTGGACCTCAGCTTGTGTTATCATTGGTAAATCTGTCCTACTGCCTGACTGGGCCCTTTCCCAATTTGATCCTGAAAAGGGCCAGCTGCCCTGTGAATATTTTGGTGAGCAAGGGATGTCATGAAGATATGACAAGATGTTCTTGCTTGTTTAATGTTTGCTATCTTCTGTATTCTACTTGATGCCCAGGCCATGTTGAATAATATTTGTAAAAGTAAAACTTGAATAAACAATCAAGTGCATCACTCCCTCTAATAGTAAAATAGGCAGCCAGCATGTGGATGAACCAGGAAACAAAACGGATAGGAATGGGTTAACATAAGAAGAGCCCTGCTGCATCAGGCCAAACGCCCATCTAGTCCAGCTTCTTGTATCTCAGTGTGACCCACCAGATGCCTCAGGGAGCACATGAGACATCAGGATGCCTGCATTCTGTGGCCACTCCCCTGCATCTGGCATTTTGAAGTAGCCTACTATTAATGTAAGAAAAGAAACAACTCTCTTTAGCTGTAATTGAAGCGTTTTTGTCTTGGCAAATACAGTACAGCTGCACAGGTGATTGGGAGGATCAGGCAGTGGCAATCCTACAGGTGGGCGGAGCACCAAATGCTAAGTGTTGCAGGAGCTTCCCCTTGGCTCCTCCCCCTCATCTTCAGAGCCATTCACAGCTTGAAGAAGCGGCTTGAAGGCTTTGCTCCTTGAGCCACGGATGGCTCTGGAGATGAAGGGAAGGGACTACGTTACACTGAAGCTCAGGCTCCTGCAACACTTAGCCTTTTGCCCTCCCCTGTAGGAACGCTACTGGATCCAGAATGGGATTGTGTCTAATGGCTGCTAACCTAATTTGGCTACTATTCACCAAAACAAAAAACAAAAAAAGCATGTCGGGGTCAGTGGTGATTTTAACATCACGTGTTTTTTGGCTCCAAATCCTTCTTAAATTGGTGCTTACAAGGTGACAGCATTTGTAGCAAAGGGAAGATGTTCCTCCTAAAAAGGCCTGTGCCCTGAGGCCATCTCCTGCCTAACCGCTGAAGGCAAAGAACACCTGAAGTAGAACATCAGAAGATGACCTTAAAAAAGAACAGGCAGCTTCATACAAAGGAAGATGATCCTTCAGGTAGATGAATATTTAACTTCAGGTAGATGAATAATTAACTCACTCACAAGATTGCTTTCCATGTGGATCACCATTTTGGCATCTGCAGAACTTGCCAAGGGAAATGCAGTTCTTCACATAGTTTACTGGTCCTTTAGCAGCTGAGGGAAGGGGAAAAAAAATCAGCCTGGCAATGCTGGCACGGGAAGGGCATCAGAGGGACGGGCAAGGTCTGGCAGGTTTGAAAATTGGTGGCATACCCTATCTGTTCGCAATCAGCTGATAGGCATCCTGATCTTCCTTTCTTAAAACACTGCTAAGCTCTGCTCCACATTGGCTCTGCTAGCATTGCAATGGGGGCATGGGAGGGCCTTTTTTTTAAATGGCTACTCTACTTTTGCCAACTATATTTGACTTCTCAAATACTCCAGTGGGGGGGAGGGAGGAAAAGCTCTCTAGCTTCCACGCTTCTGATGCCTATTGAGTATATCACTGAGTTTCCCCCAACCTGACATACTATTTCTCAGCTTTACTGATTTACAGAATTTCCATATGGCTGTCACTAGGTTTGGCACGGAACAGCAACAAGCCTCAGAGGAATGCCACAGTCGAAAACAGTAAAATATCTATACTGGACTGTGTTAGGAGCTGTTTGATTTTGATTCCTTCTTGTTCCTTCTGTCAAGTCAGTAACCGTGTTGATTTTCTATACATTACAATAAATGCTCTCAGGCTAAGGATAAATATAATCGGTGTAGATAAGACCAGCGAATCTGAAAATAACACACCGTTCCTTTTTTGCACTCTTGGACTAATGGAAAAATAAAGCATTTAAAGAAGAAAAGAATATTTCATCTTTGTTGCCCTTATAAATACCCTGAACTTCAGAAATAGCTTGTTTGTATGCTGGAGGTGGACGATATCGTGATTCATTCCCAGGTCATAATTCATGCCTGATCCCAGAAGACGTCATGAAGAAAACTAAATCCCATAAGAAATGTGTGTTGGGTGGAGAGAATACCTGTTTCAGTTTGGGAGAAATTATCGTCAGCTGACTGCTCAGCCAGAAGCTCAGTAATGACTTCCATCAACACACTGTCTTCTGGTCCTACCTGTTTCACAAGAGGATAATAATGAGCATGAAACATGTTGCTATTGTAAGTTCCGTTCAGCCCTGCCACAAGATAGGAATGAAATTGAAATTAACCGGTTCATGCTTTATTGGAATGAAGGTATGGATTTAGGGCGCAATCTTAACCTGGAGTTAGGCCAGCAAAGTTGAGCTGTTACCATTGGCAAATCTGTCCTACAGCCTGGCTGGGTCCTTTCCCAATTTGATCCTGAAAAGGGCCAGCTGCCCTGTGAATATTTTGGTGAGCAAGGGATCTCAGGCTGGCACAGTTAGGCCAGCAAAGTTTGGCTGGCACAAGGGATGTTTGTATGTCTGTAAGCATTCAGTAAAGTATGTTTGGACCACCCTCGGAGTCAGAGGCCAGCACACACGTGCACCATCCTCCCTGACTCTGAGAATGGTCCACACATGCTGAGAATGGTCCACACAGTTTGGCCGTTGTGTCAACCAAACTGTGTCAGCCTAACTCCAGGTTAGGATTGCACCCTTAGGGTCAGGACTAGTACACAGGATCATGTGTTTCCTGAACATCCCACAATGGGACGTCATTTTTTCTTCATTACAGTTAAAGAAAAAAACCTCATTCTTGCACCAAAGAGATTTTCTTTTGTAAGTGTGTAAAAATTAGTGTGAGCCAAACTGATTAGACAGAAACCAGGGCAGCGCACTACATTTTGCCGAGATGCGATAGGCAAACTCCTCTGTGGGTGAGTACTTTGGGCATATGAGAGATTTTAATTGTTTAATTCACATATTTATTGTGGCACAATAACGGTTGTTTTGTGGCACACAAGTGTGTCCCAAACAAGTTTTCTTAAAGGTGGTTGTCTTTCTATTTTGGAGAATAAAGTTCAACTGATCTAGATAACAAATAAGAATGCTGAAGCGAAAAGACTTCAGTCAGTTCTTCAGGCCCTTGTCTGAGCAACCAAGGGACCAGCCTCATTGTATAACTGCATGTTGCAATTAAGAAATTACTTACTATAGTGGCATTTGCATATCCTGATTGGATTAACTCTATTGCACTGTAATGGCTGTGAAAAGAGATTGGAAAAATACAGCCCTCGCTATATCCTGGGTTGGTTAGGAGGAATTCTTAGCAGTTGCATAGCTAGAAGCGGGGCAAAACAGTACTGCAGGCAACGCAGTGCAATGCACCTTGTAAGCGACCCCTCCCACTTGCCTTCGGAGCCGTTCCAGGCAGCGACAGCAAGACACAGGTGCTCACCAAACCAAAAAGCACCTCCTTTGTGTTGCCATCGCTTCCCGGAATGGCTTCGACTGGGACTGGGAGGGGCCACTTACATGGTGTGTTGTGGCTCCTGCCTGCTCCTAACATTCGGCTGTGTAAAACTCCAGATAGCCTAATGGGGCTTCTCGGATCTGCTCTGGCTAAATAGCTGGTGCAAGTCCGAGACGCCCAAGTCAAGGGGAAAGGCTCTGGAAGGGGGCATTGGATACGGCGTAAGCCTGCTGTCCCAGGCCTGATCTGCCTCCTGTTCCACCCTCCTCAAGCGCAGAAACACATCCAAATTTTCATAGCAAAACCAGAAGTGAGTTGCAGTCACATCAACGAGCCATTCTGAGTACCAGGAAGGCCCACAGAGGGGGCCATGGGCCCCCGCACCTCTGGAGGTCCAGTGCTGGCATGATCCCAGAGGTGCCATTACCACTGTCTCCCCCCACCGCAAATGTTTTCAGTGGTCCCAACCTTTGCATAAAGGTCGGGGACCACTGATCTAGATCATCAAGGTAATCTAGAAGTTTGGGATGGGTTGTCTCAATTTGCAGATGATACCCAGCTCTATCTCTCTCATCCATCAGACTTAATGAAGCAGTAGAAGTTTTGAACCAGTGTCGGAGGTCAGTTATGGATTGGATGTGTGCTAACAAATGAAGATGCAGTCTAAACAGCAAGGAGATATACAGGCATGCCCCTGTACCCACTGGGGTTCCGTTCTGGACCCTCCTGTGGAACCTGAAACCGTGGATACTGGGGACGCCTTTTTAAAGACAGGGGAACATAAGTGGTTTCCCTGCAGCACAGCTAAAACAGAAGAGATGTGTTTATAGGCGTTCTAGTATCCATGGTATCTTTTTGGTAACTGAAACTATGGATACCGAATTATTGGATACAGGGCAAGCCTGTATTGTTTCTCAGTAGTAGAGGTGATCCTTTGAAGGACAGGGTTTGCAGTTTGGGTGTGCTCCCGAAACCAGATGGAGGCTATGGCTTTTATATTGCTTTGACAGATGCACCATCACCAACCCTTTTTTTCTGGAAAATCTGGCTAGTTACCCATTCCGTGCACCCTTATCCTATAAGGATTCAAGCTGTCCCAATTTGTGTAAGACTTCCTTTGAGTCCAGCTGAGCTATCGGCACCTTGTGCCCAGATCCAATGGTGCAATGCCTGCCTTTTTCCTGCTCTGCTTTGGTACAGAGATGCATATCAGCAATTTGAAGTGGTACTGAGCATACAGAAGTTAAACAAAGTTTAAGATTTGCATATGAAAAATGTGAATACATCGGGAAGACTCTGGAAAATAAACCATAAGGCCTTTGAAATTCTCTGGCTTTACCCTTTCTCAGTAAAGGCCCCTGAGTTTGGGCTTTAAAAATGGAGTGTTTCTAATAACTGGCTGGAGGTAACACATACAATATAACCACAGTTTTCATAGAAGAGAAAATAAACGCTGACAAAGAAGCTGTTTTCTTTGGAAGTTGTCTGAAGCAAGGAGGATTTTGCATTAAAAATAGAAAAGCAGCCACCTTTTCCATATGTTGTTTAAAGTACCTTGGTTTAAACTCAGAAACCAGTAGTTGCATTATACAGCGTTTACTTTTATTTCCTTGATGAAGTTTTTATAGCAATTTCCCTGTGCCGGCATCCTAGGCACAACCCGGCATTGAATGATTTATACAAATAATCCATTCCAGTGATTATTATAAGTAGGGTCTTCAGTAATTGTTTAAACTAAAAACCCAAGCGCCTAATTGGATTATTTTGAAAGAATCAACCTGAGTCGATAAAGAGTTCTAATAAATGTTTTTAAAATGCCGATTAATCAGTAAACTACACTGAATAATGTGATAGAGAACATGGCTCCTTAGTAACCAGGGAGGATGTATGTTCTCTATTGACATTTGCTGCGTAGGTAATGTTCTAAAATTGTCTGGGCCTTTTCTCTCCCAAGTGCTTTTGATTATTCATAAATCTGTTCAGATAGGTCAGTTGAAGCTCCATCACTGAGCTTTAATCTTTTAGAAGCAAACCTTTTAGGTGGGATCTATTTACTTGAAACCAACTTGCTTCCTGATATGTTTTTTTTTTAAGTTACGAATTCCTTAGCGGAAGAAAAGCACAGCTGCGTATGGCACAAATTCTATTTATTTTCTCATTAAGAAAAGTACAAGAAGATAGTATCGTTGGACAGGTAATAACAAAGAACCATACAGAATGTCCTTCGGCTGTTTGCACTGCCACTTTACGAAGGGTCTCCAAACAGTCTATTCAGGTGTATTAGTCAGGAGAGATATCTTAAAAGTTCAAGGAAGACAAAGTTAATGCTTTTAGAGAAGGAGCTATTCAGATAAGGCTTTCTCCAAGTGTTTAGATTAGTTAAATATTAAAAAGGTAGAGATAATAAGAATGTTTGTCTTTATAAATTCTTTATAAATGGAGAAGGTAGCAGCGTTTTCAACTGAATGAAAGTGTTGGGCAAATCAAAGATTTGCTGACTTGGAACAAGCAGGTGACTTTGATTTCATCTTGGCAAGTGATTATCTGCTTGGGTAGATTGGAGAGCTAAATATATCCTTCTGTTGAAGGTGGAAACAGCACTGGATCAAACTGGATAACACAAGGACTTGCATTGAACAGTGTTATTGTTTGAGGCATCTTCCTGGCCGAGCTGGTGTAGTAGTTAGAGCATTGATGGGTAACCTTTGACCCATGGGCTGCATGCAATTTATGTGGGGCCCACAGGACAGTTTGTATACCATTGCCCATGCACGGAGTAGCAAGCTTTGCTCATGGTATCCATGGGGTCATGGTTAGTAGACATGCCAGATTTTAGTGTTGCAGCCAACTGAGGTAAAGGAAGGCCATTCATGCAGCTGATTTACTAGCATCAGTTGTCCATTACTAGTGAAGAGTGTTGAACTAAGACAGGGGATCTAGTTTCAAATCCCTCCTCTGCCAGGAAGCTCCCTGGGTGCTGGATTGGTGTGGGAATAAAATATGGGGAACCTATGTATGCTGCTTATGCAGGTATAATATAATTAAGAATGGTGCCTGCTCAATTTTGCCAGTGCTCATGAAGTTACACCAAAGGCCACACAATGAGGGCATGTAGAAAAGTATGCTTGGTGACTACCTCTTAGATATAGAACTTTCTGTGATAGGAAAAACTAGAAATATTGTAAAATGCCACCACTGCAGTCAATGCCCTGAGCTAGTTCTTTTGCCAGGGCCTTTTGCCTTGCTTTTACCTTCCATAACTTCAACACTCTGCTGTTACTGTGTAAGATTCTGTCTGCAGTGATTTATTTATTTATTTGAAGAATTTCTACCTCTCCTTTCCCATATAATACTAAAGCAAGTGCCCAAGCCTACTTATATATATATAAAGCCCACTACCAGCTAAAGAGGGGGTGCAGATCTGAGAAGACCGCACAGTGGTGTCATTCAAATGATTTAGGAACAGGAACTCACTTTTGATTGGCACTTGTCTTGATTGGATTGGCACCTGGAACCAGCCACGGAGCCGGTTAGGATCCGGAACTCCCGTTCTGGTCCGTTCCTCCTGAATGACATCACTGAGACCGCGTGGCCTGAATCAGGGCCGTGCGGTCCCACGGATGGGCTTAGCAAGTGGACGTATGGCCACTTCCCAGGCCTGCCCACATCCTGCCCAAGTCTCGCCCCCTGCCTGCCTCCCTATCTTCAATCCCTGTGCTGCCTTGGCACGGAGCCTCCCTTGCGCTGACTGGCTTCAGTCGGCACAAGAGAGGCTTACCGTGGGCACAGCAGGGCCAGCGTCCCTGGCAGTGCCAGTCCTGTTGCTCGAACCGTGACGTGGGGGTGCAGATCTGCGCACCCGCGTCAGCGCTAAGCATGCAGCGTTGGCGCAACCCCGTTGCGCCGACACTGCGCGGTCTACAGGATTGCGCTATGAGCTTCAGCAGACAATCGTAAATCAAGCCTAGACAGGTCCTCAAGGTTGTTTTCCATTCTTTTGCCAGTTGGCCTTCTCATATACAGTACTCCCCCACAACTCTCACTTGCAGTGACTAATCAGCTCAATAGCGACTCTGTTCTGCCACATCAGGTACTGCAGCTTGTCTGGCACACTGGCATAGCGAATGGAAGTGTAACCCGGTGCAGAGGGTAAAATGATGCCCTGGAAGTGACATCACAACAGGAAGTGACATCACAGGTGTATTGTCATTTTCTTGGGTTTTTTTGGCATAACTTTTGAGAGAATGAATATATTACACTCTGGTTTGTGTCATTGCATTCTGCATTAAATTCTGTATCAAATGATGGTATTATTCATATATACCAAGGTTTTCACAATTTTCACAACTATTGTCAAGCTGAGCTTGTTGCCCCCCTAAAGTTTGCTGCCCAGTTCAATTGCACCTCCCTGCACTTCTTCAGCTACTTCCCTGGTCTGGCATCCATCTCCCATCCCAAAACAAACCACAGATTCTCTTGCTTAGCTTCAGGCAGTACCAGCAGTTCAACCATCAGTCCACACCTCCTGCCCTTTATTTATTGTCTACCTGCCTGTGACCTATCCCAATACTACATTTATGAATTTCTGTATTTGAAGCCTTCTGCAGTCATTTGGGCACTGATCATAGCTGGAAAATAACAACTGTCCTTTAAAAACAAAAAAACTGAATGGAATATTTTGTGCTAACCTCCTGCTTAACATGTTGGTAAAAGAGTGAAGAAGCTATGTTTTGCTTCATCAGAGAAGCTAGAACAGTCTAAAGCAGTTTTTCCCAAACTGTTGTAATGATCCAGAAACCTTTTGCGACCCACCAAAAATTAGCACGTAACCCACTGGTGGGTCTCATTATGGTTGAGAAAAAGAAAGTTTGAGCTGTTGAAACTGGTATCATTGTAGCCTCCTCCACCAACTTGCACGAATGTGAAAGTTTTTGGAAGCTAGAGGATGGAGCTGTTCAGTGTTCAGTGATGGAACATTTACTTCTCTGCCTTCATGCATTCATTGCTTACAACATGGAACGCTTTGAAAAAAGAGCAAAGTGAGACTATAACTATATAACTTTAATATAAAGGAATGTCATGTCTGTTAGGAGAAATGAAAAATTCTGGTCTCACAAATGTTTTGAGAGATCACCATGAGCAGCTGTGGGTTGCGAATTCCCCACCTCTGTCCCTATCTTTGCCCCCTTGACAAAGTGTAGTGATCTGATTATTTCTGGGGGTAGGAAAGGGGTAGGGAAGATGGTGCTCAGAATCAGTACTCCCATAATTTTAGGATGTAGGACAGTGCAAAATTGCGAAGAGACACCGTGTGCACACCCCAAATGCTGGATATTCTTTTAATCTCGTGATACCTCCTTGTGTGGATCAATTTAATCTAAAACTTTGCATTCAGAAACCTGCCCCCTCTCTATATCAACCTTGTTGCATCAGTGTGATTATTTTAAAAGAAACGTTAGCATTCCTGTGCACTGTTTTTGGTTACAAACAACATGGTTTTCTGGCAAAGAACAATACTAACTAAAATGGTATATTGGTACATGTCTAAAAGAATATGTTGTTTTCACATTCTTTTGAATGGTGAGCCTGGTTTAAACTGCCATCTGCTGGTTTGTTGTTTTCAGTCTTAGAATAATAAGAATATTCCCTATTAAAGTAATGTCCATGCATAGAAGTATCAAGCAAGTGAAGAGGAATTTCTTGCACTGATTCCCCTGAAGACCTAATACAACTTCCAATCACTTTTTGGATAGGGCTCTAAGTGCAAACCATTTTCAGAAATAGGAAAACTAACTAAAAATCTAAACCTCAGGAAAACAAGTTACTTTGGGAGATATTACATCAAATAAATACTTTTTTAAAATTTTATTTTACCAAACAGTATTTATATCCCCACCTTTTCTAAGAAAACGCAACAGTTGTCAATAAAAATTTAGATAAATTATTTTTCCATAAGTGAAAATCAGAATGAATAATATGATCCCTTAGTGTTCATACAAACCAAAGGAATGTCCCCAGTCGCGGATGTCCTGGACGCCGTCCCCAAGCCCTGGACGCCCCCTGAATGTCCCCAAGCCCTGGACGCCGTCTTGGGGGGTGCCAGTGGTCCCCGCAACATTGCGCAGGTAGACCTGGGCTCCGAAGCCCAGGTGTACCCGCAGTCATTTCTAATGGGTAGGCCTGGCTCCCTTTAGGGAGCCCAGGTCTACCCGTGGCTGATCCCAATGGGTAGACCTGGGCTCCACGGAGCTCCGCAGCTGCTTCCAATGGGTAGATCTGGGCTCCCATGGGGGGGTTGCATGATGTCACATGCCCCCTGGGGGCGCACTTCTATTGGGCACCACAGGCGCCATTTTGACTAGGTCCGCCCCTGAATGTCTCTCTGTAAATACAAGCATAGCTGTAAGAACAAGAAGGGGGCCAACGCTGGAGAGGGCTGCTAGAATCAACCTTATGTCTGAAACTTAAGAGAAATTCAATGAATCAACCCTCAAGTCATGAACAATTGAAATAATCTTAGTTGATCCAGGCAAATCCTGACCACAATCCTGAAATAAGGACTTCTAGAAGGACTTCTTTTGCAACAGGCTTTAGCATAGGAGAGATACAATGATTTTAACCGGCAATAATGTAGCATGTTCACGGCATAATCCAAACCCCAGGCTGGAAGAGGCAGGCCGACATACCTGCACCATATCCAGACGGGGATTTGGAGCTGCAGCTGGGCTACCCAGGAAAAGGGGGGAAAATTCCCCTTCCCATGGGTAGCGTGCAGCGGCCCCAGTGGGGGTATACGCCGCCGAAATCAGTGGCGCAACTCTGAGCAGCAGAATCAGGGTCACCCAGGCCAGGAATGAAGGTTAGGATCTGGCCCTGAGGCCGGATCCTGCCTTCACCTCCCTCCCTGGGCTGGTCTGCCCATGCTCTCCATCCTCCCTCCACTCCATTCCCCCTTGTTTAGCCTCCCACCACCCACACAGAGCCCCTGTGCTGGCCTTGTCTTCAGACCTCCTGGCCTGGGTGCTGGCTCCTCCAGGCCAACACACATATTATATGTGCACTGGCCAATCTTCTCAAAAAACGGCACAATCGCGCTTTATGGTGCATTTGCAACTGTCAATGGCCGACACAAGGAACTTGTGCTGGCCTAGAGTGCTGTCTCGACTGGGCTCTCAGTGGAAGGGTTTCTAGCACTATCTAGCCTGACTTTCATCCTGGCAAAAAGACTTACATGTGTCTTTAATATCTTGTACATAATATATGTGTCCTATTGGCATCTAAGGCAGAGAAACTGGGGATATCCAAATCTGAATGAAAAATTGTGCATGCATGTGCACATGTAGATGAGTGTGACAAAGGCATAGAGCTCTGGTTACTAGGAGGAAAAAAATGTTTTTTTAAAAAATAGTTTGAATGGACCATTGGCCCAGGAAGTCATAAAAATTAATTTAGTGTTTTCCCCATTACTCCACCATCTTACCACTCTAGAAGGAGCTGAAACCAACAGCTTGGAAATATGATGTATGTATCACAGAGATGGGCCTGGAAAAATCAGGGCAGTTGACATCTTATGGTAACTTTATAATTACACCTTCTTGTAAAGCTTAGGAAATATCTCTGGGAGATCTCTACATGCTGTCAGACAGCGAATGTCGGTAATTTGAGCTATTCCCCATACATGAATAGGAAAAGAATTCCTACTGGAGCACAAGAGAGTTCATGTAAGAAGAGAGTGAAGTTGGGAGCGTCTGTGCTTTTCTTCTTAACTTCCTTTAACCTTCTTGGGATGGCGGTAAGAAAAAGGATAATGTAATAGCTAACAAATGCATATGAAGTGTCTTTTGTAATTTGGAAAATAAAATCATTTTGTATTATTGCTAGTTGTTTGGTTCATACAATTTGGTGATACTTTTGCATATATATTAGTTGACTTTTGTTGAGGATGTTTTTGTCACAAACTGGTCTATTACACATTTTCTGATGGGGTTTGAATATAAGAGGATCCCTGCTGGATCAGGCCAGAGACCTTATTATCCAGCATCCTGTTTTCAACAACAGTCAGCCAGATCCCTCTAAGAAGCCCAGAAGCAGGTCATGAAGGCAGTAGCCCTCCTCTACAGTTGCGAACACAGCCAATGGACCACCCAGAGACAGAGGAGGAGAAGGTTCCCCTCTCCACTGTTTCCCTGCCCCCGTGTGCTGCTCTGCTCTGCCCCATGTGACACGGGGCTGCATTTCAGAGTCTTACGATACTAGGGATGGGTGGAAGGGCCCAAATCCGCTCCTTTCTCTGAGAGCCGAGCCACCTTGTTGCCGCTCTCCTCCCACCCCTGAAATGCTGCACCTGGGGGCTTTTGCACCCCTCCATATAATGGTCGGTGCGCGATTGCTCCTCTATTGTGGCCTTTCAACAACTAATACTCAGTGGCAACTGCCTCTGAACATGGTGTTTCCAGTTAGCCATAGCCTTGGATAGACACAGACCTTAAGGCACCTTTTTAACGTCACGTATCAGGGCTTACTGTAGTGTGGTCAGACACCCAAATGGCAAGGTTTTGGAGTCCATGGGAGTGTGCTCCCAATAGTCAGACAGCCCTGTCCTATTCTTCTCCCCTCCCGCTGATGCAGCCGCACCAAAAAGGCTTGATCTGCCTCCCATGGGAGGCGGGCAGATCAGGAGGCTTGGAGAAGGTAAGGGAAAATATTCAATTAAACCTCCCACTTGCCAATGGCTCTCCTCAGACCTGTGCCAGCTCGAGCTGGAACAAGTCTGAGGAGAGAGAAGGGTGTACCAGGAGGTGCAGAGAAAAGATAGCACATTGCACATGCCAGTCCACATCCCCTCCTGCCTTCCTCACACCCCGCCCTCCCCTGTTCCACCCTCCCATGCTCCATTTTGTTTTCCCCCTGCCCCCATCACTGCATTACGTGGTCAGGGGGGGGCACGGTGGAGTCCGTCCGTGGAGCTGCAGTGCTGTCACCCATTGTAGCAGCACTTGTTAAACGGTTGCCGACAGAGTGCGTGCACTTCATCACCCACCACATTACAATGGCAGAAGTGTCTTCCACTGTCCTAAGAGACTCCACGTGGCAGCCCATTGGGCTGAGAGGAACCAGAGGTCAGGATCGGTCTCTCAAAGGCTGCCGTTAACAGCTGTGTGATTCCGTCGTGTTCAGCAGGCTCCCCACTTGATATGGGAGGCAGCCAACAGAGGAACACTATTGCTGGAAACAGGAGCCCGGACTAGAAGGAACTATGGTCTGATCCAACGGGGGTCTTTTTCTGTCCCTTGATGCAATTGTGGCATGTCACAGTGTGGACTGGATTATGCTGGAATGTGTTGTTTGGAAGCTTTAGCAGTGTGAGAAGAAGCAGGAGTGAGGGCAAGTTTACGTTTTCCCTTCTCTGCATATGTAGAGTATAGCCAGCATGGACAACTCTCTTTTTCCCCCCCTAAGTGGTAAGTGCTGAAATCCCAGCAGGTTCTACCATCTTTTCCCAAGTAATCCCTCGCCATCTACCACCAGCCCCATTAAGGCAATGCAATCAAAACCGACACTTTGGGATTCCATCATTTCCCTCTCTGCTTGCCGCTGACATGGACTGGAGAAGCAAGGAGAAGTAATTACACGGCGCCTTTCATCTGAGGATCTCAAAGCACTTCACACGTATTAAGTAATTAATTCTGTCAGTGCCCCCTTTGAAGTTGGTTCGAGTATTATGATTTGAGGAGCAGAAGACGGAGCAGCAGTGGCAGCCCAGCTGCTGTGGCACAGGAATGCAGTGACGACATTGGCGACATGACTAATTTATTTAGTGAACCGAAGTTAGCATGGTAATGAGAATTTATTTGCCATCATCCCATCAGTCATCAGATTTATGGGGCTCTCTAAGCAATGAGCGTTGCTGAGACCAACCTGACTTGGGTCTCTCCATTTGATTCCTGTAATTTCCTTGACTGGGGCAAAAGGGCTGTTTGGAAGGAGCAGGTGGCAGGAGCACAAGGTGTGTGCACGGAAGAAGCCCTGGGAGTTTCAGGTCCTGTACGGAGGGACATTGTTTCTCACTCTGAAACGTCTGAGACATCTGAACGTTATTTATGTAGAGGTCCTCTCCCCTGCCCTTCCTGGGTCTCAGGAAAGTTTGGAGTATTGATTTGTTTTAATTTTTACATATTTGTGGTTCGAATGCATCCGTTGCTTTTCCCGAAACCTCTGCCCAAGGTGAGGTACAATAAATTAGCCACGATACCAACGTTGTCACTTCATTCTTGGGCCACCACAGCTGGGCTGCCATTGCTGCTCTTTATTTTATTGCGATACATAAAATAAAGTGCAATAAAGCAAAATCAGTAAATCAGAGAAGTTTCCAACAGCAGAGTTCAAGGCTAGGTTTCCAGGACAAAGCCTAAATGCCCAAAGCCCACCTGCCTCTTAAAAAAAGGGGGGCACAGGTGGACTTCATGGGGGAGGGAGTTTCAGAGGGTGGGTGCCAAGAAGGTCCTATCCTTCTTCCAGCAGCACAAGTAGGGAGGAAGACAGTTACATTTCCCTTGCAGATTTCAACAAAACCTAGCCTATTTCACTGGTTGCATTTTAAAGTAGCATTTACTTCAAGCAGCTCTCCCTGCATATTAATACTCTATAATCTCATGTTCTAGCCATCTTTAATCTTCTAGAAGCCTTAACTCAGTGTTTCACACCACTTGGTGGGTCGCAACCTGATGTCAGGTGGGTCACAGAAAGCTGGGAGCAGCCATCTTAGAAGCTGCACACCTTACTCTTGCTATATTCCGTTTGTGGTTGTTAACAGTTTGAATTTTCAAATGAGGGTGTTTTTTTTAATTTTGTCTGTCAGGGACATTTAATGGTTGTGCAATTGCTGCAGTCCAAGAATGCCAGTTTGCATTCCAGAGGTATCGTTTAATTTGTCACAATTACAGCACTTCCTGCTTGATGATGTCACTACTGGCCATGACATCACTTCTGGTGGGTCCTGACATGAATGCCATTCTGAAAAGTGGGTCCCAGTGCAAAAAGCTTGAGAACCACTGCCTTAATCACTTCTTTTACCACAGATATACTCTTAAATTTTAAAACCAAAAATGTTAAATGAAGGGTGCAATCCTAAGCAGCGCTGGACTGGCGAGGCCAATGGGCCAGCGCCATATCAGGCACTGTTTAGGAGAGGCTGGAGCCTCCCTGCGGCAAGGGAGTGTGCGCTCCCTTACCATAGGGGAGGCTCCAGCCGCTAAAGAGCGGGTGCAGATCCGAGGAGACTGCGTGGCCCAAATTGGGGCTTCACTTCCTCACTGATGGGCTTAGGATGTGGCTGTACGACCACCTCCCAAGCCCACCAAGGTCCCACCCAAGTCCCGCCTCCCACCTCACCCCCTCCCACCAATCCCTGTCCCGATACGGGACAGAGAATCCCTCGTGCTGGCAGGCTTTGGCCAATGCGAGGGAAGTGCTGAGCAGCGCTGGTCCTGTTGTTTTAGCGCCGACATGAGAGTGCTTCTAGGCACTCCCACGTCGGTGCTAATTGCGGATGCTAACTACATTGAGTCAGCGCTCTGCCCCCTCTAGGATTGCGCAGGAAATCTCTTTCCTATATCATTCGGTTCATTAGAGTCCTGTCTTCCCAATATAAAGATATCATGATTTGGTATTTCCTATGTCCCTAAACCCACTTCCCTCACCACAACTGATTTTTCTGTCCTTCCCTACCAAATAACTACCTTTCAATATTATACCATCATCCTATTTCATCCTCACAAGAGCTCAGGATAGTAAGGCTTTAATTCTACACACACTTACCTAAGGGTAAATCCCACTTAACTTGGTGGGACTCACCTCTGAGTAGACATGCATAGGATTGAGCTATAGGTTGGGCTGAGAGACTTTGACTTAACCCTAACCCATGCCAGCACTCTATTCTTGAGATCCTTCTGGAAAGTCAAAAAGCAGGGCTTGAAGCAATAGCCCTCCTGTCCCACACAGCTGATATAATAATAATAATACTTGTATTTATATACCGCCTTTCTTAGGTCACCAGATTTCTCTAATGACTATAACTCAAAGCGGTTTACATAGGCAGACTGTATTCAGAAACCCAAAGGTTTTTACAATTTTTAAAGAAACGTCCTATCTTGCAAGAACTACACACATACAGATGGATCTTTCTGGATTTAGTCCTTCTTTCTGGCCACCCGTTTGTCTTCTTGCTGGCTGATAAACGGCTTCCCTGCTCCCACCAGAGAAGCATTTGACTTCAGCACAACTCCCCCTCACACAAGGCAGCCGGAGACAGCTCAGCTGTTAATCAGTCGCAATTTACAAGGTCTGCCGCTCACAGAGACTTCCGGTAGTCCTGAACTGGCGACCTTCAGATCTTCAGCTCTTAACTTCAGGCAAACGGAGACATTAACCCTCTCAACTAAATCTTCTACCCATAGTATTTAGTGGTATAGTGCCCCTGAACATAAAGGGGCAGGGGGAATGCTGAATGTGGGGAAGGAGAGGCCTGAGAGGGAGGCAGGACTGGCATCCTCCGCCATATCCTAATCCCCTTCCCAGGCCTGAAAGACCAACATGCGGTTTCCCGGGTCTGCACCAAATAGCTGGCATGGCTATGAGAAGCCCCATTGAGCAGCCTGGGGACTCTGGAGTCATGTCCCCTTCCTCCGGGAAGAACTCCAGCCTGCTCAGCTCCAGCTCAGAAAACAGCCGGTGTCATTTGCAGCGCAGTGCTCCTGCGCTGGACAGGACGGGGCTGCCAGGATGCGGTCGTATCTATCCGTAGCGGCCCTAACAGTGTTCTGACTGGATAAAAGTGTGGAATGACACATCTCTAGAGATTCATTTCTCATGTTTTATAGTTTAGATGGCAATATTTTTTGTAGAAAATAAGTATATATTGAAGCTCAACATTAAAAAAAAAAACTAAGATCATGGCAACCACTCCCATCACTTCCTGGCAAATGGAAGGGGAAGAAATGGAAGCAGTGACAGACTTTATTTTCCTGGGCTCCAAGATCACCGCAGATGGTGACTGCAGCCATGAAATTAAAAGACGTTTACTTCTTGGGAGGAAAGCGATGGCGAACCTAGACAACTTAATAAAAAGCCGAGACATCACCCTGCTAACAAAAGTTCGCCTAGTCAAAGCGATGGCTTTCCCAGTAGCAATGTATGGCTGTGAGAGGTGGACCATAAGAAAGGCAGAGCGCCGAAGAATAGATGCTTTTGAATTATGGTGTTGGAGAAGACTCTTGAGAGTCCCCTGGACTGCAAGGAGGTCCAATCAAGTCACGCCTGATTGCTCCCTGGAAGGACAAATCCTGAAGCTGAAGCTCAGATACTTTGGCCACCTCATGAGAAGAGAGGACTCCTTAGAAAAGACCCTCATGCTGGGAAAGATCGAAGGCAAAAGGAGAAGGGGGTGGCAGAGGATGAGATGTTTAGACAGTGTCACCAAAGCAATGAACATGAAATTGGGCGAACTCCGGAAGCTAGTGGAGGACAGGGAGGCCTGGCGATGAGTTGGACATGACTTAGCGACTGAACAACAACAAACTGAAAACTGCAAGATGTATATTATTTATTCATGCATATTGTTCTCTGTGTTCATTACATATTAAAATATGTTTCACATAAAATCAATTCGGATTATACTGAATGGATTACGGTTCCTCTGCTCTTTATTCAGCTTTGTTCCTCGTGACTTTCTGTTCATATCAGCTATGGGGCCTACATTTTATTTTAATTTGTCGGTGTGTGCTTGTTTCATTGATTCAAAGGACATTCCTGACATTTTGACGGCCACGGCTCCAGAGTTTCTACCCAGCTCTTCTAACAAGCTTCTAGGGTTTGACATTGTCATGTCACAATGTAGTTTGAGGGCCCAATCCTAACCAGAGGGTACCAGAACAGGCAGCCTGGGGCCTGCGCTGTATCCCCATGAGGCTCCTCGCAATAGCAGGTGCCGCTCCGAGGATGCTGGGCGGCCCCGGGATGGAGTTTTGGATGTGGCCTAATGGCTGCATCCCACCCCTGTCCCCCTCCCTGGACCAGTGGGCTTACCCACCAAACCCCCATCTAGTTCCACCCTCCCATCCGCCCTCCTCCTCCCAGAACTGCCCTTGTGCCAGGCAAAAGTGACTCTCCATCATCGCTCTCAGGCCAATGGTACTCCTAGCGTTGGCCTGAGAGCTGTAGTGCCAACACAGGGGTGCTGGTCGGCGCTCCTACGTTGGCCCTAGTGACGTAGCACCGACGCAACAACGTTGCAATGGCGCTACGTCCGACATAGGATTGTGCCCTGAGTCCTCACAAACTCTGATTCTGCACATGAAAGCCTTGTGTTTGAAACTGTGGGTGGATCTTATTCAAAGCAGGGCGAGTTTCTTAGGACCTCCTAGTAGACATCATATGGCTTATGGATTTTGGAGATGATGGAACAGTAGCCATCACAAAAGAATCTTGGCATTCACCTGTTCTAAGATTTATTGAGCTAACTTGCATGGAAAAATTCCAAGAACATGCTTCGGCTGCTAAAAATTGTATACTGGCAACTAGGAATTTGCCTAATTTTCCATGTCATTACCAGGAATTTAAGAAAAAAAAAATTCCCAGCCCATACCTGAAATATATGTGCTAGTTAAGTCACAATAAAGTAATTATTTTGGTATGGTGACCAATATAGCGAATGTTCTAATGCCTCTTTGACATGTTGAATTCGCTATGCCTTGAAAATCCTAGAAACAAGAACCAGGAGGTTTTTGAGCTGTTGTTTCAAAGTAAATTATATAGGTGCAGGAAGTGGACAGCTCAACCTGCATTCTGCTATTATAAGTCCTGAACATTATAAATGCTGATGTTAGCATTTATACTTATGTTAGCATTAGCACATCTATGTGCGTGTCACAATATGGCAAGATTTCAGAAAGATATGTTGAGAAACGGTCAAGATACAGTAGTTATAAGCATTTCTGTTTTGGGACTTTTTTTTCAGTTTGCAGTCTTTTTTTGCCCAGCCATAATGCTGGGCAAAAAAATGCATAAAATTTTTTCCCCTTTGCTCCTCTAACTGCATCCACAAATTTCAGAGACTAGCAAAGAACTTGTCCATCTTGTATTTATGAAACTCATTCATCATTTCCCAAACCTTTATTGGCATAAGTACAACAGGTAACAATGCTAACACTAAAAATACACATAAAATTATAGCTTGAGGGTTAATTTGAGAATCTCTAACAGAAAACTAGCCACAGCTTCTGTGATAACAGGGAAGGAATCACTCAGAAAAGTTTCAGGGGTGTTCAGCAGGGAAGATAACCAGGGTTCTAAAAGAACTTTACGAATGGAAGAATATGCTGGGCAGTGAAAAAGTATGTGATCGAGGGTATCTGGAACCAAATGGCAAAAAAGACATAATCGATCCTCTTTGGGGATATTTGCAAAACGGCCGGCATGATTCGCTGAGGGAAAAATGTTAAATCGGGCTAACATAAATACTCTTCTCAACCTGGGGTTAATTAGTAGGGAAAAATAATTCGGATGACACCCAAAAGAAGGGGAAAGACCAAAGAAAAGCGAGGAACAAGTAGGGTTCAGATTGGCTGCAAGAACCTCAAACTCATGCTCAATTATTGAACTATGTCATTATTTCAGTTATTTAACATTCTTCAACAAAAAAAGATCATCAAGAAAAAGTAAGATGGTTCTTCTTTGATTATTTAGCATGTTGGATATTAGATGGTTAATACTGTATATTGGCAGAAGGACAAGGTTCTTTTTCTATACAGAAACGAGGAATTCAGTGGATACAGTGGGAGAAAGACATAAATTGGATTTATCAGCTTTGTACAAGTCATAATCCCCCAGATCTACAGAATAAAATGCAGTGCTCTTACATCCCTCAGAACTGAAGTGACATCTCCTTCTGTTGATACTTCCTTAGCAAAATTTGCAAGTTTGCAATTCCTGTCTGCAGCTGTACCACCCTGATGCCAGATACATAACTAATGGCGTTTCCAGGCCTCTTTTATACAACTTAAAGGAAAAATGTGTATGATGCAACTCCCCTGAGACATGGCCTCATCCAGGCACATGACATCCAGAATGCAATGGGAGAATGCAATGGGAGGCATCCTTGCCATCTATGGCAAAAGCCGACTAAGGGCCCAATCCTAAGCCCATTACCGCAGGCGGTAAAGTCATACTGCCCAGCCAGCTGTCGCACATGGCACCATAAAGCACCTCTAATGCTGGCAGTAAGCCCTTATGCCAGCACATGCTGGCAGTGGTGGCAATGTCGCCCGCGCATGCCCTGTAGAGAACATCGCCAGCGAGCCGTGAGTTTGCCGCTTACCAGCAATGCGGCCTTTCAGGGCAGGGCGGGAGTCCATTCCTGGGTGTGAGGAGGGCTAAAACGGCAAGGCCGGCAGGCCTGCACCGTGTCCAGCACAAGTTAGGAGGCCATGGGACCCTCACTGGGGCGAGGGCACGTTTGTAGGCAACAGCCCCCCCGATGGACTTGCTCAGATCTGCGGCTGCTTAGCAGGTGCAGCTCTGAGCAAGCCGTGTGGCCCAAATCCCACCTCCACTGTGGGCCGCATCCCACTTCCACCCCTCTCCCTGGGCTGGAACACCCCCACCATTCCCGCCCACCCCCACCATTCCTCCCTCCCCCTTGCCCTCCTCCACCCAGAACCGCTCTTGCACTAGCCAAACGCGGTAGGTGTGCCAGCCCAGGGAGGGGTTGGGATTGGGATGCAGCTGGTAGGCCGCGTCCAAGCCTCCATCCCCAGGGCCCCACTTCGGCAGTGCTTTTGGAGGTACAAGTGGAACAGCATGTGACATAATGGATGCATCCTGACATTTCTACAGCATGAATGTTTGAGGTGCCCCTCTTGGACTGTGCAGTGCCTTTCCTTTGCTGTGCAGTGCCTTTCCTTAGCACCGGGGGCATTGCTAATGAAAGTGTAGCCCGGTGCAGAGGCAAAAATGTTGCCCCGGAAGTGATGTCACAACAGGAAGTGACATCACACTTGTATTTCCGTTTTCTTGGGGTTTTTGGCCACAACGTTTGATAGAATGAAGATATTACACTAAAGTTTGTTTCGTTGCATTCTGCATGAAATTCCACATTGAATGGTAGATAACATGACAACATTATTCCTACTAATTGTGATTTTAACAAACCACAATTTTTACATGACATTTGTTTTTGGGGGGCCATAATGTTTGATAGAGTAAAGATATTACACTCTTGTTTGTTTCATTGCATTCTGCATTAAACAACCTTTCCACTGATATGTAGCATGGTGGTATTATTCATACATACCAAGGTTTTCACAATTTTGGCCATTAGTATCAAGCTTGGCTTGTTGCCCTCTTAAAGCTTGTTGCCAGGTTCAATTGCACCTCTCTGCATTTCTTTAGCTCCGCCCCTGGACTGTACCACCTGACCTAACCTTGCAATTCTCCCTTGCTTTTTGCTTTTTTCCTTTGGAGGCACCTCTGGATCTTGGCCTGGCTTTGCAGTTTGCCAAGTTTAATTGAACACACTGTGTTACTGCAGCATGGAACCAAATGTCTCAAAACGTAAGCTGGGCAAAAGAAAAAGATGGAAAGGACCTTCACAGACCTTTGAGGTTTGCCCTTCTGCAGTCAACTGTCAGGCATTGCCACAGCCCTGACGATGAATCGTCTGGCAAGAGCAAGCAGCCCCAGTTTCAGTGCTCAGAAATGTCTGAAAGCTGAAATTCCTTTATGCAGCGTCTGTTGTAAACTGAGCATCGGAGGGCAAAAACCGTCTCTGATTTCCAATCTAGGACAAGGGGCCTCCCATTTGCAAATAAAATCAGACAGAAATACCTCAATGGGTTGGGAGGAGGCTGATTGAGAAAGGCACAGACATTGTGTGAAATAGAAACCATGTAAGTCGGAGGTATAAAATCTAGCCATTTCAGACCGCTGCAGGGATTGCCGTTTTCTTCCTAAACACAGTTGGCATCTTTTACTGCTCCGTTTAGCTCAGTAGAACAGAGCTGGAGAAACCTGCCTTGGTTGATGGGAGAATCTCTTAGCCCTGTCCCCTCTCTCTCCCTTACCCTGAGCAGCACAGCTGCGCCTGCATTTGTCCGGGCTCCTGCGAGGCTTCCAGTCACCTGGTTCTTTTGAATTGCGTGTTTGGAATACCCCACAATTAGAAGTGACGCCTCTGAGAGAGGGGTGTTGTTTGCGTGGAATGCGACCGACTCGGAACAAGGGCCACACCACACAAGAGAGAGGAAAAAAAGACAAAGCGACAAAAACCAGCCAATTGGGGAACGAACATTATTTATTTAGCTATTGAACGGTTATTCATTTTTTTAATTCATCTGTCAAGTTGAACGTTTCTCAGAATTCACACAGCATTTTGACTGTCTGGCTGCTTCCTCGGGGAAAATGGAACAGTCTTCATCAGTTGTTTGGGGAGAGAAGCTGTGACTAGGTAGGTATTCTGTAGGTATTGTATAATCCATGCACCAGGCAGTTCGGATTCAAGCCCTCGTAGTCAGTGATGTCATCCGGGCGCGCCAGGAACCAGAACGCCCGGATGATTGACAGCCCTCCGCCCCTATGGCAGAGGGCTGCCACACCTCCCCAAGCCTCACAGCGCCCGAATCGCTCCATTTCAGAGCGATTCGGGACGCAAGGGAGGGCGGGCGGGCCCAGCAGCAGCTCGCTCTGGAGAGGCGGCGCGGCCCGGGCCCTCCGCAGAACTAGCGGAATGGCGTACCGGGCTGTTCCGCCTGGATGACGCCTCTGCTCGTAGTCCTATCTTCTCTAGTGCCCTGGGCGACAGCAGTGCTGAAATGGTCACCGCTGTATCCTGTGGGGCTAGGGAAGCACTTGGAGGTCTCCTTGGGGTAAGGGAACAAATGTTTGCTTACCCCATGTTGACCAACAGTGGCCCCAGTGGGTTGCCTCAGATCTGCACCCGGGTGTCAAGTTTCTTGGCTCAGGATGGAGCATTGGATCCGGTGGCAGAGTCTGCCACTGTCTCCACCCCTCCTGCACCATGATCCACCCCATGGTCCACCCTCCCTTCGTCCCGTTCCGCCGCCTCCTCCCTTCCCTCCTCTTTCTGCCTGACTTTCCCCCAGCTCAAGAGGGAGCACTAGATTTGGTGGCAGAGTCCGCGGCTGTCTCCACCCCTCCTGCGGCATGATCTACCCCATGGTCCACCCTCCCTCCTAGTTCCCAGTGCATGTTGGGGTGACTTTAATGGAATGCGGAGGTAGTAAGTAGCAGTTTCTTGATGCTCCAAGCGGCAATCAGAGTGCAGCTTGGGAACTTTTGAGCAGGTTATTTCAGGCTGGGGTGTGTGTACCAGTAATTGCTTGCCTTTGTCGGGCCATCCACACTGATTGATTGCACCTTTGGACAATTTGCAATAAAAATTTGGATAAAAACACTTAACACCGCAATTTGCTATATGAATAAAGAAATTTTGGAAAAAATATCACCAAAAAACCCCCCCAAAAAACCCCACCCCTACACATTGGGTATTCAGGCAATCATTTTTATACACAGATTGGCTTTGCCCTTTCTTCTTGGCAGGTGGGTGGTGTTAGAGGAACCCCGGGGGGGGGCTTTATATGAACTGTGACTAGAGTGGGAACATCCATGTAGCTTGCAGCAAACAGGATACTCAGGGATATTCATATAAAGGCGGGGGGGGGGCTCTCAGAAAAAAAATCCTGACCCCTCATGGCCACCTCTGAAGCATTAGAATTGTATGACGTCCAAAGAGGCATAACCTATTCATTTCTCCTACAACTTTATTGATTGAAGACTTGAATTTTGTGGCAGTGTAATGCTGTTTATTCCCCCGCATTATTTTTATTGCTGGATGACTTATCCATAACCTTGAATTTCAAGTTCAGTGGAACAGACGAGGTATTTGTTTAGAGGGCAGAACTATTAAAGCCATTTTTTTCCCTGTTTGAATTGGATAAAATTGTAGCATATCCTTTACGTCACAGTAGCACCCTAGTGGTTATCGGATTGCATTAGTTACATGAGTTTTCACTGAACATTATACAGTATATACGGCTCTCAGTAAATAGACCAGTCATACTTATAGTTACACAGAAAATGCCAGGAAATTTGCAATGACATTCCCTGCAGTTTTGTAATTCTACCCATTATTTATATTGGTTTGATTTGATTTTTTAAAAAATAATCTGGTGAAATTGGATGAGGCTTAGTATTTTACTAGAATTTTAGTGCACCGCATTTTCGAAAGACTTCAGTATGAACCGGAGTGTATGAACTAAATAACTGGCTTCTTTTTCAATTGTGCAGCACAAATGAACAGGATTAATTGCACAGTAAAGATGGCATATGACAAAGTGCCTATAAGCCAAATCATATGGACAGCGCTTAAAAAGATTTTGGAAATATCAGGAAGAAGCAGAAGGACCAATATTACTGGTGTCAGAGGAAACTATAAGACAACTAAATTTCAGATAAGCATTAGGGAAGAAATTAACGGTAAAAGTCTGTGCATGCAACGGAATCACATGGTGCAGTTTCCTGCACTGTTCCATTTTAGACTGTAGGTGGAGGGTCTTATGTTTCGAGTGCTGCCCTCGGGGAAAATATTCGTGCACATGAAATACCTTTGTTTGAGACTTGGTGGAGTCACTGTCATTGCCAATCTGAGAAGACAGCACGATGCTATGCTAGCTCAGTATATTCTTATGTCACTTTTTCTCCTGGCTGAGACCCTGTACTTTTAATTGCTGCAGGCAATTAAAAATACAGGCAAACATTTTACAGGTGTAGTTTTGCATGATAGACAGATATGTGGCTTTTCCAGGTCCAGGGAGATGGTTACTAGGGGAAGATTCTGAATCTCTGCCAATCCTGAATCTTTTTAAATACAGGGCACCTGTTAGGGAAAAGATGGTTGGGCTCCCACATGGAGAGCACAATCTTAAGAACATAAGAAGAGCCCTGCTGGATCAGGCCAAGGCCCATCTAGTCCAGCTTCCTGTATCTCACAGCGGCCCACCAGGTGCCCCAGGGAGGCATGAGACAACAAGATGCTTGCATCCTGTTGCCACTCCCTTGCACCTGGATCTTAATCTTAACCTGGAGTTAGGCTGAAAGAGTTAAGCCAGCACAGTTTGGCTAGCACAAGGGACACCGTAAAGTGCGTTTGGACCACACTTGGAGTCAGGGAGGATGTCGCATGTCTGTGTGCTGGCCTCTCTTGATTCTGAGAGTGGTCCAAACATACTTTACGGTGTCCCTTGTGCTGGCCAAACTGTGGTAGCATAACTCCAGGTTAGGATTGCACCCTGAGAATGGTCACATTTCTGTCTTTTATTAGGATCTAGTAAATTTGCATTCATTTGCAATTCCCTTTTAATAAAATACAAGTAGATGGCAAAGTAGAATTGGCCACATATTAAGAGTTGTTGCCACCTTTCTAAGTTTTGCAACTGAATTAAACTTCAACATAATAATTGATTGCATTGCAAGAGCGCTTGGAGTGTCTCAATGTTTTCAAAGCAGTGTAAAACCCAAGAAGTGTGATTTAATTGGTATACAAGATGAAAGGCTTATTCCTTTGTGCCAACGATATTCTTTACTGTGTGTGTATGTCTCTATTGTCTATGTGTGTATAATTGTCTAAACTTCTTGGCACTGTGTGTTTCTTGGGTCAGAAGAAAATAAAAACCAAATACCATTTTGGGGAAAAAAAATGTTTAAATCCAAATCTTACCCATGATCTGTTCCCAAAGTGACATTCTCAAAGTGGAAGGGGGGAAAATTAAGGTGAACTAGCCACTGTTACTAAGAGTCAATTGACAGAATGCACGGGTCATTAATTTTGTGTCCCTTGTTTTGTCAGTTTGTTTTTGTGAGGCCTGGTAGAGAAAGTAAAACCATTCAAGCTGAAAATTATCTGCTCTGTAGCTTATTTCCCCTCCCAGCATGCATTGACCCAAGGGAGTGGGCTTCAGGTCAATGGGCCTCCATTTCCCCTCCAAACACTCGGATTCTTGCGACTCTGATAACAGATACCGTTTTTGTTAGCTGAATGCTTAATTCTGCTCATGGTTGGCTGTAATCACATGCAGGTTTCTGTGTGTCAATAAGAACGAGATGTTTTGCACACCTATTTTAACTTAATTTGAAAAGGGGGAATAAACCCTTCTAATGTGGATCAGCATTAGACAAACAAAACTAAGAGTTAGAGAAAGACACTGCAAATAAAATTGGTGGTCATTGACTAATGACTGTCTTCTGCCTTTTTTTTTCAAAGCAGCCTTCCTTTCTTGGACTTCTTCCCAGCTCGTTACCCCAGAACTACTTCGCAACTGTTGACATATAGGGCTCAGATAGCCAAAAGTCATTGGGTAGACCCACTGGAAGATTCTACTGCACAAATCCTTTTGAAATAAATCTGCCTGCAGAGAAGACTGTTCGGTGGGTTTAGGTGTTGAAGGCAATAGTACTGTGGAAGAATGGAGCCTCAAAATTAACCTAATTCAATTTTCTCTTTAATTTCTTTCAATATTGCACTGAATTTCTAGAATACTTAGGGCCCAATCCTATCAAGCACAAGAGTTTAGTGGTTCCAACTGGCCACTGCTATATCCTGTGCTGAATAACTGGAGCTTGTACTGTTGTTTCAACCGGGATAGGCACCATTTACTATCAGGGTGGTGCGAATGCGACTTACAGCCCGTTTGCGACACCCAGTGCTGGAGCTGCCACGCTGGTGCTAAGGTCCTATAGGATGGGCTGCCCAGTATTTCATGATCCAATCCTATCCCCTACTTGTCAATTGGCTGCCAGCAACATGTGGAGCACTCTACTGGCAGCCATTTGAGCCGCCCTCACAAAGTGAACAGGGGATTGTCTGGGTGGGGAAGGGGGTCAGCAGGAGGCGGACCAGAGGGAGGAAGGGGTGGATCTCAGCAGCAGCAGCTGCATAAGTTTCTTTCTTTTCCACTGATACTCATTAAAGCAGCTGCGTACCTGAGGAGGGTCACTGGCAGCACTCTTCCAGGGGCAGCAATGCTCCGGTGATCCAGTCACTATGGTCCTACACCCAGTAGTGTCAGCCTACCGGTACGCTGGGCGGGTTCTGCTCGGTCGC